>CM075862.1:22519337-22858634 GCA_037975125.1 Latrodectus hesperus
TTTGTTAATTTGTAATCTATATTATGTTACTTAAGCTAAATCTTTATACTTTTATAAAAAAATGTATTGATCGCTATATTTATATCATTAAAGAGAGATATTTCATCGCAACAATAATTGTAACATCTTATGCCAATCAAAGGTTAGGTGTTATAAAACGACAAACAAACCAAGCCAACAAAAGATAAGTAGACGAATTATTGAAATGACCAAGCCTCTGACCAAATAACAGAATTCCTAATTCATAACAAAAATTTTCATATGCAATTTTACTATCACAATAGAAATTTTAAAATCATCAACTTTTAAAAATTGAATTATTATGAACATTTCCACTGCGATATAGTTATATATAAGATAAAAGATTATATTTTGTTCAGCATTTTCTCAGTATATATATTTTCCATATAAATATATATTTAATATAGTTTTATATATTCTCAATTTATATATTACACTAGAGCGCAAAGCTCATAGTTTTCATTTAAAAGATATATATTTAGTTTTTGTGGGAAAAAGTATAGTTTGGAAAATTATCTATATTTTCTATTGTTAATGACGTTTATTATTTATTTAGCTTTGTCTAAAACGAAATTTTGTGCTATGAAGTCACATATAGATACAGAATCACATAAATAGATCAAGTTAAAACTAATTGAAAGAGGTGTGAAAGGCTTGAAAATTCTCTTTAGTTATGAACTACAATGCATTCAGGACTGCCGGCTCATTGGGAAAGTCGAAAACACATTAGCTCAGCGAAGGGGGAAAACTACGCTTCTTTAAAATTACCAAATATAGATATCGTTATTTTTTACAAACGTTACACTAGGAGAATTCAGAAAGGAATTGTTGTTAAACCAGAATATATTTCCTTGTGTCACCTCCCAGAGTTGAAGTTTACCAGTTGATTGGAAGCAGCTGGGTGTCTTAGTAAATTTAAAAGCAGAAACCTAACAGATGCCCCCCTCTACTTAACCTGCCACCCCCAGAAGTATCATTTCACTTGGAGGATATTGCGACCGCGATCTATTTAATAGTGCCTTAACCACCTTTCTTCTTCTTATTCTTCTTAGAGTTGGGTTTGTATTATATTGTGCATCTCTGCTTTTATCATCATTTTATACTATTAACTCCAAATCCAATGTTTCCTAATTCCAGTTGCTCGGGTCACCAATTTATTAATAAAGTCCGATATAACCCTTTAATGAGTCTAGGTGTAACTCTCTAGTATGGATGATGCCTAAAGAAGTTAATCTAGGGTGGGCAAGAGCTTCGCATTCGTAAATGATATGCTTGGCCGTTTCCTCTGGTCAGAGAGTCAGTTATGCTAGCGATAGCTTCCTAACTTTCACCAGAAGATGGTTTGAAGATCATTTCTACCTCCTGTGAAAGATTCATTGATGCCCCTTCACTAGATTGCCTTTGAGTTCCCTTGTCTTTTTCAGAAAGGTCTACTTCAGAGGCTTCAACTGCAAATGCAGAAAGGTTAGTTGTTTCTTGTGTCTTTTTAACCACAAGATAACAATTAATAAGCTCAGGTAATATAACAGTCCACCCAGCATTGCCTGAGTTACTGGAAAATGCAAAAAGCTCTAGAAGTTCGGCAGGGAACTAGAGGCTCCGTTAAGACACCATTACCGCGGTGCCAATTAGCCCTAGGCACGGGTCGCATAACACCAGGGTTTACGGGAACTGGTTCGCGGCCTCTGATTAAATATTCAAGGCTATCCTGTCATTCTTACAGGACATTCGGCGATCCACCACCTGCCGACGCGCCTGGTAGCTGCTCAGGCCCCAGGTAACCACCTTTAGTGAACATGTCAGACATTTGGATAAGCCGGGATTCAAACACACTACCTTTCAATAATGAGTAAAATGCTCTAAAGTTCAAAATGCCTCTATTCTAGAAGTGAGCAAAGTTCCGTAACGGAGTATATCATGATGTAAGAAACTTTACACTAAGTTTTAATCAGCATTAACTACTGCTTAAATTAATTCTAAACGCTATAACAGAAAATTCGAAATGTAATATAGCTTATGTTTTAAATTCTCCACTGAAAAACATTCGGATATGTTTTTTTCCCATTCTGCTCAGCCATTCTTAATTCAATCCCAGACAAAAAATATAGATTTCAGTGTTATAGTATAAATAATCATTATTTCTGGTATAAAATAACAATCATTAGATTTAATTTTACTTTGTATGAGAAACGTAACTTGATAATGGGGTCACTAAAAATGACTTCGAAATATCGTGGCTTTGAATTCAACAGTAACTGTGGCATCGATAATAAACGGCTGAAATAAATAACATAGTAACAACATTGCTGAGAAAACGCATCGAAATCGAAGCAAAGCGAGGGGAAAGTTTGATGAAACCAGAAAAGTAATTTCTGAGGATAGGAAAACTTATTAATCTGAATTGGCTTCTGTACAGAAAATTCTGATATAAAAGCAAAGTGGATAGCGGCAAACCGATGAAAGTTCATGCATATACCTTTTTGTTGTTCTGTAGGACACAATTTTTATTCTCGTAACAGTGAATAGTCAAGAATATATGCAGAATGTTGAATATAGTTGTGTATATCATTGTACGTAGTTACACATTTAATTTGATAATTTATAAGTAAAAAGTAATAAAAAGGAGATTAAAAAGAAAGAAAAATGCTATTTTACATCAGGGTCTAAGAAGTTCAAAGAATATATATACATATATACAATGAATTCTATAAAAGAATTAAATATTGTGAGCTTTGGCATTTTTGATGTTTTTAACTTTCTGATTACTCAAAGATATTAACATAAATGGTGAAATATGATAAATATTAGAATTCTGGCTTTGGGGTATAAATTCAACTGCCATAGTGTTCATTTAATATGAAGATCTTTTTTCTTTGTTTATATATATATATATATATATATATATATTTATGTATTGTGTTACATAGCTACCTTCTTGTCCTGGTGAAATTAAGAAGGATTATTAAAGAGGCAGATTTCCAAGAATAAATTTCATTATACAATCGCAATTTCTTTGTGTGAAGACCAATCATGACATCTGTAACAAGTCCGCTCGATATGAGAGCTGAACCAAAATAACTTCAAGAAAACTTAACCCCCTCAGATGGGTACAGCATACTGGTCACTCATTCCTTGAATATAGTGGTGCGAAAAGACATCATTGGTCAATTCGAAATTCCTTAACCATATTCGGTAATGTACATTTTGGAATTTCATAACAGGAGTGGTGTAACTCATGCATTTGTTAAAAGGGGTCATATATATTCAATAAAAGGTACAAATTACAGGTTATGGAAAACATATATATATATATATATATATATATGTATATATATATATATATATATATATATATATATATATATATATATATATATATATATATATATATATATATATATATAAGGAATAATTATTTTTTAAATGGCAATATGCGCGTATCACGTATGTAGACTTATTACATCATTTTAAACATTTTAGTTAATTTCAACTTGGCAATTCAATTAAACAAAGCGAAATTTATAACTAGAAAGTATGTGGCCTAGTTGCTAATAAACCTGCCTTAATCTGTAAATTTCAGATTCCAAACTGAAATCTCCTGTTTTTCAGTCATAGCAGTGTTCCTATTAGAGTTTAATTGGGGGCCGTGTGCAAATGATATTTTTAAGGTGGAAACCCAACTGGAGAAAGAATACTTTGTAGCATTCTCTTAAACGACCGATAACGGGAAAGCGTGTTTCCCAAGCAACAAATGAGGTTGCAGTCTTGAATGGCCTTCCGTGGTCTGGATGCATTCCTTCCTCCTTAATTGTTCCTGTTCTTCGCCAAGGAGTCCACTGACAGGGATAAATAATGGGGGTTATAAGTTTAATTGCATTAGCTCGGTAATTTCCCAAGATACCTTGGCACGGTTTATTGCTAGTAGACGCCAGATATCCTGCCAAGTATTGGAGTTGCTTCTCTACAAAAGATCTTTAGTCAGTTCATGTAAACGTGATAATTAATAAAAATATATTTTTTAGCGAATATACAAATACTGAAAGTTGATATGGGATATCTATTAAGAAAATGAGTACAATGAAAAAAAAAAAACGTAAAGTTCATTTTTGGAGATAAGTGCAAAAAACTTACGTAATTTCACAAAAGTGTTAATAATATATTCTATAAAAATTCTATAAAAAGTTCGTACACATAATACCTTTATTGTGTCATAAAGGAAATTGCAACAAAAAGAAAACAAATTGCAGGAAAGAAAAAATTTTAAGTTGCACTTTAGCTTACAGTAACGTTTTCATAAATTTTGTGCATAATGTGATGCTTTTGAAGTAATATACTTATTTCGAAATAATATCTTTATTAATAATAGAATATTTTTATTATTTTTAGCGCACGTAAGCGTCACATGGAATGTAGAAGTGCTAAAAGTTTAACTTTTAAACGCCTCAGCGTTTCTTCCGTTAGAAATACATTTTAAATGTCAAACGATTTTAACATTGGTGTCAATTTTAAGAGAAATTTCGCATTTTAACATTGGTGTAAATTTTAAGAGAAATATCGTGTGGAGGAACAGGTGCAAACTATTATGAACTATTGTTGCAAGCGATTGTAATAAAATATTGTAATAGATTATTCGCCTAAAATTGTAATGAATGGATCAAGTATAAAGGATTCAAATTTTACTCTGAATGATATTAGGTAGCTGCTGTGGATTGTGCCATTCGAGCAAAGTTTCCCTTTTTGTTTTCATATGTCAAATTACGTTTAATGTTTGAGTGATCCAAATGATTCTCTAAATATGTCATGGGAAAGGCCAACATTTCCAGAAAGCATTATTCGATTCCTATTTTGGATATAGCTCGGCAAAATTTTCTAAGAATCTCTCAAGATTTTCTCGCTTAGAAACTCATTAAAGCTTTGAAGATAGTATTACAGTCACTTTTGACATTAAATTCAGGGACATTCTTGTTTAATGAACTATGAGCAGAAGAACATATCTTAAGAATTTTAAAAATCTAAATGGGATATAACAATTATTCAAATGGGAGGTTATGATAAAATGAGTAATATGGAGATTTCATCGGATATAATTGTTGTTTGTCGCTCAACGGTCATTTTTTGCACACGAGGGCTAATTAGACCGGGACCTACGGTTTAACGTGGATTCCGAACCCCTACAATCATCCATGCCCAAGGTGGGATTCGAACCCACGAACTGTTGAACAGCAGGCAAGAGCGCTAATCATTCGGCTGCCAGCTCGGCGGATATAGTAACATATCCAGTAAATGCTTTTCTAATTTTTAATAATAAAACGTTTCTTATTTTTTAGATCATTTTCTAATTATGGTAGATACAAAATGAACTCACAAAAAATTTTGCTAGACAAAATTTAATAAAAAGTAAGTATATCAGTGATTTTACATAAATTAAGTCTCGTTGGGTTTCAAATTTTTTTTACACTATTGTCAGAAACGCACGCATGCAAAAATTTTATTTATTATTTATCAGTAAGACCAGAAAGGGTGCGTGAAATCTAAAATTATAATTCTACCCATAAGTTTGCACTTAGACTTCAATAAATTCAAGCTGTTTTTAAGCTTTAAAAAGAAATTTTTTACTATATAAAGAGTTACATTAAACTTAATATTATTTACTAATACTCAAATATTCAAATTCCTTGATGTAGTTTTATATATATACACATATTCATACATGCATACATATATTAAGGGAGAAAAAGAGGATGTCACTTATACATTGAGATTAAGTATAGTTTATTTATTCACCGTCTCAAGAATAAAATGGAAAAAAATAAGTGTTAGACAAGAATGGATTGATTAGGTTTTCCGAAGATATTATTTATAAGTATTTTCAATAAGAGATTTTCATTCTATAATAAAAGTTTAGCATGAAAAAATTCCTGACCTGCAACCAATAATACTATTGTAGAAATCTTTTTTACAAAACAACATAAAATGGAAGTAAAAAAGAGATTCAAGACAATTTAATTTTATACTCTTGTTGATTTTCATAATTTACTCTGAATTTTAAAAAACTGATTCCCTCCACCAAATAATAATTTCTGATTTTACATAACTCACATGAAATTCTAATTCTTTGGGGCCACTGAAATTTTTCCTGGCGAGGAAATGAGAATAGCAATATGAGAATGAAAGAAACTTGTATCAAATATTTGTTTTATATAATTTATATACATATATATATAAATTATATAAAACAAATATATATAAATATATATATATATATATATATATATATATATATATATATATATATATATATATATATATATATATATATATATATATATATATATGTATATATATGTAAATGTTTTATATAGAATTTATATAATTTAGAACATAGCTTATAGGATTCTATTCAAAATTTTGATTACAGTACTTATCATTAGTTGAATAGACAGTTAATAGTTAACTCAATGAGAATTTCTTAAGCCACAGTTCACATCGTTCAGGAATTTTACTCGTGTCAAGAACGAAGGTGAGATGTTTTTTTCCACCTGTCATTTGTGAGTAATTTTGTGGGGTAGAGAAAAATATATACAAAATCGGGTGCCCATTTCTTTCTTAAGGAAAAAAAAGTTTTTTTTATCTTGTTTTTTAAAAAAGCTTGTTTTTAAAAGAAAAAAATGTTTTTTTTAAAGAAAGAAAGACTGATTTTTTCTATTTTTGAAAAGGTATTATATTCACTCAATGCAGAGAATGTGTTCTCGGTTTACTCCATACGCTGTTTTGGAATTCAGATGAAAAGTAATTAATAACTTCATAAATATTTTAGAAATTTTCAAACGTTCTAGACATTTTTTTCCAGCAGTGGTCACTTGGGTGACGAACCCTATGCACAACAAGGCCAGAGACTGCTACTCATTTGTGGTTACCCAGAGGGCACCTGTGAACCAAATCACGGAGGCGAGGAGCGTTGCCCGCGCCATACCACTACAAACCCGTTTATAGGGTGGGCCACATTCATACATCATCACAGAAGAAAAGACAGAGAAACAAAGAGAGAACAGAAAAAGAAAGTAATATCCAGGGATCAGAGGATAACAACCAGGATTCGAACAAGGCACCCACAGCTCTGGAGTCAGGGATGCTAACCACTCAGCCATCGGTCGGCACGTTCTAGACATTATTCAATTTGTTTTTAGCTGATTTGTAAATAAAATCTCGTTTTGTAGAGTAAAGCACCGCACTGAATAAAATTAATTAAAGTATCTTTACAAAATAGAAAACATGGTTATTGTTCATAATCGCCATTTCCTTCTTAAAACTAAATAAGCTTTGCGTTTAAAGCTGTAGTTAGCGAAAGATGACGGGCTGGATTACTATGTATTCTTATAAATGCCAGCACAAAAAATGTAAAATTTCCTTACATCTTTCATAGTGGAATTTATAAAAATATCCTTTTAAAATTTAAAAACTATATTCATAATTTCATTCATAAACTTTATAAATCGTTACAGAAATTCGTGCATAAACTTAAAAAATGCAAACAATTATTACAAAAATGTCTTAAACGAAAAATGCCTTTTTGATAAAACACTGCATATAGTAAAGGACAGAAGTATTTATATAAAAATTGTTCACCGAAAAACTTCGTCAGGTAATCGATTTTCTCACAGAAATGATCTTTCCAGATGAATTACTTCTGGGTAAGATGAAATAAAGGAAAAAGTATTCCCATCCGTGCTTTCCATTTCCAGTGTCACGTGAGGCTTAGAAGGCAGCCCACCCCCACCTTTCCCACTTCAACAGGCAGGTTGCTTACTCCCTATGTCTCCCTAGAGACCCTCTTTATCGTCAAGTCAGACATCAAGCCGAATGAAGGCCAGAAAAAGAAAAATAATTCCAAAAACGGGAAACCGGGATAATCCTACAAAACAGCAACTCCCGCCGGCAGAGTATGGTCTGGCTGCTTACACTATCGTCTGACTTTCATTTCTCCGGTAGGGACAGGAAAAAAATAAATTCTCGAGTATTCTGTCGGCAGGATCTTGATGAGAAAGCAGTTCTTAAAAAAAAAAAAAAACTTCATGGGGGGGGAGAAAGAAAAAATCTCGTTCGAAATCAGAGATCCGGCAAAATCTCTGATCCGACGGAAGCCGGAACACGTGTCAACGTGCTGAAAAGTGACACCCATCTTCCATGAGGGGGTGGAGGTGTAGAGGAGGAGTATTTTCTGCACGTCAGGTATTCTTAAGTCTTCTTCAAACCGATAATTATGAATTTGTCACACTTCGAACACGCAAGAGCGAGTCGCAATTCCATTTTGATGAGTTTTTTTCATTAATAATTAAAAAATATTATTTTTTGCTGTTTTATTCATTTTTTTCATTTTCATGTAACTTTTGTCCTTTTTGAGGGGCCTCTTTCCAAACGAGAACCGCGGGTGCTCTCGTCTTTCGCCCCAACAATTACTTCTCTTGTGCGCAACTGTGTACCTTTTTTCTTTTATCTTTTGTTGCCCATCGTGCTTAATCAGCTGCGGGAAAGGAAGAATGAAGTGGGGGTGAGGGGAATTCCACCCTCCACACATTCCCCAGCAATGCGAAGGGGATAATTGCGTTGGAGTTGCCTTAATTTGAGGCATTAAATAGCATTTTAATTTGCTCCCTCTGTGGAGGCGAAGAGAGGTAACTGTGCTTTATGAAGCATGGTACGGTAACAGTGCTTCAAGTTTTTGAAATTTTATATAAAAGAATCGGCTATTTCTACCACCAGTTAAAAACAAAATGATCAAAGAACAGCGAAAAAGAATCTCTGACTTCACATATTTCTTACATTGAATTTCAGCCATATCATTCAACTTTAAAAGAGTTTCAATAAGAATGTTAAATAGCAAATGAGATACTTGGATTTATTCTATGCACTATGGTTTTTTTCAAGGAAAATAATTTTTTATAAATTAAGGAAATGAATCATTTAAATAATTTAAAATATTAAAATAATCGGAATATTTTTACTACCTAATTAATGTCTTCTAATTAACTACATTTACACAGTAAGGATTCATATGTCCCAGAGATTCATAGTCCTCAGCTCATAATATTTTTCTTGTAAATGCAGTACTAGGTATCCAATTTAAGCTATATTTATATGTAGAATTAATCTTTGTGCTCACAAATGATCAAATTAATTTAAATCTAAGCATATGCATGGTATTAAACGAGAACAGCTCCAGAGATGGTTGTCCCAGCGATGCTCATCATTGAAAGATCAATGCTCTAGTCATCAGTTCGTAAAATGTTTCTTGTTGTTGTTGTTTAGTAATGACACTTGGACAAGCCAAGCTCACTATGCTATGCGAATTAAGTCGATTGGGAGCGTCTTTCGTTTTAATCTAGAGTACCATGAAGGTGAAATTACGATCTTTATGCTCTACACACATGCCATCGAGATCCGTTTATAGGGTAGTCTAAGCATATCACATCGTCATTCATACAAAGATAGAACAAAGACAGGATCGATAGAGATTGTACATCCGTGCCCGAACCGAGATTCGGACTCAGGACTTCCTTATCCGCAGATCAATGCACGCTAACCACTAGACAAGTTGATCGTAAACGTTTTTCTTGTAAATGCAGTACTAAGTACCCATTTTAAGCTGTATTTATATATAAAATTAATCTTTGGGCTCATGAATTATCAAATTAATCTAAATCTAAGCATATATACATAGTATTATACGAGAACAGCTTATCTCCTTTGGAAATTATCCACTATGTCTCAAAATGTAAAAAAAATTACTCAATTTTTTTATTAAAAATATTTCAATGCAAACACAAGCTAAAATTTTACAAGGATTTTCAAAGGAAATACGTCTGTAAAAATAGAATACTTCTATTATTCTTCAAATATATATAATAATAAGTATATTCATGTTATATCTATCATGTATAAGTAAATCGTTCATTTCTATATTTGTGTTGATTTGTTCCCTTTTCTGCATAATTTTGTGGATTATCTGCGAAATAGATATGCCAGCCATAGGCGTGATTCAGCGTACTGTACAT
Organism: Latrodectus hesperus; assembly: GCA_037975125.1. NCBI lineage: Eukaryota > Metazoa > Arthropoda > Arachnida > Araneae > Theridiidae > Latrodectus > Latrodectus hesperus. The sequence goes on from CM075862.1 coordinate 22,529,411, forward strand.
GTTTACACTCACCCATCCACCTACCCACACCCAATCCCCTATATATATATATATATATATATATATATATATATATATATATAATATATGTAATATATATATATATATAAATTAACCTTATATAAAATTTTCTTTGTTTAACAGGTAACAATTTTTCAGTATTTTTATTTATCATAGTACAGTAATGTGAAAATGCGCTTTTAAGAGTTCAACAAAACCATTAGTCTAGCTGAATTGAAGTTTTATTGCAAGGGTTAGTGTATTAGCCACTAATTTTCACTACTTTAAGAATTTTCGGAAAGCATTCAGTTATTTACTAGCTAGCTGTGATAGTCTTATTTCGTTTCAATTTGACAGATTTGATCTGTCCTTTATTTCTGAAAAATGTAGCATACATTATTTTGTTAATGGCATATTGTCTCTTCATTATTTTGGGCATTAAATCATGTTCAAAGACACAAACATTACTTCCTTGAGGTTTTTGGAACCTCAAAAAAATGCTAATGCTACGTTCATTTCATCAACAATTTTCCTATTTTAGAAAAAGAAGAAGATGATGGCATCTTCACGTAATTTAAAGTTCTGATTTCTTTTTTACTGATTACAAGCCCTTCGTTTTGGTGCTTATTTAAATTATGAAAGAACAAAGTCAAATTGTTACGTTTTCATATGCAGTTCTTGATGAATTAGTTCATGTATGGTATTAGATCTGATGTTTAGTTTGTTTTGTATCATTTGATAGATCCACCTGTTCCATTCCAAAGATGTTATTATATCCAGAGGTCCATTGCATTACAATTTTTTTTTTGCTTTACATAGGATATATTCCTGACACTGAAAATCTCTGCTGAGATACTAGTTTGTAGAGAGTGAATAGCTTGAATCACTGCTCTTGAGTATATTACTTGAAACTACTGTTGGCTATAATAAATTAGTTTTTCAGTAATTATACTCTTTGGCATACCTCTGGTAGTTAAGATTAATTTACATAACTTCTTTGTTGCATTTCTTGTATGTAAGACATTTAAGTTTTTATAACTCTTAAACCTAGAAATATGAAAAATTCCAGATTTAACTAATTTTGTATTCGAAAAGAGTACATTAAAAGAAACTTTTTCTGTGTGTTTTAAAAGAAACTTTTTTAAGCAAAATTCCACCTCCTTAAGCTGTTTAGATCTGAAAATGGAAGCCTGTTTGTTAAGATGAAAGCCTGTTTTAGTCAAAGGAGTATTTTTGACCACTTAATGAGGAGATTTTTTTAAAGATTTCGTACTTATATGTATCTCTATTTTGGACTTGGTATGGTTTTTCTCAGTTCTTTTTTTTGGATCTGGAATTAAAGAAAAACTGAGTTGGTACTATAGAAAAAAAGCTTTAGGACTTCACCAATATAAAACACTTTTCTTTTTTAAATTTTTAGGGCCTGAATAATAATAATTTTAACATTTTGGATTTGGAAATAATGGAGAAACCTATTTTAGATTAAAGCATCGCTCAATTAAATCTTAATTTATAAATTTTGAATATCTTATATTTTTAATTTTATTTAGTGGCTGAGTTTGCGGCTAAATTAAAATGCTTAGCCGTTCTGTTCAACAGCTTACGAATCCAATTAGTATGTCTAAGATGGCTATTTGCTACTGCACAAAATTAAATGAAAACTGTGCCTTGTGGACAAATTATGTCTAGTATAAAAAAATTGATCCTAGAATAAGATTCAAACTCTTTTTAGTGTATTCGAAGCACACGAAAAGAATGAAATCTTCATATTTTGTATTTCCTCGTTTTCCTCACAAACTTATCTATAAAATTTGCTTCTGAAAACAAACAAATTTAATAGTCGACGCAGTTGAAAGATTATGTTTCAAAATTCTTGGACGAATCTTAATGTATGGTTTGTTTCCTCGGAAGACTTATTGAAACAAGAGTAAATTTGAGCTTAGGCTAGTTCAAGTTATGGCAGTCATAGAAAGGCAAAGTAGCAGGATTGCCAGATTTAGCATGAAATCGCACATCTGGCACAAACCTATTTTCTTTTGCAAGTTTTTTAATCCTGTTTTATGATTTTTCTGGAATCTCCTGGAAGGTAAGCAATGATTTTTACTTGCATGCTTTTTCATGCTAACCATTAAAACTACTTCAGTTCCATTAAAGTTTCGAAAATAATAATAAGGGTCCACAAACACACATGGAAACACAAACGTTTCGATGCAGCAGCTCCTGGTTCGGCCTCAGCGGCTATTAAATAGCTCTAAGATTAATGGTGATCTTTTGCTACAGACATACAAATCTATTGATGTGAATTCTTATGAGTTTTCTGGGTTTCATCCTTTGTAACATGAAAATATAAGCCCCTATCTATTAAATTAGCCTCTCGAAGTACAACACTAAACATACGTTCATATACCTCACTATGAAATTCTTCAGTTAGGCTAAGAGGGCGTTGATACTCTTCTGTTCTTATGGTAGGTCCAACTAGACCAAGCTCGAAAACTCACCTGTTGCACTTTTGAGAGATAATGGTTATGATGTAGCTCTTTGCTATAAAACTGTGCTTACTACAGTAGCCTGAATGCTATAACAGCTTATTATTTAGGCGATTTTAGACCAATTTTACGACACTTGCAAAAGAGTTTTGTAGTTTCTTCTAGGGTTACTGAAAAATAAAGTTTGAAAATGCTAATTTCGAATGCTTGAACTTGACAGAAACATAATATTCTAATTGAGTATATCCAATTAAATTTTCCAAAATAAGAATATATATTAATAGCTATTGTCTATTTGAATATGCCATTTATATTCAACAATTTATTTATTTATTTATTTATTACAGTACATATATTCAGACTTGTAGGCTTGATTCTTGAGATCCGCTTGTAAGTTTTCGTTGATAATAGGACAAATAGCACAATGACAGATGTACAACCACAGAAGATAACGAAGAAAACACCCAGGGCCACGGTGGGAATCGAACCCACACTCCTACGCTCTCAAGCGATTAACGAAGTGATGCTTTGACCACTCAGCCACGGGGTGCCCTTAACAACATATGTATTAGATATATGCATGCATGAAAACAACATCATATGGTGATGTAAGTCATTGCCAATTTTTTTGATAATTTTTGATTTTCCTTACTTCGAAAAATATAATTTACCTATACATTTCCTAATGCCTTATATATAGGTTAAACTTCCCTAGAAAAATTTAAAAAAATAGGTTTTTAGAAAGCACTGTATTGGATGAAATTAGAAATTATAAATCAAATTTCGAATGACGTGTACTTGAAAATACGATACCAATAAATATAGAGCTTTTATGCTGTGTGATAAGAACCTATACGGAATTGAGCCAGACATAAGCTGAAATTCGAAAAAAATTAAAATTTGGATGTGAAAAAACGACATATGGTGAAACATTATTCTTTACTAATTCACCAAGCAATAAGATTTGCAAAAGAATGCAAAACAATTTGTTTTGTTCTCGTTGAGATAGTTATATCGAAAAGCAAATATGACTTTAGGTTTTGGCTGTTAAAGTTGGTGGTTTTGATATTAGTGATCGAAGATGTTCCAGTTCTCTGCTGAAAGTATTCAAATGTAAAAGACATCACATAGTGAAACATTTACTCATTTCGTTACTAATTTCACAAAAGAAAATGTTTTGCAAGAGCATGCCAATCATTTTGTATTGTTCTTGTCGTGAAAGTCGTATAAAAAGCAAATATAATTTTGGGCTTTAATGATTGAAAATGACGGTTTTGATATTAGTGATCGAAGACACGGCAAAGTTGTTTTCTGATGGTAAGATATGAAGAATTGATATTACTGCTTGGTGAAGACGCATTTCAAATGCCAAAAAAATGTTGCCGTAGATAAGAAAAATGATTTATAATAATTTACACGCAATTCATAAAGTTCAAAAGACAGAAATATGGTTTCACATACATTGAATCAGAGGTACAAGAATGAAAGAAACTGAAGTGCATAAAATTTCTAAATTGGCAACGCATACTGTTTTTGGAAAATTGTGACAGTGGATAAAGAATATATATTTTACGACGATACGCGCGCGCACGCGGAAGGTACTTAATGAATCCTTGTGAAATAATTGCATTAAGGCATCAAAATAGCATATACGCTGCAATTAAATTCTCCTTTGCATTTAATGAGATATGAAGGATACGAATTTCTGGAGCCAAGAAAGAATAAAACTAACTCTAAAATCAACAACTGTTGCTTGCAGCTGAATGCTATAACGAACGCATTTGCAGTGAACAAAAACAAAAAATAAATCGAAAACAGTCCTTTATCGGGAAATGTTTGTGTCCTTTGAAATCACTTTATGATAGTATATGGCCTCATGTTGCGAAATCGGTGAAGTGCAGTATAACATGTATAAGAAATTGTAAGTATTATAATATTTATACTAGTAGGACATGTATAAGAAATTATGAGACTTAATAAAACTTCTTCGACTAATCATTTATTTTGGTCCATAATACTTTGTGTCTTATATATCAATGGATAGTTGACAAAATATGAAATTAGGTTGATGACTTCATCATATCTAAAAACTATTATTCTATACATCTAAAATCTAATATAACCAGAACAAAAACGGAAATTATCAAATAATGATGTCGAATATCTTGTAGAATAAAGGTGTATTATTCTCTGCTTCCAATTGAATATTCATTTTCCTGAAACATGCTTTATACCTTAAAACACTTAATACATGGCGAAATGAGGCCACATTGACCTGGTTGGTCAGGGCATTCGCTCTCATTATCGGAAATTAGCACATTTGAATCCCGATCCAACCAAAAATTCATTATTTTCACTCTGATGCGCGTAAAATATGACGTGGGCACTATGTTCTATAAGACACTTCTTGAGGTGGCAACCATAATCTGGGAATCTACTTGGTATCTGATTCTAAATTTTCGGAGCCATGATGGGATACAAAATGGTTGCCCCACTATATAACAGGCCTTCACTTCCACCTGTTGTAGTGCTAAAGAGGGTGGAATATCCTCGTAGCCGGGCATTAGAGATAAACAATATATATGCGACTAAAAGGTTTTTAGTAAAATCTATAACCCACACACAATGGATACATTCTCTATAACATGTCCATTTCTTGTTCTCTAGTACTATATTTGTGTATTTTAAGTGACACGATGAAGTATGTTTTATCGATGCTATTTTAAGACATTTTGTTTCAATATAATTTTTCACAATTTATTAAACAACTCTTTCAGATGGAACTTCTTAAATTAGTTGGAATTCCTTCACACATTTGGCGTTCTAATTAATGTGTTTCTGTTAATAATATTTACTCTTAACCATAACTAGTGGAGTATATTGAAGCTAAATGTATATTATTTGAGCACAGAATGCCCAGTAACGTCTTGTCTCGCTACGTTAAATTAAGAAGTTTATAGCTATAAAAAGTGAGAGCAGAAAAGTGTCTATGTGATATAAGACAAGACAACTCACAACGCACCTAATTGTAAAATTCATATGTTAGGTATCCTCTCGCGAAAATATAATGAGATACTGGGAAGAAGTTAATCACAAAGTTGTACAGCAGCTGTGATTTAATACTGAAATTACACTCAGCAATAGGATATGAAGAACGGGTATAACGTACATTGTTTTGTTCATGTGTTCCAACACAGTAATATTACGAAATATGCAGAAAGGAGTAATTATGTGTTAGGAAGCACATTTGCAGTGGATATTCATTCTTCCTCATCTACAAGGCGGAAATCGTTCCATTTTAGAAGCCATACTTTTAAAACAGAATAACAGACTTATAACTCTAGTACAAGCTAATGCGCTTTTTTTACGTTTTCTTTTCTCTACATGACAGCATTCATCTTGTTTTATGGTACAATTTTATAACTGATCTACAACTCTATAACTGATTTTTACCATATTTAGTTTAATTTCTTTGTAAAAATTGTTAACTTTTAAATTTTGCCACTAGCAGCGCTGCAAAACATTTCATCTCGTAGCTCATAACGACTTCCTTATAACTGAAGGACTTTCTATAACTTCAATTGTCGAGATTTTAAAGTTAAGAGAATAAAGGTGGGTATTAACTGGATAATCTATGTACTACAGTATTGTATATTTTAAAATTGCTTCATCTATTTTGTAAAGTTTTTGTAGTATGAATTAAAAATTAAATGGTTTATTTGTACAAAAAAGATTTTTTTAAAAGATCTATGGCATATATATTCTACTATGTTTATTAGATTGGGGAATAAGTTCGTAGCTTTTTACTAAAGACTTTTATTTAAAGAAAAAACAATAATTATATCAATAAGTTAATCAATTATATATTCGCCGTTGCTGTTTACAACCTCTTCCCACTTTTCGACCCATTTGATGATGCCGTTCTATCAAAAATCGCCTGGTCTGGTGCCAAAGATGTCGTTGAGCCAGTTTTTAAGGACCTCTTGGTGCACTGAGAAATGCTCGAAAAGAAGGCCACAGCTAACAAGGAGCTCTACATTGCCTAGTTACACCACGTGAATGAGGCTATTTGACTGAAAATACCTGATCGCGCGACACGGTCAAACCATACTCCTTCACGACAACGCCAGGCCCCATGTTGCACAAATCGTCAAAGTCGCACTCCAAGAGCTCGAACGGGAGGTCCTTTAGCATCCGCCGTATTCTCCGGACCTTGCACCGACCGATTACCATCTTTTCCGCTCCTTGTCAAACCATATGAAGGGCGTTACCTTCTATAACAAGTAGTTCCTTAAAAACTGGCTCAACAACTCATTTGACACCAGACCAAGTGATTTTTGGCGGAACGGCATCAACAAATTGTTCGAGAGGTGGTAAAAGATTGTAAACAGCAACGTATATAATTGTTTAACTTATTGATATAATTATTGTTTTTTTGTTTAAATAAAAGTCTTTGTTAAAAACGCTACGAACTTATTCCATGACCTAATATAAGTTATCAGAAATTAAGGCATAGGGTTTTTATTTTAAAAATGTTTTTGAATATATTCATTACGCACAAATAAAAAAAATGAAACAAATTATTCAGAATAAAAGCATGAGCAAGAAATATTCCATTGCTCAGATATTCCTCTCCATAGCTTCTTAAAAACATGCATGATGAATCGTTTCTTATATACATCTTGGAGATAATAATGCATTATTTAAATGCTAACGAAACTCGATGAGAAGGAAAAAACATCTCTAAAAGCGGAAAAGACATCAAAAATTCATATTCGGACCATCTTAAAATCCAGCTTTGAAGCATTTCTAACACTGCCGCCATGTGTATCCAAAAATTTATAGTAAAAGTAAAGCCTACACACGCATCCTATTTTCGAAGAGAGTCCTAAGCTCCTTGCTTCCGACTCGCCAACTTAGCGAGGAAAAAAAACCTGCTGAAGTGCTTGTGAGAGTTAGGGAAGAAAATATTCTTGCGTTAAATCCAGATCAAGTTCATTCGAGCAAACATTTTTCGATCTGATGCATCTAGTAGAAAAAGGAGTTCTTATATATATATATTTAAGGAGAAAGCGATGGATATAAGAAAATAAATAAATAAGGAAAATAACTATTGATATATTTATATATATATTTATAATTTTTTTCTATTTTCAAACAGATTGCGGTGTTTCAGTTACTACGAAAGGTATGTGTCCCGATGAAAAAGAATACACAGTTAGTATCAAGTTAAAAATAAAAATAAAAATTCTCTCCTTTGAAAAAAAAAAGGAGTAAGTAGCTCAGTTGATTCATATGTAATTGAAATTTTATGCTCTAGTTTCAGTTATCGTTTGAAATATTTCAAACGATATTTAAAATGTGAGAAAACATAATCTTGTAAAATTTTCCGCAATTTTATCTTTGGATAAAATTTTAAAAAAAATAAATAATTCATATTAAAAAAATTGCTTTATAGAATTAAAAAAAAATAAACATAATTTCGTTAGTGCAAGAGAAAATGTAAATATATACGATTTTTATATGAAAATATAGTGACTTTATATAAAAAATTGTAAGATTAGAATAAAAAGGGGAATAAGGTTAAGGAGAGAATCATTGTAGAGCAGTAATTTATTGAAAGGGGAACAAGAGTAATAAAGGGAGAATAATTTTTATCAAAATTTAGTGATCAAAGGAAAATTGAATTAGAGGAATTAATTTTTTTATAAAATCAATCAAATGCCAAAGGAAAAATAATAAAGGAAAAATACGAAATATAGTAAACATATGGAACATATATTTGATAGATAGTTCAAAATTTAAAAGAAACATAGAATAAAAGGAAAATAAAACGAAGTAACAATATGGTCACCTTCTTCTCAAGAGGTGTTGACCACATTGGCACAAAGTATGGCTTTTCTGCAGGAGCCCCAGACTAAAGTCTTAATGGAGCTATCACCCCGAAACTACACTAAAAATGAATATACATATCTCAAGCCAAAATATAATATCAATCCAAAATAGAGGAAATAAATGTGAAGCCAAAATATAATATTAAATCCAAAGTAGCCAAAATACACTTTTAAATTTATAGTAATCAAAATCAAATTCCAAGCACGTAAAATCTGCAAATAAATACAAGCATATAAGTAGAGGAAACCAAATACAAATTTAAAGACTAAGTGTAAACACTATTGGCAATTCAAGCTTCTTATAAGACCTTCAAGGCTTGGGTGACCATTTTGTAGTTTATAATTACGCTTTACTTTAATCTTAGAAGCAATGCTCTACTAGCCAAATAGTGTTTAATAAATTTAGTTGGAATGCCATTATGAGTTAAAATATTTTCTAGTCTATTTATTTGTTTATTGATGTTGTTTAAATTATTACATATATTGTATATTCTATTAAGTTGATTATATATAATATATTTATTTATTTTTAATTCAAATTTTAATTCAAATATTTGAGTCCCAAAAAATATTATCTTATTTACTTTGAAATTAAAATCAATGGTATAATCATAAATGTCAGTGTATATATAGTTTTCTTTTACTGTAATCAAAATATCCAAAAATTCAGTTTTTAAATTATCTCTATTTGTTTAAATTAATTTTAATTCTTCAGGATACATTGGTTTGTAAATTTTGTCATATTCTAAAAAATTAAATAATTATGAAGTCATTAATATATCTATATGCAAAATGCATCTGAATAATAAAAGATTTTTCATAATATTGTAAAAATAAATTTGCTAAAAGAGTTGAGAATTTTGTGAATTTTGAAAGATTCCATTAACTTGTAAATTAAGTAATTCTCCACAAAAAATATAATTATAGGCAAAATGTAAAGAGATCTTTCCAAAAATTTAAATCAATATTTAATACTGAATTTAAATTCATAGAAATTAAAATCTACTAGAATATTTATAAAACTATTGGAATTTAAAATTAAAATTGAGATTAAAAAAAATTCAGTTAGAAATTTTGTATTAATTGTGCATATTTATTCTCTGCCTTCTAATATTTTCTAGCTATAACAGTAATTACTTACTAATCCCCTCCCTATAAAATATAAATGAACTCAATTATTATATAATTGCTTAATTCTTAATGTAATTTAATGAATATAATTGTAAGATATTCGGTTTTTACTTAACCCTACATTATGTGCCTTATCTATTTGGTTTTAGAAAGGATAAATCTATGAATTTTTAAAATTAAATTCTCACTAAAAAATGACTGATATTATTTTCTCCGTAGAAAAATTTAAGCAATCTGTGGTGAAAATAATAATATGTTATGTTCTTGTGAGATAAATTTTTTTTATGATTTTATTAATTATTTTTGAATAGTTAGGCTTAAATTTTTTGAACACATAATGAGACGAAAATGATCTTATGCAGAGAAAATTAAAAAATTTTTTTTAATAAATAGAGTACAAAGAATCCCTATCTATTTTAAAGAATGCTGTCGAGAAAATATCGCCAAGTTCAATTTTTCTCGCCATTCTTATTTCTTTTTCGGGGGTGTGTTACCTATAAATGTTTATTCTCTTTCACAAGTTAGGGTTTTGTATCGAAGTTGTCGCCTTATTTTTCACTTCCTGTCGAGATTAAAGAAGATTGAAAAAAAAAATAGATGTAGGTACTGCTTGAATGGCTGGACGAGAAATAAATAAATGAAAAAAAAAAGGAAAAAGAAAAGAGATGAACACTGTATAAATAAGAGTAGCAGGGTGTTTTTCGCGTCGCAGTAATCAATATTGACAACTTTGTTAAAAGTGATGTACGAAATCAATAATGGGCGCGTACTGTGGTATCGTTCCAGATAACGGTCCTTCGAAGGTTGTCTATTTTTCCCGACGCCTTTTGTTGCAGGAAAAGACCTGAAATATTTCTTTTTCATCCTCAGGATCCTTTTCGTCCTCTTCCAGCTTTCGTCATCAGGTTCGAAATTAACGAAGGTTTCAAGCAACACGCATTTCTCATTTAATCGATGTGGAAAAATTGATTATCGGTTCTGGAACCCCCTCACCCTCCCGGCACGAAAAGTATCGAAAAATTGTATCGCTCCCGCACTATTGGATAGTACACATTTTCGTTAAATTGTATCGAAGCGAGTCGGAGATGAAGACCGAGATATGAAAGTGTTTCAAAACATTAGACGCGGTATTCAAAACATTAATGACTGCTTCCTTTTTTATTTGTTTAGTTTATTTTTAAAGGATTGCATATATTCAAAAATATATAAGTCAGATAATAATCAGAATTTCTCTAAACTCGTGTGATAGTCTTTACCATAATAGGTAAAAATTGAATGGGAAGAAAATATTATAATTTCTCTTAAAAAATTATATCTTTAAATTTCATAATTAAATTTTCTTATTAGTTATTACATATAATAATGCAGTTATAACTGCATTTGTTTTTACACTTTATTTAATAGAAAATCTTCAATTTTGAAATACTTGATTAAATTTACATTTTTGGCGAGAATTTCAAATACCCGAACTTGCAAATGAATAGCAAGCCCTCTCACCATTGGTTTGTAGATTCGACTTCCGTATTTTATGTGGATATTTGCAGTTGTTCGGAATCTAATTTAAATTGTAGCTTTCAGTTCAATTACTCATCGTGTACGAATGGCCGAGCTGGCAGCCGAATGGTTAGCGCTCTTGCCTTCGGTTCAACAGTTCGTGGGTTCGAATCCCACCTTGGGCATGGATGTTTGTAGTGGTTCGGAATCCACTTTAAACCGTAGGTCCCGGTATAATTAGCCCTCGTGTGCAAAAAATGACCGTTGAGCGACAAACAAACCAAACCATCATCATGTATGAAATAGGCCATAGAATGACAAACGAATCAAATTAAAAGTATCGAATTAGAATATCATTCGAACCACAGGTTTAACGGATCTCTTTTTAACCTGAGGATCTAAGATATATACTTGAATTCTCAAGATAGTTAGGCCTGTTTTTATATAAACACCGATCTTTACAGTTTCCATTTTGATGACCGTCTCACTCTGTGGTTTTGGTGCAGCAGATACAGATTAATTCCATCTACAAATTATTAACTTGATTCTTTTATTTGTCATATAAGCGAAAAGAAATAAGAAATTGTTAACGAATTTCAAGAATTATGATTATTATATTTTGTAAAAACACTCAACGTCCATTGTTTAGGGCTATTTTGATTATTCTTTTATCTATTACTTTACCTAAATCACAGTCATTTTCTAGATTCGAAATTTTGAATTCTGTTAAGTTTTAATTTATTATCTAATGATCACTGCCAATAATAGTTTATAGAATTTCTTATGCATTCCCACCGAAATAAAATTCCTTTAAAAACCAAAAGCTATAAAAAGTAGTAACAGATAAATGCTGTAAAAGTTTAAGTGCAAAATACAAATTTTAGACCAAAACCTTCCAGATTTTTCTTTTTGAGAAAAGAAATTTTAGAGAATTTTCATTTACTCATCGACATAAACATTACAATTCTTAACACGTAAAAAGTATGCAGTTATCATTAAAGAGGCCATTCATTATTAGAGATTTAATTCAGTGAGATCTTCAGTTAAACAGATCTTAACAAATATCCCTTATTTACTTGACATAGGCTTTTAAAAGCAGAATTATTATTCATTTTCTGCCTTTTGATGTTAGTAGACAAAAAGAAATTCATTTAAAATTTTGAGTATTATATAAATGACTATATATATTTAGTTGTTACACATTTCCCGTCTTATTTCGGAAATATTAAATTCTTAAAATTTTAGATTCACAAATTTATTTCGCCTTAAATTTGAGACTTCCAAAATCTATAGACTTTAAATACCTTCCAATAAATATTTAGTTGCAAAAATGTGTAATTGATTTCCTATTTTTGGAAATCCATTAAGATTTTCCCTCGTATTGTTTTAAGACAAAAGTATAGAAACTTTAACATTTGACTAATGTAGCCTTTTCAATTTGATGATAAAAAGATTTGTATTTGAAACTTAATGTATACCCTATTTTCATATTTATGGAATAATTTTAACTTTGGCATTATTCTTATCGATTACATTATACCATTATTCTTTAATCCGAATAATGGAAAACATAAAAACGGGAAATTTGTTAGCGAATCAATTTCCATTCCAGATTAGTATCCATTAATAAATAAAAATAACTTTTAATAACACTCAATGGATTTTTAAAATTTTACTTGAGAGGAATTTTACTGAGAAAACTACTTAAACAAAAAAAGGTATAAAACGTTTCGAAGTAAATAATTCCATTTAAGTTCATTTTGTTTTGAATATATATTTTCTTTCTAATGCATGCGATATTTTAATAGTTTTTAAGTTGTTAAAATAAAGCTACATTTTTGTAATATTATCAGTAAGCTATAAATTACTCAATATGTAAACTTCATTGACATGAAAATTTATTAATCAGTATAATTCCAGTTTTTTTCTAAAAAATTTATTACCACTAAATAAAAAAATAATAATAAATAAACAAAATAAAATAATAATAGTTTATAAAAATACGCGCGGAGTTTTAAAACACTGGTTTTGCAACAACTTTTAAGGAAGAAAATATCGTGTTTGCTTACTTTTCAGCAGATTCAATGAAAAAAAAATGGTTTAACCATCTCTCCATTTTTCTCAAAAAGAAATATATCAATATTCCTTAGATTAAATCAAAGAGATCCAAAATCATTGTGAGATAAAAAAATATCAATGAACATTTTAAAGTAATAAAATTAATCCGATTAAGGCTATATCGATTTCAAATGGAATAGAAAATATTAAATAGGATATTGTTTCTATAAAATTCTTTCCTGAAATTTGTTTCAGAGATTTATTTAAATCTTTCATATGGGGCAATTGAAGCTTGCTTACTTGTCTCGATAAAACGTAAAAGTCACGTTTAAGTTTTTCAGAGTGATAATGATATAAAATATTTCATAAATTTTCATTTGTAGATAAATAAACTTGATAAACATCCTTGTACTCTTGATACCATATTCTTAACACATTTAAAAATTTAGTCACTTCAATTTCTTATCGTTTTGCATTACCTCATTTTGAATTTATAAATTGTAAATTTTCGTACTTACTATATTTGTAATTAAGAAGCTGACCATATTTGTACCTCGTTTCATTTTCCTTTTATTCCGTGTGTCTTAAATTTTGAGCAATCTATTTAATATATGTTAGATATATGTATATCATATTTTGTCTTCTTACTTTATTATTCTTTATTTGGGACTTGATTAATTTAAAAAAACTTACGATTAATCAATTAAATATGTATATATATATATATATATATATATATATATATATACAGGTGTCCCAAAACGACCGTATAAGCTCTGCACAGCTAGATTCCTCGTTGGGAGTACATAAAAACTGCCCAAAGAAGCGTTCCTGTACGATCCATAGTTTACGAGAAAAATACGAAAAACAAAGTATGACGTCACTTCCGGTGCAAGAAAAAACACTTTATTGTACATATCAACAACAGTATTTGCATATCTTTTCAGACGATAATGTTTAAAACGTTCGCCGCGCATATCGCTTCATGCATGTGCGCGTGCCATGGATGCGCACGTAGTGACAACACCAATGGACTTAGTTGCTCGTCTGCATGCTGCTTTCACTTCGGTGGATCCCGCGATGCTACAACGTGTGATGACAGCCATTCCACGGCGTGCTCAAGCCTGCCTCGACATGCACGGCGGACACTTTGAACATCTGCATATATTCTTCTTCTTCTTCTTCGAGTTGGGTTTGTATGTCATTGAGCACCTCTGCTTTTATCAGCATTTTGTACTGTTAACTCCAAACCCAATGTTTCTTAGTTCCATTTGCTCGGATCACCCACTTTATTAATAAAGTCTGATAACCCTTTAATGGAATCTAGGTGTAACTCTCTAGTATGGATGATGCCTAAAGAGGTTAATCTAGGGAGGGCAAGAGCCTCGCATTCATAAATGATATGCTTGGCCGTTTCCTCTTGCATATGACATTTCCTGCAGATAGGATCTTGCTGAAACAGTCCCATTTTATGGAGATGTTTTCTGAAATAGTAGTGCCCAGTTATGAAGCCTACGATTAAACGTATCTTCTGCCTAGAGCATCTAAGAATTTCATAGGAAATCCTCGCTGATGACCTACAGATCATACCTTTAGCGTGGGTTTGACCAGGAGATTTGAGCCAAGCTTCATACATCTTCCGTTTTTCCCATCTGCGAACATTGGTTTTTGCGGTCTTCAAATTGATCCCACAAAAAGGTTCTGGACCAATGGGAACAAAAGACGATCCTTGTTTAGCAAGCTCATCAGCCTTTTCATTGCCTTCGATACCTTTATGCCCTGGCACCCATACAAGGATCACCCTGTTTCTAGTTGCCAGTTCTGTAAGAAGGTTTCTACACTCCAGAATCATTTTAGATTTGATTTCGAAGGAATTAAGCGCTTTTAAAGCGGCTTGACTGTCACTGAAAATGAGAATCCGCTTATCGTAGTAGCCCTTCTTCATATTCAGTCGCAGACAGTGGATAATGGCCAAAACTTCTGCCTGGAAGACCGAAGCGTATCGCCCAAGGCTTACAGACAAGCTGATTCTTGGTGACACGCCACAAACTCCCAGACCTGAGAGGCTGTTCTTCAGTGATCCATCTGTGTACCAGATTAGATCTCCTGTTTTAGTTCCAAACATGTTGTTATCCCATTCCTCTCTAGTTGGAAAAACTACATCAAATGTCTTGTCAAACATGTATGTTTTTTCCATGATGTCAGATGGCATCAGAAAAATAGGGTCTTGAAATTTCCTGGTGATGCCCTTGTGCCCTTTGGCAACAGGCTGGTCATACCAGTGGTTTTGCAGCTTCATTCTATATGCATTCAATCTTGCAACGCTGCATATGAAGATGTCCAAGGGAGTCAGATCCAACACAACCTCCAATGCTCTGGTTGGCGTGGTGGAGATTGCTCCTGTGATGCAGAGACAGGCTAGTCTTTGTAGACTCCTCAATCTGTCAATCACAGTCTTCTGTTCCACCTTATGCCACCAGATCACACAGGCATATGTGAAAATGGGCCTGACAAAAGCTGTGTACATCCATAACATCAGTTTTGGATGTAAACCCCAGTTCTTACCAAGCATTCGCCTGCAAATCACAATGCTTTTCTTTGCTCGGTTGATCCTATCATCAATGTGCTTATTCCAGGTGAGTTTCTGGTCTAAATAGATGCCCAGATACTTCACCTCTGAAGCCACATTGATTTCAACATCAAAAAGTCTTGGTATGAAAAAACCTTTCCGTTTCTTTTTGCGTGTAAAAGGTACGAGGTAGGTTTTCTGAGGATTAACCATCAGGTCCCTATCCATGCACCATTGACCTACATAACTTAGAGCATCCTGCATGAGATGACAAGTTATGTCAAAATCTTTACCAAGGATAAGGATGACAATGTCATCAGCATATCCCTGCGTATAATAACCCTTATCATTTAGATGTTTTATAAGGCTATTTACAACTAGGTTCCAAAGTAATGGTGACAGAACACCTCCTTGAGGACAACCTCTAGTAGTCTTTTTTTCAAATGATTCACCGAAGATGTTCATTTGTATATATCTATCCGAAATTAAGGCCTCAATCCAAGTACACAGGGTTTGATTAATCCCTGCCCCTCTAAGTGCATTGAGGATGGATGGATGGGAAGTATTATCAAAAGCACCCTGGATGTCGAGGAAAGTTGCCAAGGCAATATCCTTTTGATCCAGAGTGGCTTCAATCTTGGAAACTAGCTGATGTAGAGCAGTCTCTGTAGATTTACCAGGTTGATAGGCAAATTGAAGAGCATGCAAGGGACTATTTCTACCCAAGTAATCTCTAATATGCCGATCAATGATTTTCTCCATAATTTTAAGAAAGAATGAAGAAAGACTGATTGGTCTGTATGACTTGGCCTGGTCATAAGTGTCCTTGCCAGGTTTTGGAATGAAGACTATCCTAGTCTTTTGCCATGTCTTTGGTATATATCCCAGGGCCAAACTAGTTCTATACATTCTAGTTAGCATTGGTATGACAACCTTTTCTGCCTTCTGGATCATGATGGGCATAACTCCATCAGGCCCAGGGCATTTTAGAGGTTTAAAGGCGAAAATTGCCCATTTAACAATGTTGTAGTTTATGATATTTTTAGCAATGGTCCATTGATTGCTATTGACTCTTTGCAAAGAGCCAATGCAATGTTCCCCTTCGTTGCTATAAATATCTCTAGCTCCCAGGAAGTGAGTCCTGGTCATAATTTCCATAACCCCTTTTCCGGAAGCAGCAAAATTACCCTCCTCGTCTTTTAGGGTACCAACCAAAATAGGTTCATCCCTTTTAAGGAGTTTCTGGAGTCTAGCTCCTTCAGAAATAGAATCTATCTCGTCACAGAACTTTCTCCAGGAGTTAATCTTGCTTTTTCTAACAAGTTTGTTATAATTAGTGAGGGCCCTTTTATAGTTCTCCCATTCACCATTTTTCTTAGCTTTGTTAAAAAGTTTTCTAACATTTGCTCTTTCGGCAGCTAGAGAGTCATTCCACCAAGGGCATTGGAGTTTAGCTCTTCTAGTGCGAATGGGGCAATTGTTATGATAAGAATCTAGAATACTTCTCTGTAGGAGATCTGCTGTAACTTCTAGATCGTAGTTGTCTCTAATAGGTCTGTTACCGAGCTCAATCAACCCAGTCAGTTCTTCTTGGAATTTCTTCCAGTCCGTCCTAACCGGGTCTCTGAATATGCGATCCAGACACACATTAGAGTGAATTTCAAAATGGATGTTTTGATGATCTGAACCAGAAGGTCGATCATCTACTTTCCAGTATTTGATATTTTTACTAATCAGCGTTGTCGCTATAGTAATGTCAATTACTTCTGATCGATTGGAAGTAATAAAAGTTGGTTTGTTGCCAACATTTAGAATATCTAACCCGTAGTTTAGAATAAATTCCAAAAGGTACTCACCTCTTTTATTTGTGTCCGTACTTCCCCAGACAACATGATGAGCATTACAGTCTAGTCCTAGGACTACCTGTAAGTTGTTATTACTGCAAAAGTTCATGAGCTTGTGCAGAGAATGGTCAGGTGGAGCCTTCTCTTCATAGGGCAGGTATCCAGAGCCAAAAACAATTTCCCTGTTCCTACCCTCTATGTTGAGTCTGACTTTCACAGCTGTCAGGTCCCTAAGAATAAATTCAGAGAGGGGAAGAACCTCAATGTTTTTATGTAAGAGTATACAAGTTCTAGCGTTACCATTAGTACAATAGATAAGCTTACCTTTAGTTCCTTTGAGACCACTGATTCTTCCCCTAACCAACCAGGGTTCTTGAATCAGGGCCAGGTGTATATCCCCAGCAAGAAACTTCTTACTGAGGTTAGTAGTACCACTTCTACTGTGGTGTAGGTTGGCTTGAACTACCTTCACCCCCATCAGCAGGAGCAGGTTTATCAAGTACTTTAGCCTGCACATGGTGAAGGCCAATATAAAACCTATATCCCCTTACACGAAGAGTGGCAGCATCTAATTCAGGCACACTAAGAACGATGGTCCGCCCAGATGGGTCGTTCTTAATGTTAAGAATGTTCCACTCCAATGGAGTGACCCCACCGTTCTGAGCCTCGATTTTTCTCAGGAGCTCTTTAGGTTCCAGTTCATTACAGATTTTTGGCAGTTTTGCAATTATCTTAGTGGTTCTGACAAGTTTCCTTGCCTCACCCACCAAGAGTTTATGTTCTTGCCAAGGGCTTATATCATTGACATTTTGTTCCAGCCACTTTGAGCTCTCCAGATCTGCACAATTGATAATAAGAGCCCCGTTTTCAAGTTTACAGGATAGGAAGGTTGGGGCAAAGCCCTCCTCATTCCTTCCTATTTTCCTGGTTATCAAGAGTTCCAGGTCATAGGCCTGTTTCTCTGTTAACCGTTTTTCCGGATGACCTTCTAAGAGCACGGCCATCTTGATCGCCGTGAGAGCCGCCCTGTAAGTAAATCCCTCAGGTCCTTCTCTCTTGGCAGCCTTTCCAACCTTGCCCTGGTTCATCCGATTGGCAGGACGCTTCTCGCCTTTGGTTGCCTTGGGTTTTTCAACCCAAGTCCCCTCAGCGATTTTGCGCTCCTTCACCAGCCTCTTTTTCTGTGCACCAGATATTCTCTTTTTAAGCTTGATTCTGGTCAGAGAGTCAGTCATGCTAGAGATAGCTTCCTGACTCTCACCAGAAGAAGATGGTTTGGAGGTCATTTCTACCTCCTGTGAAGGTTTCATTGCTACCCCTTCATTAGATTGTCTCTGAGTTACCTTGTCTTTTTCAGAAAGGTCTGCCTCAGAAGTTTCTCCTGCAAAAGCAGAAATGTTTGTTATTTTCAATGTCTTTTCAGCCATATAATAACAGTAAATAATCTCAGGTAATATGACAGTCCACCCAGCATTGCCTGAGATACTGGGCAAGGCAAATTACTCTAGAAGTTCGCCAGGCAACTAGAGGCTCCGTTAAGACACCAATACCGCGGTGCCAATTAGCCCTAGGCACGGAACGCATAACACCAGGGTTTACGGGAGCTGGTTCGCGGCCTCTTATTCAATATTCGAGGCTATCCTGTTATTTCTACAGGACTTTCGGCGATCCACCACCTGCCGACGCGCCTGGTGGCTAGCTCAAGCCCCAGAAGGGTACGCATACCCCCTGGTTCCAGGACTGCATATATTACTGTTGATATGTTCAATAAAGTGATTTTTCTTGCACCGGAAGTGACGTCATACTTTGTTTTTGGTATTTTTCTCGTAAACTATGGATCGTACAGGAACACTTCTTTGGGCAGTTTTTATGTACTCCCAATGAGGAATCTAACTGTGTAGAGCTTATTTGGTCGTTTTGAAACACCCTGTATACATATATATTATTTATTCCCAACTTTATTTCCCCAAGAAATATAACATGCATTTTTTTGTAAACAGTATCAGTATCCATATCCATGTGTATAAATGAAAATTAAAGAAACATTCTTTTTTGGTCATTGTATATCTCATTCGAAGTTATTTATGGCTCTGTATTTAATAATAAAATTTTACAAGCATGTATTATAAATCGACCGATTAATTATAGTATAGCAAGTTTTTGATTGAACAATACTAACAATATTATAATCAGTGCTATATCAATATATATCAGTGCTTATTTGCTCATAGAAAAGTTTCTTTACAGATTCTGTGTGTGTGTGCATCTCTAAATATAAGTTATTTATATCATTGAACTTACGAATATATAAAATTGCATGAGTATATACATACTATCATATCACCAATATTATTTCTAATCTCTGTATTTAAGAATGAATATGGACAAGAAATAACTTTCTTTATTGCTGCCCTTTAATATTAAATCCCGGTTTACTTATATTGAATGGAATTGAAATAAAAATGCATTTAAACTTTAAAAATCAATTCAAGTGTTATCAGGGAAAAAAAAAACTAGAGTAATTTTTTTAGTGTTAAAAATATTATAAAAATTAACTTTCAATATTTTACTTTTAAAAGAATTTTAAGTCCTAGTATTGGATTAATATTTATTACAGGAGATTTTGTCCAAAAGCAAAAATTGATGATGGCTCCAGTTATGTGATGTGAGCGCTTAAATATATTATGTCTTTGGAATTTGCTTTTAAAGGATGTGACACAGTTTCTTTTATTGTCATTGTCGTACGGACTGTGCATTTCCATTTTCCTCCCGCATAAACGTTCCGAATCGGTTCTTATTCTTCAATTAGCATCACTAGGAATGATGCGCTGTGACGAATTGTTTTCTAGACGTTAAAACAAAAACGTCGGCCAAGATTTCAGAAGGGTGCTCCGGCAGCTGGGAAACGCTAACTGGAACAAGCGAAAGAAAAAAAGCAAAAACGGACGCAAGAAGATCCCACTCGAATGTCCGAAGGATCTAAAACGCTGGAATCACTCCGGTTGGCCAAGATCCAATGTCCTAGATAGCGGGAAATGCATTAAGAACAAAGTGAAATTAGGTGCTTTGCGAATGAATAATGTTCGGAACAAAATGGAGCAGATCGAAAACGCAACGTACAATTTCTTATATGGGAATGGCAACAGGGAATCACGCGAAGATCCTCCAGACTGCCACGAGATGTATGGTTCTCGTGAAATGGAAGGGTCCTTACCTCCCGAAATCCGGAGTAAGCAAAACGAAAAGGTTTGTGTTCCTGGGGAGGCCATTCGTCATCCGAAGTCATCTTCGGCAAAAGTTTCGTCTGCAAGAGCCGAAATTACAAAAGATGGAATCTTGCGTGTTCCTTTTATATCGAAGTATTTGAGAGAAGAAGGAACCTCTCACGTTGAGTAGTTTGCTGCATGCTTTGAATATTGTCAGCCCCACCAGGTGTGTCTGAAGGAGGTATCCAATGATGGAGAAGTGGTTTCAGAAAGATAAAATAACTTTTGTCTGCAATCGGTGAAAGATTAATTATACCTGACAAAGGCCATGCATTGCCTTTATAAAATGTATAAGATACACGTGAATTTCAATATATTCATGATAAACTTTGGATTTATTAAACTTTAAAAGTATTAAATACTATTTGACACTTATAATCTTTCAAACAAATATTTTCATATAAGAATCGGGCAACTTGTATACATTAAGATAATTTACTAAAAACTCTTATTTATGTAATTAATTGAATTTGTCCATCGTCAGTACACATTTGAAACTCGCTTTTGATAATTGTTTTTCTGCTAGCAACTTTAGTGATACATTTATCGAAAAACAGATGATTTGTCAATACTAGAGATATACAATATCAAATACTTTGTTCAAAATGCAGAACGTTTTAGGAATTATCATTTATTTCCTCTAATTTGGCTTGATATCTGTAAATTCATTTTTAGTGTAGCTTAGGGGTGTAGTGGCTTCATTAAGACTTTAGTCTGGAAGCCACTGCAGAAAAGCCATACTTTGTGCCATTGTGGTCAACACCCCCTTAAGAAGCTGGCCGTATTGATACTTTGTTTCATTTTCCTTTTATTATTATTTTTTTAATTTTGAATTACCTATTGAATATATGTTCCATCTGTTTACTATATTTCGTTTTTTCACTTTATTATTCTTCATTTGTCATTTGGTTGATTTTATAAAAAAATTTGCAATTAATTATATTTTGGTAATTTAATTTAAGCTGCTTTATCACTGAATAATTGCTAAGCATATTATTTTTGTATTTCTTCTTGCTTATGATATATCTAATCGTGTTATATATATCTATCTATATATATATATATATATATATATATATATATATATATATATATATATATATATATATATATATATATATATATATATATATCATATGTATATATATATATATCAATTAATAAAATACACAATTAATAATAATTAGTGATTATTATAAAAGCTTGATTTTTTCATAAATGATTAAATTATAAAATTATTATTTCTTTGTAATGGATTGGAATTAGAATTCAGTTATACATTTTCATATATTTCATTTCCTATATTAGGAAAAAATGTATTATATTTTTCCTTCCGTAAATTGAGTTGAAAGAAATGGTCGATTGCTTACATAAAAAAACTCCGGTGTGACATCTGATGTAAACTTTTGTTTTACGTTTTACATTTATTTACCTTTTCACGTAAGTATTAATGTATTCATCTTATCGATAAAATGTTTTCCGTTGCGTTTATAGCCTTTGTTACAGAGCTGTTGAATTTCGCCTTTATCTCTACAGAGCAACACAATTACTTCAGTCCCACTGCAAAATTTCTCTTAAATGTAATATATTTTCTTTACAACATCTTACTAAGCCTAGGAAAATATTATCGCTTGCTTCAAACGATAAGGAATGAAAAAACAATAGCCCATATTTCCAAAAGAAAGAAGAATTCCATAGAATGACAAAACTAAATGCTATCTATGGAAATACTAGATAAACAAAGAAAAGACAAAACGTTAAGCCAATATCGATAGCTACACATATCGATTTTTCAAGGCATGGGGGTCACCGGTATCGATACGGGATAAAGGCGGATCAAGTGAATACTTATGCCAAGCCAGCTAGTAGAGTACACAGAAACAAACATAAAAAGAAGCATAGCACGAAGAATAAAACTGCAGTAACCAAATGAAAATTTAACAAGAAAGCAGAAACTTTTCCTTTTTTTATTCCATACAATAGGAGGAGCGAACGGAGATTTTTGGTGATATTGGATTGTGATTCTTTTTATTTTGCTTTTTGCGAACACCCTCCAAATAACAAAAGCGTTATATTGTTGTGAGAGGATATATATATAATATATATACATCTATATATTCGCAAGCAAAAACCTGGGAAAAAACAATTCTCCTATACGACGGAATTCCTGCTTTCTTTCTTCAAGACACAGAGCTCTTCAATACTTCGAAAACTTTGTTTCTTTTCTCCCTCTTTATCTTAAAAGACTTAAATTGCCGCACATAAATATAAAGCTTTTTGTGCTTCAGTTTTTGGGGAAAAAAAAATTAAAAATTGAATTATCTGTAAAGTTTTGGGAATGTTTTGTAAATTAAAATATCGAACGAAAAATGCTGTTTGGGGTGAAAAAGGGTTTCGAAAAACTGGGAAAAAAGGCATAGGTTTATATTTATATTGTTTATACTTAGAAAAACAATATTTAACTGTTACACACATACACTAAGAAAAAGAAATTTGTTTACATTTGATAATTTTGATCAATTATATTAATTTCTATAGTTAGAATTACTCAGAGGGATACACTGCAGAAAAAAAGTAGAAGGACACTAGGTTTTTTTTTCAAATAAGAAAAAAACTTTAAATTTTTACAAAATAATTTCCTTACAGCACTTTTAAAAACTTATTTACAATCAGATAACTATGTATGTAACATGAAATAAAAAACTATTTGCTTATTATAATTAAAAATTAATTTCATTCAATTCATATTGTGGGATAAAAAAAGTAAAAGGACAGTTCTAAAAATGAAAGTAAAAGTCTTATTAATAAGGAATTTTTCTGTATTTTGATTTAACTACTTCAAAGAGTCTATTTACCATTGAATCATATAAATCTTGAATTTTGGTTTGACAAAAATTGTAACAAATACAATTCAAAGCTTCTCGAAGTTTGATCAAATATTCATATTGCTTGCCTCTGGAGTAAACACGCGGAACAATTACTGACCATATATTTTAAACAATATTGAGGTTTGTATTTTTAGCAGGCTATGGCAAATCTCTAACACTATTTGTTTCAAACTAATTTTAACGCCATTGGTCGTGTGAATTGATGCTACATATCGCTGAAATATCTCATTTTCTCCGCTTAACTCAGAGGGATGAAGCTCTGAATTTAAAATTGGAATGTAATCTGTATGTTTCTGTCTCATCCAGAAGCACTAGATTGGTCTTTTTAATGTATCCAACTGATATCCAAACCATTCAACTGCCTCCTCCTCTCTGTCAAGTAAAATAAGCTTCATCTTGTGTACCTAGACAATGCCAATAATAATGACAACCATCTGGACTATCTAAATTGAACTTTTTTCATCAGAAAAAATAAGTGAAGTCCATTCGAAGTTCCAAAACATGTGTTTTTTGACCCATTGTAACCAGTGCTCAGTGTGGCTTTCGATCCATTTAGGATGGTGCTTTCTTTTCTTGAATATGTACGTATCCGATCTTTTTATATAGTTGTAAAGTGTTCTTCTGGTGACATGTGTGAAGCCATATGGGTCTTGTGCTTTTCCAATGGTCCCACGTGTTTCTTTAAGTTCTTTACAGATTTTTCCTTGATTAGGTGGAGTCAATTTCTTAGATTTGCCAGTGTTTGCTTTCCTGGGACTCTTTAGGTTTTTTTTTAAGAAGTTAGAAACAGCATTTGGACTGATGTGTAGGTGCTTTGAAATTTCTTTTACACTTTTTTCTGCATCTTTACATACCACAATTTATAGCCTTTATTAAATTCTAATTAAAAGTTTCCCCCTAAGCATTTTAACTGTACAAAAATTGAGGATTTTTTCAACAAAATATATCTTTTTAAAGAGAGAAACAGTTTAAAAGAACAATGTTTTCAACATATTAAACTGCTACAGATTCCAAAATGAGAATATTTTTGCCGCTGTCCTACTTTTTTACATACAAAAAATCCTTGAATACTATTTTATAATATTTTCTTAGTGGTAAATAAAACTCATTCACTGAAAATAAAAGAAAAATTAGTTTAATAAAATAAAAAAGAAAAAATGCATTAATTGTACTAAAATATAAAGCATAGTTTATAAAATATGACTATTCTACTTTTTTCCAGCAGTGTAAATAGAAATCCTATTTAAAAACAAAAATTTTATTATATTTCACATAAATTTCAAATACACATTATTGTTTCTTATCAATTGAATATTGAATCTATTAGATATCCGATAAGATTTAATAATAGTAATTATGTCGCTAAATATATATGACAAAATATTGTGCTAATGCAGTGATTAACTTGGATCTATCAGTGCTTGATTCTATCAATAGATGGTGCTGTATCTATTTTTAGGACGCCATGAAGTAATTTGATTACATTAATTTTACGCTTTTGAAATCCAATTCTGTGTTATTGTTTCATCCTAATTTTTAATTATTTTATACAAAATCATTGCCTCTTGTAATATTTGAAAGTATAAATTCTTAATATTTATTTTATTATCTTCTTAAAATAAAATATTAAAATTAATTTAATTTAATTTTCGGAAAATAATATAAAGAATCGAGGATTTTGTATCTTTGTCATCTTATAAGATTTTATAGAAGTAATTAGGTTTCTAATGGCATATGACAAAATATTATATTATTATAATGATCTACCTCCATCTATTAGTGTATGATTCTATCAATAGATGACGCTCTATTTATTTTTCTTTTCTTGGGTGCTATGAAGTAATTTGATTTAATCAATTTTACATTTTGAAATAAAATTTTGTCTTATTGTTTCATGAAAAACATTTATTTTCAGTATTTTATACAAAATCATCAATTTTATGATTTTTTGAAAAAGTAAACTCTTAATATTTATTTTATAATCTAGAATAAGAGAAATCAATAAAATAAATGCTAAAAATTTAATTTTTAGAAAAATCATAAAAAATCGATTATTTTGTGTAAAAAAATGAAAATTAAATATTTAACATGAAATAATGATGAAGAATTTGATTTTAAAAGGGGTGAAAATGGTCAAAAATGTTTTAATGAATATTGCGCGCGAACATAAGTTTTATGATCAAAATTCATTCAAATTTTTTAAATAAATGCATTGAACATAAGATTCAAAATAAGACTTTCATTTAAAGATAATGTTGCAAATTTAATAGTTTCAATAACCGATATATAGAACTAAAATATTTACATAAAAAAACATCGTATAGTAGGAACATAAAATAGCCCCTTGAATTATATAGATCTGTTATTAACCTATTTGTTTAATTTCATACAGTATAAATTATGTTCTCTATAATATGTTAATAAACAAAACAAAAGATCGAATAGGACTTTAATAATTCCAAAATTTATTTATAATTTCACGTTGTTTTTTAAAAATTGTCAAAAATAGAAACATAACATTAAAAAATTATTAGTTTTAAAATTCATATGAATTTTTCAGTAAATAAAATATCTCAGTTCGACTTGTAAAAGCCATTTTCTCACTAATATCAGTAATTAGTTCTGTTCAAAATCCCATTGTAGTTGTTCTGACAGAATCAGAATAAAATCCACTTCATTTGATGCTTTCATAATTAAGACTAACTGTAAGCGTTAAAGAATTTTTCAGCCCTTAAAGTAGAGTTAATTAGACAGCTAATATTGCCCAAATTAAAAAGTGAATGGGAAATCTAACTAAAAGCATTGTTATACGTTGAAAATTTCAGTATTTTGAGAGACCTTCGAATTTCTATTAGTGGTAATTACATTTGAAGAAAGATTAAATGCAAATAATAGGGCTTCCAGTTCTAAAACTTCTAAGCTGATCATAGTCTTAAGTATGCACAGCGAACATTACGTATGATAATATAAAAGCACATCGTTTAGGTCTTTTAAGAAGGGCAAATGTAGTGTTTATGCAGAAGAGTTCAAGACATTCTGAATAACCTTAAGATGAAAACAAAACATTTTTTAACATGAGTTTATTTTAGGTATGAAGAATTATCTTTTTTCATATTGAAATGGATGTTAAATTGCAGTTTAAAATGAAAGATATTTTCAACTGTTTTCCTTTCTTTATTTTTTCCGAATGAAATTTTTATAGGCACGTCTCGCTACACCATAACCTAAAAGTGAACTTCAGACCTTTTGACACAATATTCAACGTAGGATAAAAACATTCAAAATATGTTTGCGAGAAAAAGAATTTACTGTAGTTATGTGATGTCTGCAATCCATGAACAAAAGTTCTCATCCCTGCTCGTTTTTAGTTATTCAAAGCTTCAATTTTATATTATATTGGGTTGTTCGGAAAGTAATTTCGTTTTTCCCACCTGTATTAGTTTTTTGGAAGGAAAAACCAACCATCTTATGAATGTGGAATCATGTTACAACGAGGAAGATGATAAGAGGTGTTAGATTAGAATTGACAGTAAAAAATTTAAAAAAAATTAATATTCATTCAGTCTACGTTTTTCATTTTCATAAAAACGAAATTACTTTCCGAACAACCCAATAACTTTATAAAATTTTTTAAGCCATTTATATAGTATTATGATTATGTGCATTTTATTATACATTACTTGTATATTATAATTTTTTTATATATTACTTGTAATTTATAGCTTAGTTACAGTAACTATCATTTAATATGCAATGTATCTGCCATATTATGTAATAATCAACCTTAAAACTTTTAAATGTGTGAACATGAAATTTCGTATTTACATTTCATATACTTTAAATATGTTTAAATATAAAATACAAAACATTTGAAAGGTTTCTGTGCCATTAAGGTGTTAGATATCAAACAAAATTTAAAATGTACTTTTTTTCAACTTCTGTAAACTAAATCCTCAATTTTTTATTAGTAATAAAGATGTACACAAAGTGAAACATTGAAGCATTGTTATTTCAAAATTAAAATTAAAACACTTTTGTTGTAGACAAATTATTTTTTAAAATTAATTTTGTTATCATTTTATGTTACATATCTGGAATCCAAAAATGTTATTTCGGAATGGAAGTAATTCTAGTTAGTTCATATGATCGTGACCAAAGAACAGCAGTTAATGAAAGGAAATCACGAGCTATTTAAACACTATCCATTTTATATTCCATCTATTTAATTTGCATTTATCATATATTGTACCGAGCTTCAAGGGTTCGTGTCGATTGAGAGTTGAATAAAGCAACCACTTAATGTGAACACAAGACTTTTATTCGTAAAAACTTCACTAGATATAACAAATTCCCGCTGTAACAATCACAATTATACAGCTACAATTCGTCAGATATAACAAGAAAAAGCTTCCAATCAAAAGTCTCAAATACCTCAGACAGAGAACAACTAGCAGTCGCAACTAATCGTCTTCACTCACTGACTGTCTTCACAAAACTGCCTCTTCCATGTCGGGCTGCGGTATTTATACCTGACTTGGCGGAGAAATCTACCAGTTTCACCAAGGTTCTGGAAGCTTTTAGGCTATCTCGCTAAATATTGGTCCTAGAGCTTAGGTGATGGATGTTTCTAGAAGTATCTATTTCTCGCCAAGTCCCCAAAAATCTCGCCAGCTGTCCCCAAGTCGCCAAGTTTTCTCGCCAAATCACCAAATCATTAGAAAATTCGCTTTTAAACTACAACACGTCTAAATACCGCAATTTTTGCTCAAAATGGGAGTATTTCCGATCTGTCTGAGATATTTTAAGACAAATTATTATTTATACATTTGAAACAATATATAATATATGATATATGTTCTATGAAACAGCTAGAAAACATATTTAATATGGATCAGTAGCCATTTGTCCATACCATTAAAATTATCATTACGATTAAAATCTATTTTTTCAAAAAAATTTGAATTTAATTATGATAATTATGATAACATATTTGTATCATAATTTATATCATATGATGTATCAGACGTTGATCGTTGAGAGGACTGGCAATTTGGAGGGAATAAACAGTAGTCTTATTTCTAAAAAATAGCTGGTTCCATACTTGACCCAGCCGAATTCTATTATCGTCAGAAAGCCTATGCAGTTTGAAAGTTCCATTGGATCCAATGCTTCTCCTTTCATTTTGCGTAGAAATAAAGGTTTCAGCGGTGATCTTCACTTCATTACTTGACCATGATTCAAAAATTTAAATTGGTTGACAGTAAAGTGACTTTACTTTAGAGAATTAGGCGGCTCAAAATATATCGCAAAAGCCCTTACCGAGGAATGATTATTATCAATCAAAATTATTAAGCTTTTACGCAACAATTGATTTGTCATGTCATTTGACATTCCAAAAGCATAAGCTCATTTCATTGGGCCGTCACTAATGAAGTTAAATGAAAATCTATTTAATTGAAGAGAAAGTTCATATATATTTATGCATATAACAAATGAAAAGAAATATATTTATTTCGATATGATATTCATTAAGAAATCTCATTCAGCTTGAATTGTGTGCATGCCTTTACAAAAAGATATATATATATTTCAATGCAATTATATTTACTTAATATAATTAGCACCATTAATAAACCCAGTTTAAAATGATCTTTTAAATTTTGAGGTCGATTTGAAATAATTGACATACTTTATTATGTTGAAAATGATTGTTAAAGTTAAAATCTTTGCTCATCGTAACTAACTATTATTCCATTTTATTTTATTTTAACGTCTTACAGTTATAAGACTATTCTTCATTAGATAGCAACGATATTTAAATGCTACATCATTAACATTTTTTGTAAGACAAATCGCGCGACATTGACAATAAAACAGTGGTTAATTAACTGTAAATATAGACTTTATTCATGGGTAATAAAGTTGATAAATTCGGTAGCAGGATAATTAGCTAAAATGCAGATCTATCTCATTCCAAATGCTTATAATTTGTTCGGTCCCAAAATACTAGCTTTAAGAGTTTAGTTTATCGTTTTCTACCCAATTAATCATGAAGAAACTCAACTCTGTTCGCTTAAACCCATCATTTAAAAGTCACGGCTTTAAGCGTGCGTTATCTAAACGCCGCTTTCTTTTCCCTGCTCAAAGTCCAAAGTACAAGAACATCGTATCATGTTGCTCCACGGACACTGAACAGACTTTGGATTCGAGGGCCATTTCTTCTACCATCTTCATTTCACTTCAGCAATGCCCACTTGGCGTTTTTTTCTTCCTTTCCACCCTTCTCGATTTCTTCTGGAACTTGTTGAAAAGGGACTTTTGTGCTGCTGGTTTTCTTTCGGCGACTCTCTCTTTCGTTGATGCCTCATTAACAAGGCTCGATTCGTTCCAGTGGTAAAAAGAGAGAACACACGCTGTTATTGTTCTCCGCGTTCAGGGAGTTATTAGATTTCTGGGAAATTTTATGTGCCGTTATAGTTTCTCGTGATTGAACAAGAGGCATCCTCTTTCGAATTGGCATTTTTGCTGCTGTAACCGTCACGCCGAAGCAAATTTTTACTGCTGTTGATCATTCGAATAATGTCCGACAGAAGACATTAACTTTTTATTGCAGAAGTTTTTAGGACGTTAATTATTTCTCTTGAAAGGACTTTCACTATGCATCATAGATTGAATTAATTGGATTTTATTATGTGAAAAAACATTCACCATTTATTTTTGAAGTTGGGTTTATTTTACCTATTCCAGTTCATTCGTTAATTAAATCAATGAATAGATGTTTTTAATGAAAATGTTAATTTTTTTAGATTTGAAATTCATCAAGCGCAAGATACTAAAATCATAAGATAATAATATTTTCTGCAGATTAGGAATTTATTAATTCAAATAAATATCTATTGCTATGTTTTAAAATAAACAAGCATTAACATCATGTAATTATTAATGTCCTTAAGTCAGATTCGAAAGAATAATTTACTGATTTAATGCGCATTAAGGGACGAATTGTGCATTTTAAAAATGAAAAAATTACTTACCAGCATAATAAGACAAAACGCAAAATAATTCCTTTACAACATCCCTTCAAGTTCAAATGATTAGATTAGAAAGCAAACTGTTGAATTGTTTGCCACTAACACAAATATTTTTAATAAAAGTATGCACAGTGCTCCCATAATCGATACATAAATACATACAATCACGCATACATATGCAGCATACATTTATATAACTGCTGTTTTTCAAGTTATATCATTTATTTTTAAAAATATTCCTTACCATCAACGTTAATCATTTCAGTTTTTCCCATTTCGTGGGCAACCGGAGATTATCTGATTATAACACAGCTAGATTTGTACTTACAGAAGGAAAGAGTCGAACACTTAGTCCACAAAATTACAACTACAAAATTTTAAGTGTTTCTTGTACTTTATGAAATCGACAACTATTTTGATATTTTCCATGCAATGCAGTGTTAAAATTCATTGGCAAGGATTACGAAACTTTTTCACTCTATTTAATTATTAATGTTATTGATTTATTATTATTACATAAATAATTAAACATATAAAAAATAAAATCTTTTATAAAACTTTATTTTTTATTATTATTATATATACATATATTAGTATTACCACTTTCTTCAGTAAGGTTCACCTTTCTCATTTGAATTTAGAAAGTCCAATCTTCTTTTTTATAAGATAAAATTAGGTTCAGAATCAAAAGATTAATTTGAAATCTAAATTTCGCAATACAAATTAAGTACAGAATTAAATTAAAATCATAAATGCGTCATTTCATACGGAGATTTTAAAATTAGAAAAGCAATACTCGCAAATTTGCGAATATCTAAGTCCAACAAGACTATTTACTTTCCTCTAAGGTGTGGTTCGTCTACTGCTTAGTGGTCATTTTTTACCCACGAAGAGCTAATTAGGGCACAGATGCTGTATAACCCAGAATGCCAAATTCTGAGATTTTTTGGCGAGGAAGAAATGTTGTCAAGATGACATAACGTGTTGTGAAGTGTGCGATGACATAAATAATAGGGTTGCCAAAATAGAATTTTCTGCATAATTCTTATATCTATGGTGTAATATCTATGGCGTAATAAAAACCAGATACATAAGAAAATCCGCCAAAAAATCACCCAATTCAGAATTTGGCATCCTAGATTATACGGCATCTGTGCCCTAATTAGAACAGGACCTACAGTTTAAAAAGAATTCTGAAACATACCTGATATGGGTATAGATCCCACAAAAGATGGAATTAAAAGCCTGAGAGCTAACAATTTGGCTGCCAGCTCGGATGCTAACCTTTGGGATATTTTAAGTGGTTCAGCGTCTATTTTATACACATTATGTTTTCTCCAGTAATTTCTTATGAGCAAAGAAGCGACTATTGAGTGGCAAACAAACCAGGCCAATCTTGGTAGTTGTATACAATTAACTCGGTGTTCTTTAAAAAATCTTTCGTTTTGAAAACTATTGTTTCTTGGAATATAAATTCCTTAAAGCAGTTCATTCTAATGAATTAAAAAACATATTTGTCTTAAAATATCCAGACTAAAATTCTAGAGTGAATCTGGCTTCTTCATTAGTAAAATTGCCTCAAGATTAATTGGTGCATACTGAAAGAAAATGCAGAATGTTATGAAAAATGCTGCTTCAAATATCTGGACTGATGTTCAGAACAAGATTCATGAAAACAACCATTCTGCATACTTCAAATGTGAATAGAACTTTTTCAAAAACAACAAATATTTTATCTTAGCATGTTTTTTAAATTTTTAGTACATTAGTTTAATTAAATATTGTCGTCTAACAAAACACCGAATTTTTTTTCAAAATAAACGATTTTTATGGTTTTCTTAATGCATATATTTGAAATATTTTGCATATTTTAAAATTTATGTAAGAATTTTTTAAAATTTAGTGTAGAAAATACTTGGCATAATTTTAATTACATGCAAAGTTATAACAAATGAACGAAGGAAACAGTTTTCACAAACGTAACAAATTAGTTCTATAGTTTTAGCCATAATAATTAAAATATGGTTAATAAATGCAAATCACTGTGTGAAATTTGTTTTCCTCGTCTAGCAAAAGATAATAACGTTGATAGCGACTATAAAAATTCGATGAAAAGACTATCACTTATCACTAATTGTATATAATCACAGAAATAGATTTAAAATTTTTATACATTGATGCGGAAATCTTTTGCAAAAAAATTTAGTAGTGACAAAATGTTAAGCCAAAGTAAAAATATTTTACAACTGATAGTTTTACAACAATAGATAATTTTTTTATATATCTAGTCTCCTTGAATTGTCGCCAAAACTCTTCTCTGTTTGGCAAACTTTGTGTCAAGGAAAAAAGAACCCATTTTTTTATTGGAAACAAGAAATATAAAGGGAGGTTTTATTAGATTAACAATAAATTCTGATATTTAATAAAAAAAATATGAATTTTTTGTTATAAAATGAAAATACATGATTCAAGAAATTTATAATTTCAGTTTAAAAATTAGAATTTTTTTTTTATTAATAAAAGAATATCATTTCTTGAAAAAGTTCCCCTATTATTAAAAAGATAAATAGTTTGAATACCATTTTGCTTGTTTCTGATGTACTATATTTAGTTGCTATAATATCTTATAGAGAATTATTTCCTTTAAATAAACGAGATATGTATAAAATAGAATAAAAAACGAAACAATGGTATGAAACTTTGGTCAAGCTATTTATTTCCAGCTATCTACAATTTGTTGACTGTCCAGATTTTACCGATGGTCCACTTAAGTACTTGCTGGTCGTTGTGTGTTGGCGAATTGCCATTAAATATCCATCGTGACGTTTATACTGTTCTTATTTTTTTGTTTGGTCCAAGTTTTCTCTGTTTGCGAAATGATGATACTCTAAACAATTTTGCCGCTGGAATCTTTCCTTCATGTATTTTAAAATCCTTTTTTCCCCCTAATGCTTCCGCAAAATATAGTTACACGCATTTTTTTTTATTTATTCATTTATAGCATCCTATGGCTGCATCTGATTTCACAGCAAATTATGAAAAGAACATGTTTTTATAACTCTTCACCTCCTAGATTATATTTCAAGAATTAAGAATTATTTTAATTTAGCATTTCTGAATCAGATTAAAAGAATATTATTAGCTCCAACCTTATGTATATAGAAAAATGCAATGTGATAAAAATATGCCATGATGAAAGTTAAACAACAAATCTCTGGAACAAATATTGTAGACAAATCAACTGTATATGCATAACTTTCTAAATATTTAATTTGAATTTTTTTTCCAAATAATTATAAACATTTTTATCAATAAAAGAAAGAAAGGTATATTAATACTTAATATCAAATAAAGGTAAATGTAAAGAAAGATATACTTAGTTTGGGTAAAAAGAAATTCATTATTTTTTCGGTAGATGGCAGTAGAGATCTATATCTCGTAAAATATCGACCAAACAATTTTAGATTGATTTATACTCATTAGAAAAGTAACATTTTGTGTAAAAAAATTCCTCTGATGTTTTTAATTTGGTCCATTCAGTTGTGAGTTACAGGGTGTTAAAATTGGAAATTAACAAAGAGAAAATTCAGTACATTTTACTGTTTTTCTTTGATAAAGGCGAAAATGCAAGCTAGGCAGTTGAAATCCTGAATGATGTTTATGGTTCCAATTCTGTAACAGCCCATTATGCGAAACTTTGATTTTACTAGGGAAACAAAAGAAAGTTCTTGCCATTTTTAATGATCCAAAAGAAAATGACCTGCAGAAAGTATAGCGTATTATTATTCCTCGAAGTAATTACCATACCATCGGCACCCAGCACTTTCTGCCAACATGTCTCTGTTTGCGCAAACCGCTTGAGATGCAATTCGGGAGTTTTGGACTCAAATAAGTTCGTGAGTGCATGGCGCAAGTCGGCTTCATTCTTGAAAGATTTTTCACGAAGATGATAGTCCAGGGAATGAAAAAGGTGGTAATCCGATGTCGCAAGATCAGGTGAGTAAGGAGAATGGCACAAAGTCTCCCAAACAAGTCGTTGTATGGTATTCCTGGCCATCCGAGTGACATGTAACCTCTCGTTATCGGTCAAGAACAGTACACTCTTGCTTTTAACCGGTGCTGGTTGCTTCTGTTATAATGCCTGTTGCACACGTTGCAGTTAATGTGACTACAGACCATTTGGATCGTTGGTAACAGCTCATAATGAAACACTTGACAATTAGCCCACCACATACACCAGCTTCATCACAGAGGGACGATTCTTCCGATTTGAATTTGTGAAACCAATGTCTTGCCATAAGATCATTTACAGCATTATCCCAAAACGCTTAACTTATTCGGTGACTTGATGTAGCAGCTGATAGGCCCACTTTGAAGTCGTAAAGCAAGCAACACCAAACGAGCTCCTTCGACAAGTTCATTTCTCTTAGCTTCTGTTACGATTGATGAATGTGCGCGATGGACCTGCTTTAATAACTGTACTCGACTGACTGGTGTTTCAACCGTCGTATCACATTTCGTTTGAAAGTGCACATCAATAATTGTATGTGTAAAGATGATTATTTTAGCTCATGGTGATTGTGTTGATTTCAAATGCGAAAGTTTTGGCTATTTATATAGTCGTTAAGGTAAAACTAAACTCCAATGCACAACAGCCCATGTGGGCCAATGCATACAGTGACCATAACTGTTTTCATGACCAAGGGCCCTGGGGTGCGAAACATATGTCCCAGTTAGGTGGTCAGCCTAACGCAAGACCCTCAGTGTTTAGTTCCCAAGCATGCTTGGTACTCAGTTAATCGACCCACTGAAGGGATGAAAGGCTGAGTCAACTTTGCCCAGCTTGAGGATCGAACCTCGGACCTGTATCATGGGAGCGTGAAACGCTGCCTCTAAACCACCGAGCTTCAGTCGTTAAGGTAAAACCAAGCTATATATGAGAAGTGAATATCATTCAGATATTTAATAATGAGATTAAATCGACAAAACAAGACACAAAAACGCACTCGGATCCCTAAATCACTTGGGTTCAAATCCTGCACAGATTGTCAAGGATACGGGTAAAATTTTAAATTTTCTCACAGCTTGATGCGCTGAATTATGGGGTATCCCCTGTTGCAACCATAATTTTCATATGGATTTATCTATTTCGTTCCAAAGACATTTTTATGTTATCAAGTCAAAGTCTTAATACAGTTCAAATTAGCTGTTTAACTTCATCATGGCAGTTACCGTTGATACAATTCTTTCAACTTCTTAAAAATGCAGCTTTTTGAAGACATTGTTCTTAATGGAAACTTTAAAATAAGAAATTTTACTCATGTTTTTTTGAATGATTTATACAAAACTAATTATCATAAAAAACAGGCTCTATCTCTGACTAACGAGTAATTTTCATGAAAATCAAAGAATTAGTTCGTGCAGACGAATTTTACTGTTACCATTCATTATTTTACAAAATGAATCTCCAAAAATAAAAATAATTAAATTTTTAAGTTTGACGTAAGCAAGGCATTAGGCTTAAGATTTAAAAGAGATTGCTTACAAATATTACGGGTTTGTCCCTTGACCTCCCTTGTGACAGACGTACCCGGACTACTCTCTCAAGATTTGCTAGTGGTGACATCAAGTGCCTCACTTACAACGAGGGCAGGAAAACCTTCGTCACCTGCACCAAGTGCCCAAGTCATCAATCAGGTCTCTTCTGAGCTCCTTTTGGATTGCATTTGACTGTCTAAGGAGGATCTCTTTAGCAATCCTCTCCTAGTCTTCGACTTCCTTACAGTCAACAGGCTCGTGGTTCTTGTCTGACTCCGTCAGAAAATGAGGATAAGAAACAACAACAAATATTACAATTATTAATTTAAAATTCTATATTCAAATAAAAACTCATTCTTACTCAATGCGAGCTATAAACCTGTGAGCATAAAGCTCCAAAACAGTTTTTTGTCGTAACATAACCTAACCTTAAAATTCTATTAATTAATGACATTTTTGAAGGTAAACTGGATGATTTGTCCTATCTTTTTAATTTTGCTTTTTCTTCTGTTCTATTTTCAATGTGTTATGGCTTGAATAATGAAAAATGGATTCTCAAACCGATGCTTTGTTCTTTATATAAGATATCGTTTTATTAACAATATGAACTTCGACAATATTCTCAGACATTAGATGATGAACTTCGCCTTGTTTGCTGCCGTTTGAATAATGCGAATTTGCAGCAAATTCATCAAATAAGTCGGATTTAAGACGCCGTCTCAATACGATGTCGTAATTAATTATGTGTGACGTAAATGAAACGTCATCTGACGGCATGGATATTTTAAACCAATGAGAATTGTAATAACGAGACATAGTCATATTTTAACTGACACGGAAGAAACCCCATTGTTAACAAACTGGTTAAAAATAAAAACATTGAAAGAAGCAAACGATTTGCTCAAATCATTTGCAGAGAATTGAATTTATAAATTTTAAATAATGTTCAGGCGAAATTATTTTTAAAAAACGAGTTTTTGCATTCAGAAAGTGATACAAAAGATTCTCGCACATTAAATCTAGACATATCAAATAAGTAACGAGGCTGAAACTCTTGCTATGCAATGTGGAGTGCATAAAAACAAACAGGTATCTCTTTAAATTGATCACCACGTGTATTTAACCACCAGGAACGTTCTTGTCTCCAACTTTTAAATCTGGGACACACTACTCAGAATATGATATAATTAATACTTATTTTACAAAATAGGCAACATTTTGGTGATTAATGATAATAAAAAAGCTTAGAAAAGAAATGATAAAAGACCATTATTTTGATTATGAAGTTAAATTATTATTCTAAGTGGCCCATATCCTCTACAAAAATAATTGTAATTTTGAAGAAGATGCACTTCATTTAGAATGTTACTTAAAAAATGATACTACATGAATTTAACTGAAGAAATTTATCTTTAATAATTTACGATTATGTATCCCTTAAATAATTATCTTCAGTATTTAGATTTTTTTTATTTACTGTTGACTTAACAGAATTAATATTTCTTTTATCTGATTCGAGGATTTTTTACATTACGTAATTTTACTGGTTGTCATTTTTAACACTGTAATTAACTAACCAATCAGTCAAACAAATTAAAAGCTGAAAAAGATGGTTAACTTTATTTTTTGCTGAAATACGATTGAATGTAACATCATTAGCAATTAAATGAAAGACCCCTTTGAGACTATTTGCTACTGTTATAGAAAAAAATTACAGACTAATGAAACGGCGTTTACAATGCCTACTTTGTTGCAGGCATTGAACATCCCTGAAACATCTTTTCAAATCAGTGCACACATTCTCAGTAAATACCTCTTTGAAAATTATCTCAGGTAAAAGACAAAGAGATCTGAAGACACTTAAAAAAATGTATTTATAAAATTATATTAACTACTATAGTTGTCGATAGCTTTTTTTTTTCCTTGTAAAACCTCAGCGAGTATCGCCAAAACTCGGCGAAAAACGAATGTTTAGCTTAGAAGAGTCGAAACATGTAATCATTGCTCATTAGGAAAAACTTACTTGTAATTGTCTTTCATTTCCTAGTGTATGATGGGAAGAGTAAAGGAGGGGAAAAAAATGGCGATTTCTGAGTCATTATTACGAAACGCAATCAAAGCTTTCTTTGTTTTAATGGCGGCGATGGAACTTTGTGCATCGCATTTAACTTGTTTCCTCAAGCACCTTCGAGTATTCATTCTGAATGAGACAGCTGGATCGTGTATGTAACATTTGTGCAAAAAAGGGTGGCAACGGCACGGAAACCACTTAAATTCATGCCGTTACTTTTTAATTCCTTCGACATTGGGGCTCTTTTTACCCATTTCTAACAGGTTTATTAGCCATAAATAATTTTCTAACAAACGGAAGGATAAGAAAAAAAATATTGGCTTTATATAACGTATGAATAAATTTTAAGAATTGTGAAGAGAATCGAGGTATTTCCTAGCGTAAATTATTGAAAACACTTTTTTATTGGATAGTTTTAAAGAAAAATTTTTTGTTTTAAATATACATATTGTGTTTTCAACTATTTATTTATTTTTCTAAATTTCTCATCCTTTAATAAACACATCAATGCTTATTAATTTGAAGATCAATACCAAAAACTCAAAAAAAAAAATTTTTATGTACACATAGTTAATAAATATAAATTTCTTTTAATTTTCAATTTTTATAAATTTTCATTTTTCATCTGAGTTAGTTGTGGGTAAACTAAAAGCTAGAAATTTCTCAAAATTTTTCATTATATATTATCTTCTATGAGGATTTCTTCTTACACAGTGAGATGTATTCATGTATTGCAAAGGAGAAAACCCGGAAAACTCAAAATCATCTACTCCGACAAAGGTGCGTGCAAGAAACACAAACACAACATAGGTATTCCATTACGCATCTGTGGTTGGATCAAAGTAGGAACTTTTCTTTTAGAAGTGCGGTCCTATCTTTTAACAACATTAAGACCAATTTAAGATATTTTTATGAATTAAGGAATAATTTTTTGAAAAGAGGTACTAATATCTAGAAAAAAAAATCCGAAGTGAAAAATAATCCATTTTCATGTTAAGCGCTTTTGTTGTCGATATCATCATTGGATCATTATTGAAAAAAATATGCATTTAATTGCGTTAAGTGATTTAGATCTTAAAGGTTTTTGGAGCTGCATGATTGATATAACATCTGCAGATATCAATGCATTTAAATACATGCACTCTTTGTACAAGTTCAGTGACAGAACAGAGACTTTCAGAGTGAAGGCTCTAAGATTCGATACGAGTCACTGTTGAACAGTGGGAGATGAGTGTTTTATTTTTGTTTTTCACATGCACTTCTGTCAAGTTGGATACTTTGAAATTTTCGTGGTATCGTCCCTTGTTATACGTAAGTACGCCTTACTGCTTAGGAATGTTTTTTTTAAGGTAATATGTCAGGAATGTTCAAAAGAGCCTTGGACTAATTTTCAACTTATTGATCTTAAATATCAGACCATCCACTCGTTAAAGTCATATTAAATTTATTAATACTTATTCTATTAAATATTTAAATATTATTCATTTGTAATTTAGTTTCATACACTCATGTACTAATTGTAAGGCATTCAATTTATCATGCTTATGATTACACTGGTAATTTTCCTTCCATACATTCAAACTAGCTTCTGAACAGTTAATGTTCTGGTATTTAAATGCTTGTGAGTTCGATTATCACTTCGGGTACATATATGTATATGTTTATAATGGTTCGAAGCTCATATGAAATAGTATTTCTGTCTTATTGCCCTCGTGTGAGAAAAAATTCGTTGAGTGACAAACTCGCCAAATGTGCAACTTAAATGACCAACAATAAATGAAGCGACATTTTTTTCACACATCACATTCTGGATATGCGTCAATGTGAAATCTGCGCATGCGCACTGAATAAATGTTGATTACGACTAGAATTTATTAATGCTTACAATCTTCCTCACCGGTTTGTTTAGTTTTCATTAATTAATCACTTAACGATGATTCTTTGTACAAAAAAGTTAACTAAAAATAAACCTACAGTTTATAGTGAATTCCGAATTGCACACATCCACACATAAAGATGGATTCGAACCTACGAACTGCATCAAAGACTAAAAAACTAACCATTCATTCACTTGCCAGTTAGTCGTCTTTATTGCCAGATCTGATGGATTTTAACAGAAATTGGTGATTCAGAGGAAAATCTTCAAATAAATTACTGCAACTGTTTAATATAATTTAAAGCACTAATGGTTAGAGGGCTCTAATAATTGACATAATTTTTTTATATTGATGCTTTTTTGCAATTTTATCTGCCGTAATTTTCATTATTTATTTATTTTTTATTCATCGCATGTTTGCCTCAAACATTCAACTTCACACAAATTAATAAATTGCAAGGAAACCACAAACATTTACTTGCAATTTCACACTATTCTATTATTTATTAAAATCATAAAAAACGTGTGATTCCTTCTAATTATTTCTTTTCTTTTTCAATAAACTATTGCTAAGCTAGGACTGCGGGCATCAAGGTATAAAGTTTAAGGTTCGTCCAGAGTTACTGTTGAATAACTGGAAACGAACACTGCTTTTACTGGATGCACAACTACCATGGCGGTAGCTTAGCTACTGGCAGGGTCTCCTTGCCGGACAGATCTTTGTTGGGTAGGAACCAGACCAAAAAAGATACCTAGTAGAAGGAAAACTCCGATCCAAACCACAGCGTCAGTTCTCCATATTAGCAGCGCCTGGATTGTTGATCTGGAGACAGCAGGCGTAGGAGCAAAGTCAGACTTCTACCCTTTGGTGCTCCAGGTATTTTGTACTAAACGAAGCTGCTCATTTCCCACTTGGCTATGAATAATTCGCTTATA
Organism: Latrodectus hesperus; assembly: GCA_037975125.1. NCBI lineage: Eukaryota > Metazoa > Arthropoda > Arachnida > Araneae > Theridiidae > Latrodectus > Latrodectus hesperus. The sequence continues at coordinate 22,570,493 of CM075862.1, forward strand.
GCCTCAGTTTTCCAATTGCGCCAAGACTTTCTAAGTTGGCACTAAATGCCACATGGAAGAGGCCAGTCCCAAGCATCTTTTTGACTGCGCTGGTCTACTTTGTGAGGATCTCCTCAAGGATCCCGGTTTGGCTGAGTTGAAATTATTAGGTTGGTGCGTATGAAATGTCGGATTCTCTTTACATGCGGATGTTTTCCTCCCTGTTTTCGTTATACTTTTGTATTTGGCATAACCTCATTCATACTCGTATTGTCCATTGCCAGAGACTCATTTCAGCAAAATAGGTTTTCTCGAAGGTCTTCCCTTTTTTATTTCTTTTGAGTTTATTGCCGATATGAATTCTGCCGACATTCGCGTCATTTTCTTATATGAGTACAAACTTGGTAATAGTGCTGCAAAAGCTGCACGCAACATAAACCAAGCGTTTGGGGAGAATACGGTTAACGATCGGAAAGTGCAGCGTTGGTTCGAAAAATTTCGGACTGGCGATTTTTCACTGCAAAATGAGCCGCGTGGAAGACCCAAAACGTCTGTGAAGAATGATGACCTGAAGGCTCTAGTGGAAGCGAATCCAGCCGTATCCACGAGGGAACTTGCTATCAGGATGAAAGTTGACCATACAACGATATTGAGACACCTTTCTGAGATTGGCAAGGTTAAGAAGATGGACAAGTGGGTACCGCACGCACTGACAGAGCGAAATAAGCTGGATCGGTTAAACGTATGCTCATCATTGTAGCATCCACCATATTCACCGGATCTCTCGCCGACCGATTTTCATTTTTTCAAGCATTTAGAGCGGTTTTTAAGGGGCAAACACTATGAAAATGAAGACAGTCTAAAAAACTCGATATCAGAGTTTATTAATTCTAAAGACCAAAATTTTTTAAGACAGGCATCTACGCTTTAAAATCTCGTTGGGAGAAGTGTATTGAAGCGAATGGAGCATATTTTGATTGAATAAACAGCTTTTGAAGAAAGATATGCAGTTTTATACAATCACTTAAGAATCCGACATTTCATACGCACCAACCTAATAAAAGTGGATGACCTCACGGATCTGATCTGATTTCAGATCAGAGAGATTAGTAAGGAGAAGAAGACAACTATCATGGTAGGGGGTTTGAGATTTTTCCAGGTTTCTTTCCTTGCAGGACGGGGAATCGACCCAGTTTTCGTGGAAAGTTCTTCCATAAGGGAGTAGTTGTTATGAAATGCCTTACACCACGAAGATTTGATATATTTATCTATCCTCCCACAATACTATATCAATTTTAAACTATTTAATTTTTCAGTTTACACATATTTTCCCTATGATTCATAATTAGCATGACTTTCAATGAATAATTATATGTTTAAATTTTTTTAAATATTTCTAACTCTAATTCAAATTTCATGTTTGAAATTAATTTATAGGATCTAAATGTTATTTACTTTTATCTACTTCAATGAATAACAATCTATCAACAGCACTTTTTCATTAAGCAATTCAATGATTGAGACAAAAATTTATTAATTTTTCCTCATCGCTTTGAGAATAAGTTTCTGAAAATACTAGCCCACACAAATAAAAATAATAATTTATGAATAAATTTTATTAATTTATGAAAAATTATTCAAATGACAGAAGAAGAAAAATAGTTCAAACTAAATTGGCATATTATACCTACCAGAAAATTCTGTCCATTTTTTGGAATAAAACAAAATACAAATTTTTCGTAACGTCAATAAACTTTATTGAATAATATAATTACCATTATTATTAATGACTTCTTGACAGCGTGAGGGCAATTTGTAAATCCCATTTTTGAAAAATGTTTAATCTATTCATGTGAAAAATGGAAACAGTGCTTGATTGATATCTTCTTCATTTTAAATTTTTCGCCCTTTAAAAAATTCTGTAAGGTCAAAAACAAATGATATTGGAGAGTAATAAACCCCAGGAATTTGGGACAGAATTTCCCAGCCTAATTCTGCAATTTTTGGACGAACTCTTTTCTTGGACTGCTGGAAATTATCCAGTTGCTGATAATACTTTTCCGAATTGAGCTTTTCGTTCAATTTTGAATGCTCATAACGTTTTGGTCCTCAAATGCCTGACCATATATACAACATTCTTTTTATCAGAGTCAAATTTTTTTAGAGTTTTATGGACCATGTTTACCGCACAGTATAAACTTTACCTTATGATGTTTTCTCAGGTGATCCATTTTTCATTCTCACTAATCCACGGTTCAAGAGCTCGATTATGATCCAAACAAGCAGAAACAGGCATATTATGATAGGCATTATTATCGAAATTCTTTTGATTTAATTCATGTGGCACCCATTTTGAATATTTCTTTACCAATCTTGTCTTCCGAATATGCTTCGAAATTGTTTGCTGAGTTGAGCTAAATTAAGCTTTCTGCTATCTCCGATGCTGTCCAGAAAAAGATCTTGTTCTAACACACTTACAACAGCATCGTCATCAATCAATGGATTGAACTTTCTGTTAAACTTAATATATATTGAAAATAGAAGGGCAACATCCGTCTCGCATTGTTCAATTGGTAACAGGAAATGGACCCCGGACTTTTCGCTTTGAAAAAGCAATGTGCCCTTAAGCCATAGTGAGCAATATTCGGTTCTATTTGCACTAACTTTAAAAGTTGACATTTTTGAAATTTATCTTAGAAAATACTATTAGAATTTCAGTGACCATAAACTTTTGCATAATTCAATCGAAATAAAACTGTTTAAAGAAATACATGAAATGATTTGAGGAAATAACATAATTATGTGTGAAAGGAAGAAAGCAAATAAAGAATTTATTTTAGTTCTCTGAAGAAACTTCTGATCAAACATTAGAAGAAATCCTTTTAATTTAAATCGCAGGAAATTTTATATTTTGGAATTTATCTATACAACCCCTTTAGAAAATGACAGAACGATAATAATTGGAAAAATTTGTAAGAAGGATAAACACATGATGCAAAATAGAAATACATGTAGTTCGAATGATTTTTAGACGGTTTTATTACTAGAAAACTCACTGAATTTTTGAAGTTCCACACAGAAATTACAAATTTTCAGGATGAGTTAGAATCTAAATGGTCAGGCAGCGGTTCAACAGTTTATGGCTTCGATTCCTACTTCATGTATGGAATACTGATTCCAGATTCACTTAAAACAGTATGTTCCAATTGTACTAATTTACCAATTTGTACAAGGTTAATTGGCATGGGAATAATTAGACTTCTGGCTTATAGTTCATTTGTTCGTGGGTTTGACTTTTCCATTTTGGAGTGGATGTTTCTAGTGGTTTGGAATCAACTTTAAGTTGTAGGCACCAATTCAATTAGCCGTCGTATGTGAAAAAAACCCACAGAGGTATAAAAAATTACCAAAAAAAATCCATGTGATCAAAAATTAACGCTGATTTTCGTTTTATATATTGAAAATTTTCAAAACTTAATTTTGAAAAGAAGAAATTTGCATTAATATATTAATGTCCACATTTAATTACATAAAGGACAGGAATAATATTAATATTATATGGTGCCTTCCTCGAAAAATTTACTATTTTTTCTTTTTTATTCCATAAAACTTAAACAAAATCGTAGCAATTCATTGGTACAATCATAATAATTTCCTCTGTCGGTGACATACAAAGATTTTAGGCATCAGCCATCTGTTGTTATCACTCCTCCAACGACATTGTAACTCCCACACAATTAATTCCTTCCATTCGGTTAAAAATATCACACAATCCATCTTCGACTATGATGGAGTTGCGGGAGCAGGGCACAACCTTTCAATAGCTTGTTTAACAATCTGTACGGGTCTTAACTACAGAAGGCGAAATACCCTCTCCTGAAGTACGGTTGCCGTTAATCCTTAAAACCGTTAAAGGCCAGAGCTTCTAGCCGCCGATCGTTATCTTCCTCTCAGAGCACACACACCCAGAAGATCTCGGTAATATCTTCCTGACTTAGCACACATCTTCTGGAGTGAAGTTTAATGGCGGGCCATTCACGGTCTGAGAGTAAATGTCGGTCTGGGGAGGGGGTGGGGCTGCAGGTGGGGTCAACGCGCGAATTATGCTACTAATAATAAGAGCAGAGAGGGGTGGGTGTCTTAAAGAGGTCCTAAAACTTCTCGAAAAGTCCTGAAAGCTGTTAGCCAAAATTCCTGAAACTATATGCCATTGCTTCTTGCTACATTAAAGATGGTTTGGGGATAACGTAACGGGAAATTTCTAATGCCTCTTCTTTCCGCTTTGATGCGCATTGGGGAGCGTCTCCCTTCTGTAGGACTCCATCAAACACTTTGCGGTATCCCTGGTGTCAATTTGCAGTGGATCCCTGAAGTCGGAAAATTTGAGCTGCAATGTTATTATATCAAACGCAGAGATTATACAGCGTTATTTGCGTGTTAATTAATTGCCATAATACTCGCATGAAATTTGGGATATAGGCGACACTATTTTGTCCAGTGAGAAATCCTTATTTCCTTGGAAATCGGAACAACCATTTTCTTTTCTTAATTAATAATTAGCGGGCTAGCACTCACACACTTTTCGATATGTACATTTATTGAGCAACGTGTTTTAAAATTTTATATTTTCAACTTTGCATTTGTTAATCTAACGTTTGCAGATACTAAATGTAATGTGCGTGGATAGTTTTAATAATTATAATAAAATTTATATTCAATAATAGATAAACTAACGCAGATTAAAATGATAGAAAAAATAAATTCTGGAATTAAAAAGTAATATCTCCCTCTATGTATATATATGTAACTAATTCTTAATTCCGTAAATATTTTACTTAAGTAGTTAAAAAATTATATGCATAATTTAAAGGGCCAATTGTTATGTATAGTCATTGCGGCATAGATGCCATTTAATCCAGGGTGCTAAGTTCTGAAGGGTTTTTTTGGCGATAAAGAAATGTTGCCAAGATGACGTATTGTGTGACGGCAGTGATGACGTAAACACTAGGGTTGCCAAATTAGAATTTTCTGCATAATTCTTATAGGTCTCCATCACTATGACGGAATAAAAACAAGGTTGCCACACACACTAGAAAATCCTCCAAAAAAATCACCAAACTCAGAATTTGGCATCCTGGATTATACGGCATCTGTGCTGTCATTGCAAATACTTTTTCAAGTTTCGAACATCATTTTAATCGAAACATCTTGCTTGAAACAAAATCTCAAAAGTCTTATATTTTATGTTTACAGCTTTAAGTTAAGTATAATTGCAGTATGTTTCTTGGTGCCTTCATCTGTTGATTGAAACAGCTAAATGTAGACAAACACTAGGTAATTTTGAACACAGATAAGAGACAAAATTGACACCAGAACTGGCATCTTCCTCTAAACGCTACTACATACCAGTGATTAGACACTGAATCTTTTAGAGTTTGTAAAAGAATTATCTTCGGTTTCATAGAACCCACGACATTCCGATCACGTTCATGATTATATTTTGACTTCTTTTCCGTGGCAACACGAATTTCTTTACTATTAAACAAAAGACATTTTTGATTTCCCTGTTCAGAATCAATTTCGGAGGAATATCAGAGTTACTGAAATATTTTCTTTTCTCTTCAGTTCTTAAATTTTAGATAGATTAATTCAAATTCCGAGCATGCAACACAATATTTGCTCATTTTTCCTTTGAAAAAACATCATAGGTTATGACTCGGGTTGTCAGCAATATGGAATTCTAGCACCCAACCTCGTTAAAATGACTGTCTAATTTTTTTGGAAGAACGGTCACATAAGTGTAACGACGCACTCGAGGAAAATGGCTTGTAAAAAGTTAAATTGTGAGAATCAAGGGCATGAGCATCAGCAGCGCTAACTCTTGACTTATAATATACAGTAAGAAAAACATATAAAAGTAAAACACAATTAAAATGTAAATTATGGGCAAAAATGTTTGAAATATATTTACGCTCATAAACGAGTTTATATTTATTTGTTAAATGAATTCTACACTACTGGTCATTAAAATTGCTACACTAAGAAGGAATGCAAATAACAGAACGATATTTATTGGACACATACATTATAGTGGAAAGAACAACTTATTAGATTTACAGGAAATTAGGATGTATAGATCTTGAGAAATCAGTACCCAGAGCAGCCACCTCTGGCTGCATTAACAGCATTTATCTGCCTAGGCATGGAGTCAAACAGTGCTTGTATGGCATGTACGGGGATCTCAGTCCATGCAGCTTAAACAATATGCCACAGTTCATCGACAGTAGTGGATGGTGAGTGATGGCGTGCCAATCGCTCGGCAACCATTGACCACACGTTCTCAATTGGTGACAGATCAGGAGAACGTGCTGGCCAGGTAACATTCGAACATGTTCTGTATCAAGGAAGTTCAGAACAGTACGGGCAACATGCGATCATGCATTATCGTGTTGAATTAAAGCATTAGGGAGGCTTCGTAGATAGGGCAGAGCCACGGACCTTAACACATCGGAAATGTAACGGTTGCTGTTCAAAGTGCCGGTAATGCGAACAAGAGGTGATCGAGACGTGTATCCAATGGCACTCCATACCATCACTCCAGCAGATGGGCCAGTATGGCGATGTCCAATGCAAGCTGGCAATGCGCGTTCTCCACGATGCCTCCAAACACGGATGCGGCCGTCATGGTCCTGTATACAGAACCGAGATTCATCTGTAAAGATGACGTGATGCCATTCCCGCGTCCAGGTTCGTCGCTGATCACACCATTGAAGGCGCTCCTGTCTGTGACGCAGCGTCAATGGTAGCCGAAGCCATGGTCGCCATACAAACAATCCATGCTTCTGCATACGTCGTCGAACTCTTCGAGCAGAAACTTGTTGCCTTGCAAATGACTCCATTTCTCGACTCAGGGTTCGTGACGTGGCTGTACGATCCCTTGTGACAAAGTGGATAAGATGTCTCTCTTCTCTGCTGTTAGTGATGGGGGGTCGCTGAGATCCTGCATGACGTTCCGTATGATTGTCCTGAACCCATGGATTCCATATTCTGCTAACAGTCATGAGGTCTCGACCGACGCGAGCAGCAATATTGCTGCTCGCGTCGATAAACCGCAATCCCGGTAGCTTTGCCGAAAACAACGTTGAAACGGAAATTGAGTATGAGAAAACTGATGTCAAATCTCTGGTTTTATACACATTATAGATGTCGCTACTGTCACCTGCTTTGTATTAATGCGCTGAAAATCTAAACATTTGCATATCACAGCAAGTTCTACCTGTCATGCAAATTTCACGTGTGTGGTGTGCCGCTTTCCTGGTGTAGCAATTTTAATGGCTAGTAGTGTATAAACACAAAGATCATATTGTGTTACCATGAATATTTCATCAGCAAAGTGTGAAGAGGTATAGAAAAAAGTTTCACTTTTGCAGACAAAAATAATTGCAAACAACTCTGACCGCAGTACCGAGATGAAAAAGACTCAGCAAATCATAACTTAAATTAGAAACCGTAATTCCGTGTTCAATAGGTCGTCAACGAAAACACAGTCTTTTTTTGTTGAGCATTGTGAGCAGTCTCCTTACTTGTCGATAATATTTCAGAATCTTTGAATACTGATATAATTGAAGATGTTTTTTCTCATGTCTTTTCCCACGTCAACACTTCCTATTCATTTCGAAAATCACAATAAAATAATCTTACTTTTCCTATGCCTTTTGTAAATCACAATACAACAATCTTATTATTCCTTCCCATTTTGGAAATCACAATAGGACAGTCGTATTATCCCTACCCATTTTGAAAATCACAATGGAATAATCTTATTATTCTTACCTATTTCGGAAATCACAATAGAATAATCTTATTATTCCTATGCCTTTTGTAAATCACAATACAACAATCTTATTATTCCTACCCATTTTGGAAATCACAATAGGACAGTCGTATTATCCCTACCCATTTTGGAAATCACAATGGAATATTATTATTCTTATCTATTTCGGAAATCACAATAGAATAATCTTATTATTCCTATGCCTTTTGGAAATCACAATAGGACAGTCGTATTATCCCTACCCATTTTGGAAATCACAATAGGACAGTCGTATTATCCCTACCCATTTTGGAAATCACAATGGAATAATCTTATTATTTCTACCTATCTCGGAAACCACAATAGAATAATCTTATTATTTCTACCTATCTCGGAAACCACAATAGAATAATCTTATTATTCCTTACCCCACATTTTGGAAATCACAATAGAACAGTTTTATTATTCCCATGCATTTTAATAATCATAATTAAATAACCTTATTATTTCTAATCATTTTATAAATCACAATGGAATAATGTTCTAAAAATGTGTGGGAGATATTATGTAAAATAATCCATTCATTAATTGCTTAAAGTAACTTATATATTATAATCATTATTGTTTATAGTTAAGTAGTGAATGTATGTGTTGGGTACACACACACACATATATATAAACTGTCTCATTAAAACAATTAGCCAAATTTAATTAATTACTTGTAATGGAGTTTCTTGTACATTTCTTAGAACATTACAATTTCGTATGCCATGATAATGAATACTTCAAAATTTACGAATTCTTATGATTATTAATATCTTTTTCTCTAGTTTCCTCTTGAACTTTCATCGTAATAAATTTTAGTAAACTAATTAACTTAATGAATGAAATGTTATGAAGTTTTGTTGATTAATAAGGCAGATGTCGTCTAATTAACCTTCTTTGCGGATAGATCCATGGAATGCTTGTCGTCATGGCTGATAAATAACAGAAGTAGAAAATTTACAATGAATAGTGAACGCGTACGCACATCAACGCATACAGTGATTAGCAGAAAAGCATTGGACATATTAACGAGTGAAGAAATTATCGTGCATTTAAGAACTAAGTCATCTTTCTCTTATCTTACTGGGAACGTTGCGTTAAGATGATTTTAACTTAATTTTAATTAAAAACGCTGGGAAATAAAATTAGAATTGTGATTATTCTTTGTGTTTGAAGGTAATTATGCTTTTGCGGAAATAAAAAAAAAATCACTATGTTCCAATAGAAAATCTATAAGCTAACTGTAACCGACTCCTATTTAAATTTGGATGACGATGAATTATTCAGCAAACAATAATAATTCAATTATTTAAAATTTTTATCCGTTATTTATTAATTTTATACATTTGTTTCCTTCAATCATCCAAATTTTCCCTTTTTATTCAGCAATTTATATTTTAAGAAATACATTTTATAATTTTACTTCTCATCACGTAATTGAGTAAATTTTCTTGTTTACATTATACTAACACATATCCTTGTAATTCATCACTTCACGTGTTTTTATATTTTTTGTTTCTGAATAGTATTTTTCGTTAATTTTCATTTAAATTAAAGCCAACATCAACATGTTTAATGCATATTTTCATAAACACTGCATATTCATTTTCATAAGCACTGCATCCACTGCATATTTTCATAAACATGTTGGAACATGCCCTTCCTCTTGTCTACTGTCCTTCGAATGATGAAAAATTAGTTTTTTTTTTTTTTCACCTTCATTTTCATCATTGTTCTTTTAAGTCACTCTATAATTATTTTTACTTTGTTTTTATTATTTCATGATTTATTTCAATTTATATCTTAGAACATATTTTGTTTTACTTTTTCTTGTTAATTAACTATACTTTAAAAGTATTATACGATTACGTACTATTTCATTTTGTCTTAAAATTTTTACTTTTAACTGTATTTCATTATATTAAAATTAATTTTGAAATCTCACTTTGCATTTATAACATTTTGTATAGTATCATTGTAAAATTAAAATAATATTTTCACAGTTTATTTTTCACATAATAAATTTGTAAACTTATTTTAGTTTTTTAACCAATTTTTTAAACTTATTTTAAGAACTTTTCTCATTTTTTATAATTATAAATTCTCTTAAATTACTACATATCGCATATCGCTCAAAATAATTTAAATATATAAATTGTGCTTCATTTCGCCTCTATTACATTTAATATTTATTAATGCAAATAAAGTTGTACACGCCCAAGTATATATGTATATATATATATATATATATATATATATATATATATATATATATATATATATATATATATATATATATATATATATATATATATATATATATATATATATATATATGTATGTGTGTGTGTGTGTGTGTGTCTACAATTATATACAATTAATATAAAGTAGGAAGTACAGTTGCAATATCATATATATTTAAAAGGTTAATAAATAGAAATAAAATACAATACCAGAAAATATATACCTGGCAACCGAACCAACTCAAAAGTGACTTAAGATATAGATGTTATAAATAAGATAAGATAATCGATATACAAATTAAACAAAAATTTGAAAATTTAATAATAAATAAGACAAAGCCCTACAAATAAAAAATAACTATGTCCCCTTTGATGAAGACATGTTTCCTATGCTTTTTTTTTTGATTTGTAAGGTTTTGTTTTATTTACTATTGATTTTCAAAAAATTTGTCTTATTTTAATTATTGATTAACTTATATCTCATCTTATATATATATAACTTTATTGTGTACATAGGCATTAATATTTCATGTTCAGCGGCTTTATTTATTTATGTTATAATTATTTTTCTTTATTTTTTTATAATATTTTCAATTTATTATTTTGTTTTTCTAAAACTCCCCATTATCTACGTTCGTTATCTTTTTCAGAAGTTTCATATCTTGATACTCTTATCAGCTAATATATTTCGGATAATATATTATGGTAACGTCCACTAATTTTTTTATAAATGTAAATATTATTAATAATTTATTTATAGTAGGCCAACGTAAGAAAAATCATCATTATTACTGATAATCTTAAGCCACAACTTTATGGTAGTTTTTAAAAATCACTAGTCTGTGGTTTTTCAGTAATCTTCTAAATTATTTAGTGAAGATTTATCTAGTTAAAAAATTTAAAATAGACTGTTTTTATTGTTTAACACAACCAATATATTACTTTATGTTTTGATATTGAATGAATTGAGAATAAATATGTAAATTTGTATATGACATGATATAAAAATCTTTCAGTTGGAATAGGAATAACTGTCGTTATAAAATCAGATCAACTACGTTTGTATCAATTGTAACTTGCAGTGAAGATAACTTTAAGAGTGTAAGGATCTCGTTCAGTTCCATTTGCTTTACCACTTTAAAGTAGGCTTATCTGCATAAAACCATCGAATTCATCAAACATTTAGAGATTGTGTTGTAAATGAATAGGCAAAGCATTGGTTTTCAAAACTTCAGGTCGGGTATTCAACTCTATAAAGAAGATTTACGTCAAGCATTCATGATCTTTACATACAAAACCTAGGAATCTTACCTCAAGTGGTCGCACAGCTGGAGACATGTTTGCAGAAGGTGCTGGACGCCAATGGAGAATACTTCAAAGATTACCACCAATCGTCTATATTTTCCGTGAATCTTTTTCTTTTGGGCCATTAAAAATTGTGTGAATTTTATTGGTTACTTAATAGTAAAATTTAAATTCTGTCTTTTTTTTCTTGTGTTCCTATTCAGAAGGTGACTTAATTTGAAATCGTTTGTTGGTATGGTTGTGCTTTTGAAACTGAGGTTTGAGGTACATATGTAACTGAAATGATTTTTTGAACTGTGCATTTGAAAAGTTTCTGGGCACAGTAAAATCTAAAATACTTGATAAGGACTTTATCTTCCTTTCTTGTTGAAATCTTCTTTGTTTAATTGCCATAGTACCAAAGAATTAATATACAAGCGAAACTAGATTTGGCATTCGTTTCTAGCTCAACCATCACTTTTTGCTTTCTCAAAGGGGTGATTGAATGTAGACTCTAAACCACAGCAAATATCTATAGAAGTGCTGAGATTTGAACCCAGAAATCGTTGAAGTAAAAGCCAGTTCTGTGACTACCTCGAATCATATTCGTGAGAGGATCACAATTAACTTTAGTTTGATGACAACTTGTAGTGATGTGCTATAAAAATTTATAATCAAACCATTCATTTAAGGGAAATTTTAAATTGAAAAGGTTAATTAAAAGGGTGCATTTGTGTGTAAAATAACAAAACAAATATTTTCATCTAGAAAACACAAATAATGGCAACACACCTCATTTAGCATAGTTTTAATTACACTCTGTAATTAATGGATCTTTTATCTTTAAAAGCTTAATCGTTTTGATGTTATCAAAACAATCCCAATAATATCGCTTGAATGGCATCGAATGAACAAAATATTCGATTTCATCAAATTGTTCCAGTTGCAAAACAGGGGGGTTGGAAGCGGTTGGGAGAGAGAAGAGGCCTAATTACTCGCCTTAATAACTAAAATATTTACGGCAATTAATATCGTCTTCGCAGCGAGTTCACAGGGCGACTAAAAAGGCACGTCTACACGCACAAAACTTTCACTTTAGAGCTTTTCAGAGCGGCATTTAATTTGCAGGAGATAAAAGTCGATGATGGGGGTGGGGGTGAATCCTTTATCGGCTTCATCGATGCAAAACGACCTGCGTGATCGATGCTGTTCCTCTCGCGGCTCTATCGATGAAAATTAGTTTGCCCCAGTTAAGTTCTCCAATCGATTTCTTTCCTATTAGCCTAGCATCGTTTTAATTGCGGGCCTATAACTAGGCCCTCTCCTTGCTGCGGGCTCCTACCGGGCATTTTTCATCGCCCATTCACACGCAAATGCAGCGTTATTGGATTTCTGAGTCTATTAGATCTCTCCCTAGAACGAGGTGATAAACTTCACCCGAAAGTCATTTTGTTTGGAGTGAGGCATTTTATTTGGCTTCTTCTGCAAACAAAGACATGCAAGAACATACACGCACACACACCAGCGTCTAAATGGGCCCACCTATGTATATAAAAATATAGAGTTAAGTTTTGGAATTAAAAATCAAGTGTGTTCTCTCTTTGTTAATTAACATTAAAATGTAATTTTCATTAACTATGTGGTTTTAGTTTGTATCATAAACTAGTGTTTATGCAGGTTTGCACAAAACAGCAGTTTAGAGAACAACGAAATTAAAATGTGATTTTACTTCCTTGAAATTCGGTATCAAAAAACTAATTTCCGCGCGTGCATTTATTACAAGTTTTTTAAATATATATTGGTGGAATTTTTCTAAATATATTGAAGAAAAAGACTTTTCGCTTCATCATAATATAGTTACTTCTATATTATTATTCTTTATTATAGATTTTGCATTTAAAATAATTAATTAAAAATTTGTATGATTCAACTGAGAAATTTTATGATGTGAAAACTGTTTGACTTATATTTTTAGCACAAATGGAGCACTAATTTTTATTCAGTCTACACAATATGCGAATTTTTAATTTATTCATTACAATTTATGTATTTTTTGCGCAATTTTACACTCTATTCGCTCTATTTTATGTGCTTCATTTATTTTAAGCAATATTTCCCAAGCTTATTTAAGTTATTAAGTACTCTCGTAATGTTTTTCCTAATGAATCTGTTATATTGCATCACAATATATAATGTGACGAATCTTTACTAAATTTTTTGTAATTTCAGCATTTTTTTCCTTGAGTTATTTTTTAAACTTTGATAAAATATATTAATACCATAGAATATCGTCATATCTAGTTAAATAATTCTCACTTATACTGTAAAATTTTCTAATTATGGAAAATAAAAAAAATTCCCCAAATTTGAAATAGTTATAAATATATTATAGTAGTAATGTATCAGTTATTTGCAATTGATATGGTACAGATGCCGTATAATCCAGGGTGCCAAATTCTGAGAGTGGTGATTTATTTGGCGGATTTTCTTATGTATGTGGCAACCTGGTTTTTATTACGTCATAGTGATGAAGACCTATAAGAACTATGCAGAAAGTTGTATTTTGGCAACCTTAGCATATACGTCATCGCGTACGTAAGAATACGTCATCTTGGTAACATTTCTACATCGCCAAAAAAAATTCAGAACTTAGCAGCCTGGATCATACGGCATCTGTGCCATTGATACTTATGTTAAGCAATAAAATTACGCATTTTTGAGTTATTTTAAGACGTACTTAAAATAATCATTAGAATAATGATTTGAATGCCTAACTCCACCTTTGTACTTATTTAATAGGTGCTCTAAGTTGTTAATGATCTTATGAATAAGCGTATGAAAATTATTTCTTCAATAATTGCTACAACATATACTAAAAGAAACTTTTTCAGCTAGAATTAATAATGTAGGGACAGGAGGAAGTTTGATGAATAGAAGCAGCGGAGAAAGGCTGTTTGAACACTAAATTGTGTTAGGCAATGAATAATGATGAAGTGTATGAGTAATACCAATGTTTCATATGCCTTTAAGAGTGGAGTTTCTTCACACATTTAGTTGATGAGCTTTTAGGGGAAGCAAAAATGAAAATAAATGTGAAAATTTGAAAACTGAATACTTTAACCTTCACTTCAATAAGATAAAAAAACTAATTGGAATAAAAATTGAACTATAGATATCTATTTAAAAAAACAAACAAATATAATTGCATCAGATTACTAAAATCACTAGTTACTTTCATAAATGAAAATTTTATTTGTGAAAATTAATTTTATAAATATAATAAATTATTATTTGTGGACTAATATTACTTACGTAATGGATTAAAAGAGTTTGAAATACTCAAAAGAAGCTAACAACACATAAAGACAAAAAAATGTACTTTTAGATATAAAATTCCAACGAAAATGAAACAAGAAATCAGTCACTTAATTCTTTAAAACGTGCACAGTTAATATTGTTATATTGTTAATAATTAGTTAATATTGTTATTATCTATATGATTAGAATTTTCTCATTAAAATAATTTTCTTTTCAGTAAAAATTATTGAGTTACCAAATGATTATACACTTTCACCTAAAAGCACAACTTTAGATTTCCTCCTCCACCAGATCAAAGTTAAAATTGAGGGAGTGGAAACTTTTGGTGGTGCCATCTGTCGGAGGAGTCTTAGAGCAAAGTCGTGCTTTTACCTTCGTGGTGCTCTGATTAAACGAAAAACGCACCCTTCTGATTTAATTTCGCATGGCCTTCGGCTAGCTATCCTCATTTCTCCTGGCTTTCTGCAGGTGTTATAGGGACCAAGAATATATAACGCGTTGTAAACTTGACTAACATTATTTTTCACCATAGCTTCCACTGAAACGATCAATTTCTTTGAAGTTTTCAGCATGATAAGTTCTTCAGGTTCTGTCAAGAGGGGATCTGGTTTAACGGTGGTTATTGAATATCGACTCGTTTCAGTATATGACACTGTCCAAGATTGTTCACGTATTCAAAATAGACAAGCTCCCATGTGAGAAGAACGCATACTACTTGCCTACTGGTGCAAATGTCTCTTTCAGTTTGTCAACTATACGTGGTTTATTATTAAGACACAGCAGTAATACGTTGAAATAATTGACCAGAAGTTATACCGCAAATGCGGCTGTGGATTTAAAGACACAGTAATATTCCAAGGGTCCTTGAATTATTGGGTGATCTAATTCAAGCGTCAAAATGGTTATGATGTTTAGCATTGTTACCATAGCTGGAGAACACTATATGCATTACTTGTTACCATTTTAAAACATTTTACTCCGTTATTATTCTAACTGAAATCTGTTCAGTTGTACTTCCATGTATAAATTTGATAGTTTCAGAAAACTTGTACTTATCAACTTTAAGTTCATTTTTCGCTTTTTTTTTAAAAATTTGTTATCGTTGAACAAACGCATTTATAGATGAGTAAATTAAAAATCTCTTGAAATTACACAACATAGAATCAGGTTTTTTCAATTGTTAAATAAATATTTCTATTTATTATAAAAGATATCTTTATCATTTTAATTCTTTATACAGAAGAATGTCTCGTGTTATTGCTTTTAAAGAATTAAAATAAATTTTAAAGAATTAAAAAAATTAAATCATATCTTTTTTTCTTATGATATGTGTTTAGTTATTGATAATTAAAAATGCAGACAAAAATAAGGAGCACTTATCCATGGCAATATATTAGGTAAACACCTGATATTTATATTGAGCAAACAATTTAATATACTTCCATTCCCTTGACTGATACCATAAATTATCGAAAGATGGATCTGTACAATTGAACTATTCGGAATATTTGAGCTTCGTCCAAATTGTGAAGGCAAAACACACATTTGAGATACTATTGATTGGTTAAAGCCGATAAACCAAAAAAAAAAAAAAAGACCTCTATATCGTTGGGAAAAAAAACTAATTTCCGGGCTACGGCACACCTTAAAAGTAAATAGTATGTGATAGATATTTCTAATGTTCTTTATCAAAGCGGTGAGGCTTATCGCATAGCGCAGTTACTTTCGTCTCAGCATCGATGGAATATTTACCTATGCGATCCTCGTTTATTTTGAACAGCAAACGATAATTTAGAATTTTCGATGAATATAATCTTCAGAAGAAAATACTATATTGTACTTCCTTTTAAGTACTGAGGTACCAGGTTATAGAATTAAAGTTGTAAACTATTTATATTTCTCACATTTTTCGGAAGAGTTATATTTTTCAGTTCCATTTCACTTAAGAACTATTTTGAAGATAATAATAAATACCATAAGATTTATAAAACGAAAAATGGCAATGGTTATCTAAAATATTTTTATCTAGCTCGCATAAATTTGCATGCAACTTATATTAGCACCATTTTTGAGAATCCAACTGATGTAAAATAAGAAATAACTTTTTTGGATTATTCTTTCCTATTTGTACTTTGTCGAAAAGAACGTCGAGTAAATTTGTTTCCGTTTTTAAAGTGGATGGAATTTTTTGTGTTCATCTTTTGTTGTGGAGCAGGGGAGCTTTTTTTCACTGACTATTCTTTATAGTTTACTTGCATGGATTAGAGTTTTTCTTTCATCTTTCTCGAATTCGATACCCTAGAATCTCTTTTCACATTTATCTGTTTTAAAAGTTAAATTCTGAAGCGATTTCTTGTCTTGAATGAAAATAAAAAGATCCGCTTTCTTTTGTATTTGAAGCTTTGAACTTGTGCCACTGGAAATTTCTTCTCGACAAATAATTTGAATTTGAAATCTGTAGCAAACGGATGGAACTTTCTTATTTTCTGAATTTTGAATGTGCTGGAACAGATGCTTGTTGTTTCAATGCGACATCACATGGAGAAATGTATGCTTTTAAGGAGATTATTAACTATTCTAAAGAAAGTATATTTTTGGAGATTTAAAATGTGTCACTTTTAAGCGAAAAAGTCTCCAAGCAATAGCAAAAGTTTTTTTTTTTCATTTAAAGTATTGAAGTTTATTCTTATTTTACTGTTTATATATTTACTTTTTTCCTTTTAATAAAGAATGTGTACTTAAATGTTTCAGTTTCATTTAAATTTTACGAAACTTCATCGATAATTTTTAATTAATACTCGCATTGACGTATAGCATACCATAAGAAAGATAATAATAATTTATTATTTTTTTTAAATACTGGTACTTTAGTAAGGTAATATATTAATGAATTTGCGAGATCTGAAAAAAAATCTTTTTCATTTTTATTTTTTTTTAATTTTGTAATTTTTTATGCTTTTATATTTTAATTTATATATTTATATATGATGAAATATTTGAAGATGAATGACTTTTCTCTCCTTTGACAAGCATAATCCAAGTGAATTTTTTTTAAATAAGCTTTCTCATCTATATAAATCACAAAATATACGTAATATATATATATATATATATATATATATATATATATATATATATATATATATATATATATATATATATATATATATATATATATATATATATATATATATATATATATATATATATATATATATATATATATATATATATATATATATAGGTTACACACGTTTGTACTTGTATGTGTGTTAGTTAGAGTGTGCACTAAGATTTAATTACAAGGATTTTATAATTTTATGATAAAATTTTGGCTCTAAAACAAAAATAAAAGGACCAACAAGTGTTTGATGTTATGTTGTGGATAATCTAGCAATTGAAGTCTGTTGCAAAGTCATTCAACATTCGTTTATTATTACTTTCTTCGAGGTTTTTTTTTTTATAGGAAGTAGACCATAATAACGTGTCTCAAGGGAGAAAACCCAGAAAGCCTCCCAAGTCTTTCATACTAACAAATGCAAATATAAAAAAGCGGAAATACAGCAGCCAAGTCTTATTGTTCAATAGTAGATAACCGAGATCTTCCTGTCCGAAAAGAACGGGAATTTAGAAGGAATTGGAATATGAGGTAAAGGGTTGTGTTCTAAACACTCATACTGAAACGCTAAAAATTTCGGTTGAGTAAACCTTCATTCAATTAAAATGTTTCTGAAAATAATACCAATCGCATTCAAAATTTACTTTTTTTACATGGATCAAACACATTTTGAAACATAACATGTTTTAGAAATGATTAAAAACATTTTGATTCGACATTTTCATTACTTATTTAGTTTAGCAAATTCACATTCCTCATCATTCTTCACTGGACAAGGGGATGACTTTATTAATTTTAGAAGAAAATCAAAGTTCTAAGATTTAATATGTTTGATAGAATTTGATTGATTATATTTTGGCTATTTAAGCCCTTAAACATTAACTACACAGAATATTGGTGTGATGATAAGGCTTCTGAAAAGTATTTGTAGTCTACCCCTTAGTAAAAATACTTTCCTAATGCCTTTTCTGAACAATAAATCAAGTGGAAATGGCGAGAGTAAAACTCAGATTTAAATTTTTTTCCAATTAATGCTAAAAAAGAACTTAATTACTGAAAAATTCACATTAATCAAATATATGTATATATCTATATCTATATATCTATCTATCTATCTATCTATATATATATATATATATATATATATATATATATATATATATATATATATATATATATATATATATATATATATATACGTGAATTCGAAATTATTTAATAAACTTAAGCAATGCTTTGTACATTTTGGGGTCAATCTACCATTACATTTCACTCATGAAATCTAATTCGATAGGCACCGTGGTCTTAAAGTGGATTTGTAACCACTGGAATTATCTGCATCAGATAACATTTTTATCTCACAAAGAATTAATTTGAAAGCAATCATTGAATAATTTGAAATACACTGCTGGCTACTGTAAATGCAACACACTGAAGAGAGCATTCAAACAACATGAAATTTACAACATTCATCAGCAAAGGTGAGATATGCAAGTGATTAGAATTTCAGCGCAGAAGCACATAACGCGTGCCTATGGAACCATTTCCAAGCGCTTTTTAAGGCTTGGAGATTTCGATGATTTCAAATTCAGTAATAATTACATCAAAAAAATCAGTAAAAAAGAAAAATACAATTATTGTATTTTTCTTGTAGTTTTTCAAAAAACGATCAATTATGTCTCATAGAAAACAGCGATACTTTTTTGATCAAGTATCCGAGTTCGACAGAGGAAGGGTAATGGCCCACCGAAATTGGAGACTATCTTTCAGGGAAATCGGTAGTTGTGTTGGACGAAATGCATGAAGGTACGACGGACAGACGTGTTCGATCGCATCCACCTCAGTGCACCACTTCACGTGATGACAGTCAAATTGTGCACATGGCAGTGACGGATCGTTCAGCCACATCACGAACCATAGCACAGCACTTTCAGTCTGTAACGCATCATCCAGTGTGCGCGCATCATTCGACGATATTTACAGTAGAGTGGTCTGTCCACAAGACGTCCATTGCTTTGTCTACCCGTGACGCAGAACCACAGACGTCTCCGCCACCAATGGTGCGATGAAAGAAGGATGTGGACAGCAGAATGGAAAGAAATTGTCTTTACTGACGAGTCACTTTTCTGTCTGCAACACCACGATGGTCACATTCGAGTCTGGAGACACCGTGAAGAGAGGATGCTGAATAGCTGAGTTATACACCGCCACACTGGTCCTGCACCGGGTATTATGGTATGGGGTGGTATTTTATATCCCTCTCGCACTTCTCTAGTACGCATTGCCGGTACTTTAATCAGCCAGCGCTACACCTCCGAGGTGTTGGAGCCAGTTGTCCTTCCTTACCTTCATGGCTTGCCCACAGCCATATTTCAACAGGATAATGCGCTTCCACACGTAGTACGCATTGTCCAAGGGTTCTTCGTCAATCGCCAGATTGAATTGCTTCCCTGGCCGACTTGCTTTCCGGATCTTTCACGGATAGAAAACATGTTGCTCAATGATTGACACAGATTACATCCCCAGTTGCCACACCAGATAAACTTTGGCAACGTGTGGAAGCTTCTTGGTCAACTGTGCCCCAAGAACACTTCCAAAGTCTCTTTGAATCAA
Source organism: Latrodectus hesperus (assembly GCA_037975125.1). Classification (NCBI taxonomy): domain Eukaryota; kingdom Metazoa; phylum Arthropoda; class Arachnida; order Araneae; family Theridiidae; genus Latrodectus; species Latrodectus hesperus. The sequence continues at coordinate 22,590,906 of CM075862.1, forward strand.
TGCCGAGGTGTGTGGCAGCGGTGATCTCCAACAATGGTGGCTAATCTATCTACTGGTTTTGGCAGCAACCACACTTCACAGAAGCCTACAAATTTAATCATTTGATACTTGGTCAACATGTTATCTAAAAAACAAATTTTGCTGTGATATCTCTTGTCTCTCTTGGTGTTGCAATTTGGGTGGCCAGCGTGCATTAATTAGATAGTAAGCAAGGGGGAACTTCCTATCTTTCTTAATATTCCCTTTATTGATTATCAAAAGATTGAAGAATGCCTAAATTTATTTATACTTTCAATTAATTTTCTCATATTTTTTTCTTTAAACTGCAAAATAACAATCTAACTCACAAATCCTTATTTTTTTACTTTTTTTGTTCCGAAATAAAATAATAACTGCTTAGATTAACAAATCATTCATTTCAAAGTACTAAATATTTAAAAATTTTCGTACTGAAAAATTTCAAATATTCAACCGTTGTATCAGAAAGGTATTTCAATTTTCGTCATTTGCACAATTTTGCTCCATATTATAATTAGCATACTTTAAAGTGTATTCAACAAATTGGATGAAAACACATAATTATTTTCAATTTCCGCATGGATATTATGCAGAAAATTATGTGAAAAGTATACGTATATTGCATTATAAATATTGATAATATTTTTATTATTTAATCCATTTATCAACTGATATCTTCTCATTATTAAATACAATAATTTTTTTATAACATGAGTTATATATAAGGAAGAATAAAATAATTATAAATCTCTGTGTCCTGCTTCTCTAGATGCAAAATGAAGTCCATTTTATTCACGAATTTTCATAGACATCACAAAGAGCTGAGATATTATGCGTGTAAGTATCCTTCATTATTCTTAGAATCAATCATGGAAATAGGAACCAATGATTGAAAGATTGACAGGGCTACTTGCTAAAATTTTTTGAGTCAAACAACTTTATCATTTCTATTATTAATATTATAAATAATAATTTTATGAAGTAAATTTACTTTTAAAAATAAAAACGGAAAAAACACGTAGACATGAATGACTACTATGAATTTAAAGATCAAAAGTTCTGTTTTGTATTTTACAAGAAGGTTTAAATGGATTTTTGACTTACGGATTTTCATGACTTTTGAGTAGATATTTTTGTCTCATGGACTGAATTATGTTAAAATTTTGTCCATTTAACTTGACTAACATATGAACCTTTTACAGAATTTCGATTAGCATATGAACCCTCTTGCAGAACTATAGAAAGGTTTATTTGGAATGTAAGACCAAGCTATTTCATAACAAACATTTTATCTAGTTTTAGCTCATTCATTTGAAAGAATTGATGTTTCAACAAACTTAAATTAAATAAAAGTACCATTATTTTCTTCAAATTTAAAAAGTGCAAAGGGTTGTCTAAGGATTCTTGTATGATTTCATCGTTCTGTTTACATCAAGTACTAGAAAATAGCTGTCATTATACCAGATATCTTTAGGGAAACAATGTGACCTCTTCATAGTCAATAATACAAATTGTGTACAATGCAAATAATTCATCAAGATTACATTTTAATTTCTCACTTGAAATAACTTAAGCGACCTTATGTTAAATGATTTTTATTTTAAAATTCATTTAAGTGAGTTTTAGAATAACGATAATGTAATATAATATACATAAATTATTGTCATAAACTCTAACAACGAATATACACCTCACTGAACTATAAAAAAGATTAAGTTGGAATGTAGGACCAAGATTCTGGAAACAGAAATTGTATCAAATTTTTGTACATGCAGTTGCATGAATCAACCTGTCATCATACGTATAAAGGAAATAGGAATATCTTAATTTTCTTCTATAAGAACAACAAAAAATGTTTCTAGGACTTCTTGATAGACTTCACTGCTCAATTTACTCGACCAGAAACTGTGGAAATATTGAATTACCTTGTCCCAAATCTTTTATGATGAAATAATCTAGTTTCTTTCTTTAGCAAGAGTAATCTGATTTCGCTAAGTGAATTCTTGAGATCTAAGTTAGATTTATCACTTGTGATCATTTAAGTGAAAGTTTAAAGTAATATCATACTCCAAATTTGTATACCAATATTATATAATATTATTAGTATACAAATTTATAATGTTATAAATTTGTGCTTCATTAATAATTTTTTATATTGTTGTTGTATCAATTTGTATTTGTTTTTGCTTAGTACAATATCTATTGTATTCTTTTTATTTATCTATTATTATAAGATCACTGCTTATTTTACCAAGTGTTGAAATTAAATTTGTTCCTTGCTTGCTTTCTTTTATCCGAAGCCCTACAAGAGAGATTTTGAAGAATGTGAATGTATGAAGGTTTTTGAAATTCATTTCAGTAATTTATACTAAAATAAATTCATTTGAGGATTGATCAACAAACATCAAGGCATACTCTATGCTTTGAATCGGAACAAAAAAAGATGTGATTACAAAAAATGATGCGACGAAGAAAAAGACAAATGATTGTGATTGTGTTGTGACTTGTATTGTCGCAATACAATCACAATCATTTGTCAAGTCAATCATTTACAAAATGTCAATTGGAAAAGTCATCTCCTGGTTTAATAAGATAGATGAAAAGAAATGATACCAGTTGTGATTTTCCTGGAGAGTTTTCAATGTCTTGTATCATGGTTTTAGGCAACTGCGATCATCTTGAATGCAAAATTAAATACCATGAAATTTATTTTCAGAACTTTCATTGATAATAATTATTTTGATTGTTTTCTTGACATGAATGTGACATGAAATTGAACCAAAATAAAATGATATATTTTTGAGTTCATTTTGCATAAGTACAAGAAAGAATATTTGCTATTCCTCAGTAAAGTATCTCCTGTTTCAATAAGATAGATTAAAAGAAATGATACCAGTTGTGATTTTCCTGGAGAGTTTTCAATGTCTTGTATCATGGTTTTAGGCAACTGTGATCATCTTGAATGCAAAATTAAATACCATGAAATTTATTTTCAGAACTTTCATTGATAGTAATTATTTTGATTGTGTTTTCTTGACATGAATGTGACAGGAAATTTAAACAAAATAAAATGATATATTTTTGAGTTCTTTTTGCATAAGTTCAAAAAAGAATATTTGCTGTTCCTCAGTAAAGTATCTTCTGTTTCAATAAGATAGATGAAAAGAAATGATACCAGTTGGGATTTTCCCTGAGTTTACAATTTCTTGTATCATGGTTTTAGGCAACTGCTATCATCTTGAATGCAAAATTAAATACCATGAAATTTATTTTCAGAACTTTCATTTATAGTAATTATTTTGATTGTGTTTTCTTGACATGAATGTGACAGGAAATTTAACCAAAATAAAATGATATATTTTTTTGAGTTCATTTTGCATAAGTACAAGTTAGAATATCTACTGCTCCTTTGTAAAGTATAAGGTTTAAATGAAGAATGTAAATTTATGCTAATTAAAATTAAAGAAAATTATTTATTTTTTAAAAATTAGTTTTTTTGTAGATGTTATAGAAAATTATGCAGATTTATTTATACCATAAGAATTGCTTAATATGACTTATGATTGATATTATTAACAACAATCACAATCATTTGTCATTTCAATCATTTGGACAACGTCCACTGGAAAAATCACTAATGTTCAATAAGATAGACGAAAAGAAATGAGACAATTTGTGATTTTTCTGGAAGATATTCACTGTCTTGTATTATGGGTTTAGGTATCTTATATCACCTTGAATGCAGAATTAAATATCATGAAATTTATTTTCAGAACACTCTTCTGATGACAATCCTTTTGGAATATGGTTTTTTAAATCGTTTGACTAAAAATAAGGGCAATATTTCTGAGTTCATTTTGCCTTAGTTCAAGAAAGTGTACCAGCTGCTTCTTTGAAAATTACTAATAATCGGAAAGTCTATGTTAGATGATAATTTGTGTATATCTTTTAAAAACGATAACAATTGTAATTTATTTCCATTCTATTGCTTAACAAACATATAAACAAATATGGTCAATAACTAACAACGAAGAATTTAATATGATTTATTATTTTTAACTAAACATATTTCATTTTTAGAACAACAAATATTTTTTATAGAAGTTGATTTTTATAAGACATTCTTGTCATTAAATTGGAGAGTTAAAAATCACTTTTTGACAAAAACATTATCAAATAAGCAGAGGCATATTCAGTTCTAATACAGTTTGTACACAGTTTTGAAACATGTTTTGGATTTTACTTACTAACAAAAATAATAAACCTTACAATAAGCTCTCAATAAACACAGCGTTTTATAAACATTATCCGTTTAAAATAATGCACATTTATATCTTATTCTGAAATAAATCTGATTTATTGGACATTAAATATCGAACACATCTTTAAATGACAAAGGACATTCCCAGAACTAATCTACGCAATAGAGACAGTTGGGCAATTTCAAATGGGAATGTGTGAGGCATGTTAAACTTATATCAGAAAACTCATTTTCAAATCAATAGTAGTGGTTTATACATGAAGGTTACTCGTGTACAAGATTAACTCGTAGTATAATTACCACTTACAATTTTAGGCCAGCTTAATCTTAATAACATAATTGATGAATTGACATTTAAGCTGATTAAACGATTGAAAGGGCCTCCTTATGATTATTCATCAGGTTACTAAATTGACACCGTGGAGCTTTTGGTTATAGAATTCTGAATATATTTTCTCTCTTCTAATGAAAATGCAATTTTTAAACTATTACATTACTGGGTATATAAAACTTTACTTTTAGAAATATATAAATTCAGAAGTTTGTCTTAGAAATGTTCATAAATGTTTTAATTATTATGTACTATTTTATACTACCATATTTATTAAAAAACTATATAGTATTTTACTGTTTTAATAAAAATTTGGGTGTGTCAATGTGACACTTTTTTTTTACTGCACAATTATATAATATAATAAGCGTACAGTTGATTTTCTTTTTATTTTTGCCTAAACTAAGTTTTAGGATTAAAATAAAGCAATTAAGCACAAAGTAGAAGCAAATCGCATTAAATTACCAATTACTTATGTTCAGATTATCCTTTTTATTAGCCAATGGCAAATACTTTTTTTAAACCCAATATGATCTTGTATATTGGGTACATATTAATTAAAATTTTAAAACTATATTTATGTGTTTATTCTATATTTTCTTATAACATCAATTGAAAATCAATACAACATCCGATTGAAAATAGGTACTAATTTTTTGCTCATTAATCGTCATTAGTTCTTTACGAAAAATATTTTTGATTATAAATGTCATTAAATAATTTCAACGTGCATAACAATGAACATCCAATAATAATTTTATGAATACCTTACTATTTGCAACACACGCAATGCTAAAACAGATTATGTAGGTGCTTAGTGTAAGCAAAAGTGTTAAACGTAAGAAAATGGTAGTTTTTCTTAAATGTGAGTTTACTAAGAATGTTTCTTTTTTCCAATTAAAGCTTATCATGGAAAATATGACAGAATAAACTATATTTGCATTTCAAAATTCGCATGGAAGGTTGTTATGAATATTATTCCTAAAATACGAGATTCAAAGGTTCATTTTAACTTTGAAATACAGTAAACCCTCATTAATCAGGAGCCTTTTAAACCGGATTTTGATTAATCTGGGCTGCCACTTAGATGTACGATGAAACAGATGGCAGTCCAAAACCGAAACTTAGTGAGATTAAAGACCACATTTAAATTTTGTGATGTAATACATTGATGGAAACAACAATAAATCCAGATCTGGATATTATGAAAATTTTGAGATGTCTCCGTCACTTAATTGTTTACTAAAGTAAGACAACAAAAGATTAAGCACTTCTTCTTCTTTCCAATCCCCTTTGTTTAGCAGGGCTAAACTAGGTCCATGACGTCGTGAACCGCCAGAAAGTCTATGACTAGCAAAGGTGATTCGAAGATGTCCTCTTTATTAAGTCCCAGGCATGTGATAATATGTTCCAGAGACGCACTCGCCGAGTTGCATTTGGGACAAGGCACGTAGCATTTACGTCCTTCGCAGAATGAAATGGAACGAAGATGTCCACTTCGGAAGCGGGTGATGGTAGTCTGGCTCCGCCTGTCACATTTAAGAGTGAGGGAGCCTCCCGGTGAGTAGCTTTGGTACCAATGGTGCAAGGGTGGAAGTGACCAAATGGCTTGGTTGACCTTCTTGGCACGGGAGTAGAGTTCAAGGAAGGTAAGTGGGGCAGATGGAGCCGAGGTCTCACTAGTACCTGCCTTTGCAAGAAAGTCAGCAGCTTCGTTGCCTTGCAGGTTAACGTGGGATGGAATCCACTGAAGAAACATAAGCCGATCCTGCAATAGTTTCTTCAGCTTTTGGAGTATAGAGACTCCTACAAAATCACGAACGTTAGACTAGCTAGCAAGATGTTGGAACTCTTGCTGTCCGATGTGTGAAGCAGTTACTTCCGATGAGTGAATGTATCAAATGTGTTTCGAGAAGATGAGCCAGGACCATCATGTTCAAAGCAATTTTTCATCTGATGTTTATTATAAGTTTAATAATATACACTGCTCAAAACAATTAAAGGATATTGCGGTTTTAGGTGGATCTTGTGGCTGGGAAACTTTTTAGCTGATTGATACGTGGTCGACAGACGTAGTAGGTTATATGAGAATAAATTACACATGTTTGGCAGAAAAAATGCATTTTATTGCGACTTTGTGTACAAAAGGAAAAAAACACAATTTGTGCATATGAGAAAAAAAGAATAAGAAAAGGTGTTGTCTTCAAAGGAAGTCATTTTCAGTAGGGGGTATGGTTTCCACGGACGGCCATCAACGTTGAGCACCTTTGAGGCATGGAGTCAATGAGGCTATTAATCACGAGTTAGGGTATTCTGTCCCACTCTTCCAGAAGAGCACTTCCCAGTTCTTGGCGAGTTTGTGAGGGTGGTTGGTGACCAGCAACTCGTCTTCCTAGAGCGTCCCAAACGTGTTCTATTGGATTCATGTCTGGAGAACACGCTGGCCATTCCATTCGTACGATTCCTTCCTTGAAAAGGAAATCCTCCACCAGGTTAGCACGATGTGGCCTGCAGTTATCGTCCATTAAAATGAAGTCATCTCCGATTGCTGCAGCGTAAGGGACTACAATAGGTCTGAAGATTTCATCCCTATATCGGCGACCAGTCAGAGGTCCATCTTGAATGATATAGAGGTCTGTGTGCCCGTCAATGGAGATGCCACCATACACCAACACTCCCCCACCGCCAAATCTGACACTTTCGTGCACGAACGCTGGATTATTCCTACTGCCACGGTCCCTCCAGATGAAAATACGCCTATTATCAGGATGAACAGAAAAACGGTACTCGTCAGAAAAAAACATTGCTCCATTCATTTCTCCTCCAGTTCACATGCTCTGTTGCCCACTCCCTGCGGTCACGACGATGCCTTGATGTTATTTTAACACCTACCATCGGTCGGCGAGCATACAGACCTACACCATGGAGCCGGTTTCGGACAGTCTGAGTTGAAACCGTGGTGTCAGTAGCCGAGCGAAGGTGTTGTTGGAGAAGAGTAGCGTTCATATTTCGGTGTCTCCGAGCCGTTAACACTAAATAACGATCTTCATTGGGCGTTGTTGACCGTCTACGACCTTGCCCTGGTCTTCGGCCTGCACTTCCAGTCTCCAAAAAACGGTTCCAGATCCTGGAAATCACACTTTGTAACACTCCAATGGCTTGTGCTACTCCGGCTTGAGTTTGGCCCCCTTCTAACCTACCAACAATTCTCCAAGCTTCTGAATCGGTTAAATGACTTCACTGAGACATCGTACTCATCGAAACAAAGCAGTCACTGAATACTGATCATCCTTGTATTCATTGTCTTTTATTCAGTTGAAAGTCAAATTTCATTCACTACCGCTGAAGTGACGGTTTTGACGTCGAACTTAAAATTAGCATACTCCACAGTTTGAAAATCAGAAAAATTTTCCTTTGTGATTCTCTTCTTCCATTTTTAGCAAAAAAAAATTCGTTTATATCTTTATTTTATGTAAAACTTACAATATCCTTTAATTGTTTTGAGCAGAGTATGTATATACTATACTTAATTTTCTCTTATACAGTTTTATATTTCCTTCTCTTGAGCTCAAAACACAATTTTAACTGCGTATAGTAGTATGTTCATGTACCTTGGTTCAACGTATGTATTGTTTTGTTTAATCAGGACGTTCATTAACTCAGACAACCTTAATCCCTTATTAGTTAGGATTAATGAGGTTTTACTCTATAAGCATAAATCATTCAAACAATACAAAATAATTATCACAAACTTAACGTTTTAAGATTTTATTTAAAAAAAAAAACTTGATTACAATCTAATCTGTAATTTTCGGAAAATATTCTATGATTATAATTTTTACATTTTGATATTTTAATGTCATGATGTTAAAGATTTTCACTCGGATATACCTTTGCCAGTGGATGTTGTATAATTTTTTGAAAGAGAGCAGACGATATTAGGAGTTCGTGTCTAATAAGAAAATTAGTATAAACCCATAAAGGAAATCCAAAAGTGCTAGAATATAATATCAAGTAATTTCTATTAGTCTCTCTTTTGTCCAATAAAATCTTTAGGTCATTAGTTTTAAATTTTATCCTACACATTTTTTTATATATGATCTCCTTATCATGTGCTATGTAACGAAAGTATTCTAGGACTGATTCATGTTTTACATATATATTTATATTTCTATATAATAAATGAGACACACATAGTTAAAAACAAATACCAAGTTTTTTTATTCACAAAACACATAATACCATTTATGGAAAAGACATGAATTTTTATATTCACTCGTTTAGGTATTGCTCACTAAACATACTAATTAAAATATTATTCATTTTAAATTTGGATTCTTTTTCAGTTGTTTATATCAAAATGTATATTTGGTAAAAATCAATAAGTTGAGTTTTGTAAATAAAATTTGAGTTTATTTCATAAAGTTGACTAATTTGATAAAGATATATAAAATAATTCAGATAGATCCATGTTGAAAGTTAGCAAGCTCAGTTGAAGATTGCAATGGTCTTGATGAAATTTAAGTTCATAGTTCTATAGCTCTGTTATACATTTAAAATCTTTTGTTTTCAATACTTGCTGAAAGGATATAGACTTATGAGAAATTTATAGGCTATTGATGAATTTCTCTTCCAGGTAATCTATAATGATAAATTTGTAGACATTGAAAAGGCCGTGAATTCGGCACATGGAATGATTTGACTTTGACTTCAAATGGACACGATACCAAACCAAACCAAGGTTACAGACTTCTTAACTAACAAGAAATCAATGAACCAAGAAAGAAATATCCTATTGTAGTGCTGCTTTTCATGCAAAAACATTTTAATGGAAGATCCAAATGAATTAAACGTACCATCTTCTTTGATACACGTACTCTTTTGGTGTGGTTCTTTCTACCCCAATTATATTATAGAGTTACGCAGACGACATTCAACAGTTTATTATATCATTTCCTCATACACTTCTTAATTATCAACAAAATCTGAGTCACTTTTCAAAAGAAAATACCCAATCAGATTTCGGTATAAATCGTCTTTAAGGTCTTGACCAGCTAGGCCTCCGTATATTTTTCTCCCACAAAGTAAATTTAAGGCGCTAGGGGAATGCGATTGTAATCCTCGTGAAATAAAGACTATTTAACCCGACTATTGTGGAGGAACTGGTAAGAAATTTAGCAAGATGCTATTTGGGAAATTTATTAACCTATGCTGCAGTAATTGACAGCTTGTTTCCAGTTCTGAAAGGAATCCATTAGCTTCTTTCCATTAATGGTTAAATTCTAATACCAATAATTTAATTGTTTTGAAATTTTGAGCATTTCTTAAGTACATTTTCTACCATGCCCATTTTTTTCCAGAACTTCACAACTCCTTTTCTGCACATTAATTTATTTTGCCGTAGAATGTGTTTATATTAGGTTGAAGAATATGTGCATAGCGTTTTTACCAAAGACTTTTATTTATACAAGAAATAATAAATACATCAATAAGTTAATCAATTATATATTCGCCGTTGCTGTTTACAACCTCTTCCCACCTCTTGACCCATTCGTTGATGCCGTTCCACCCAAAATCGCCTGGGCTGGCGTCAAAGAAGTTGTTGAGCCAGTTTTTGAAGACCTCTTTGTTATCGAAGGTAACGCCCTTCATATGGTTTGACAAGGAACCGAAAAGATGGTAATTGGTCGGTGCAAGGTGAGAAGAATACGGTGGATGCTAAAGGACATCCCATTCGAGCTCTTGAAGTGCGGCTTTGACGACTTGTACAGCATGGGGCATGGCTTTGTCGTGAAGGAGTATGGTTTAGCCATGTCGATCAGGTCTTTTCAGTCGAATAGTCTCATTCATGCGGTGTAGCTGGGCAATGTAGAACTACCTGTTGACCGTGGCATTCTTTTCGAGCATTTCCCAGTGCACCAAGAGGTCCTTAAGACTGACTCAACAACTTTTTTGACACCAGACAAGGTGATTTTTGGCGGAACGGCATCAACAAACCGGTCGACAGATGGAAAAAGATTGTAAACAGCAACGGCGAATATATAATTGATTAACTTATTGATATAATTATTGTTTCTTGTTTAAATAAAAGTCTTTGGTAAAAACGCTACGATCTTATTCCCCAACCTAATAGAATATGATTATGCAAATTTGTAAATATTAATATTTTAATTTCATGTCAGAGATCTCATCATACCCTGGTGGTCTATTTGGTTAAGCAGTTGTTCTCATTATCAGAAGGTAGTAAATTCGAATCCCTGCTTTACCGATGACCCACCGAGTTCACTAAAAGTAGATGGGCACTTTAAACAGGCCATGGTTGCAATGTCCTCCAAGTGAAATTATACATCTGGAGATGGCAGGTCAAGTATTGGGGGTCTTCTGCTTGATCCTTACTTCTAAACTACGAATACCAGCTGCTTTCTTATAACTGGTAGTGATCAACTGAGGGTTATGTACAGGGAAGCATGTCGCTGCAACAACAGTATCATATTCCATATGTGAATTCGCATACTGCAATCTACCATTTCTGTGATGCAGTAATAAATAATCTATATCAGTGAGACCAGAGGTTCAGAGGAGCATTTACTTGACATCCTATATTTTGAGTTATGAAAGATTGATAACTGAAATCAATCCACTACTTACTGTTCAGGAATCCTTGAGGGTTCATTAAAGTTGCTAATGGCTGAAAGATGAATTTTCATGATAATAAAAGTATTAAATAATATTTCATGAAAGCAGTCTATATATCAAGGCTTTGAGAGGAAATGATGGTTTGCTTATTTCCAATTCATGATTCAAAGTTTTAATGTAATCCATCATTTAAATTGTTTTAAAATTATTTGAAAGTATTAAAAATCTTCTTCTTCTTCATTGGCCTGGCAGCCCAGGGTGGGCTTTTGCCTTCCTCAGAAGTGCATACCAGGATCACCTATTTTTGGATAAGGTCATCCAGTTTGTCATTTTTAGTGTTTTTAGGTCATTTTCAAGGCAGTCACGCCATCTGAGTTTCAGTCGTCCTCTTCTTCTGGTGACAATGGGGCGAGCCAAGAAAAAAATTTTTTGTCACCCGATTGTCGTTCATCCGGCTCAAATGTCCTGCCCATTAGTATCTCTGTATTGAGAAAAATTTAACAATATCTGGTTCTTTATATAGTTTATAGAGCTCAGAATTAGTTCTTCTTCGTCATGTATTCTCACATTTTATTCCACCAAGAAAGTATTAAAAATGGTAAGCGAAAATTGCGTGTTTGCGTGTGGGCGTGCACAGGACAATGGCCACAAAAAGTTAATTTTCAGAATAAATTGAGAAAACTAACATAGAAGTTTATCTCCTGATAAAGTTTATCTGATCTTAAATATTCTTAGTTACCACAGAATCTCTAATACGTGATAATTAACTTTCTTAACACTAAAACAATTCATCATGCTTTTGTCACATATATTTTGTAACTAATTTAAGCTTGGTTATTCTTATTAACCACAAAGTGATTGTTTCTTTCGTTACAGTTGAGATCTTGAATACGCCCTTTTATTACGATTCTCATTGGTTTAAAATATCCATGACGTCAGATAACGTTTCATCCACGTCACATCGTACTGACGCGGCGTTGTAAATCCGACTTGTCGACGAATTTGCTGCCTGCGTTCAAATCACATTCTTCGAGCGGCATCAAACAAGGCGAAGTTCCTATCCAAATGTCTGAGAATAGTGTCGAAGTTCATTTTGTTAATAAAACGATTTCTCATATAAAGACCAAAGCTTAGGTTTGAGAAATTATTTCCATGGATTCAAGCCATTAACACGCTAAAAACAGAATAGAAGACATAGCAAATTGAAAAGGACTAGACAAAACATTCATTTTATGATTAGTTTAAATCGGCAAGGATAATTTAAATTTTTTTTAAAATTTTCTTAATTATGCATAATTATTAAACTGCATAATATATATGAATTGATTAATCTAACTTTATCCTCATCATCACTTTAATTAGATTCAAAAATTAAATTTAATTAATTTTCTCTTGACGTGAACAAGATATATTTACCAATGTAAGAAATTAACAAATATTACCTCATTATTTTACCAGTAAACTATTCCAAAAGCTACACAGAAAACAATTTCACATCAGCTCTTTGTATTAAGCGAACGCAATAGCCTATCTTCTTTTCTTATTAGTTTTATATTACAACAAGAAATTGTCTAATATTCAGTAACAAAATTTCTCGAAATTCTTGAGACTAGTGACTCTAAACCTTGCCTCTTCCAGCCCTACTTCCGCGTCCCATTAGAGGTCTATATATATAAATACCCTCGCCTTTGAAGGAAAAGCATTATATACTTAGAAAATCCTCCCAAAAGCTATATCGACAAGAGAATCCATCCTCCCATAATGCCAGGGGCATTTCTCTATTGACTGTCCCACGTAATCTGATTGGCGGCTGTGATCGATACGACAGCGAAAGCACCTGCGTACCACCAGGACTTAAGTCAAGACCAGTGGCGTCCTGAGTGTGAAGCGTCACTGTTAATTACGCCCTCTGTAGTCTTGGACCATGTAGTTTTATGCCTTGCAAGATTTGTGGACCCTTTCAATGAATGTAGTGGGCGGGAATCGGCAGTGTCAGTGATTATGTTATTCAAATGGCTGAATTTGGTATTCCGTGAAGCCTCTGTTGTAATTAAAGCTTATTATCTCCGTGGCGACCCCATGGTCGGCGCCAAGATTTAAGAATATGTTTTCTCAAGTTGAGGGTGTAATTGTAAGAATCTGAAAACGATGAGGAGAAGGATTAAATCCAATGATTCTGTTCAAAGTAAAATTCTCAAAATTATACAAATTTACATAAAAATTTTTAACTTTCTATATCGTGAAACATTTTTAAATAAAATGTATTGAAAAAACTAATTTGGACATGAAATTTATTGGACATTTAATTTTTCAAATTATAATTGACTTGTTTTTAGACTTTAGACTATGGTGATCTCTTACCATCCATTTAATGAGAAGAGCTTTCTTATCAGTCTAATATCACGTTGATTGCTTGGATTTATTCATAAGTCAATTTTGATATACATATATATATATATATATATATATATATATATATATATATATATATATATATATATATATATATATATATATATATATATATATATATATATATATATATATATATATATATATATATATATATATATATATATATATATATATATATATATATATATATATATATATATATATATATATATATATATATATATATATATATATATATATATATATATATATATATATATATATATATATATATATATATATATATATATATATATATATATATATATATATATATATATATATATATATATATATATATATATATATATATATATATATATATATATATATATATATATATATATATATATATATATATATATATATATATATATATATATATATATATATATATATATATATATATATATATATATATATATATATATATATATATATATATATATATATATATATATATATATATATATATATATATATATATATATATACATATATATATATATATATATATATATATATATGTATATATATATATATATATATATATATATATATATATATATATATATATATATATATATATATATATATATATATATATATATATATATATATATATATATATATATATATATATATATATATATATATATATATATATATATATATATATATATATATATGTGTATGTATGTGTGTATGTATGTACTTAAATTTGATCAAAACAACTTCAATTGGATTAATTGATCAATAAATAATAAGCAACCATTAAAATAAGTGATTCATTATATACTATGATTATTATTCATAGAATACTGCTAACATCAATTATTGGTAAACAAAACCAAAATAATTTACATATTCATTTATAAAATGCTGTTATTTAATACAATAATCACTATTTTATTGCATTTCATTTTATATTTAAAACATTTCTTTTTTTTAAATTCAATATCCCCTTTAAAATAAATCAGTATTTTCATAAAAATATATAAAAGCATGAAAGATATACTGTTGCTTTTTTAAATCGTAATATGATATATTTATGACATTTACATTTTTTTTTCCTAATTCACATAATGGTTTTATTTTATTTGCCATGAATATTTCAAGAAATAAAATTTAAATTTTCAATAATGATTCAAAGCGCATTTGTCATTAGATGCGTTTATCATAAAAATATTTGATTGCCTTGTGGCTACAAATTCTCTTTCAGTCGGTTCCAAAACGACTTTCAAGTCATAAAATTAAATTGCTAGCAATTTAAATACATAATGTTAATGCATGAAACGACCGCGCATTTGGTAATCTTATTAGGAAATAATTTTCTGCTTAAAATTAACTTATTTCTGCTTCATCGCTACAGAACCAACGATGTAGGATTTGAGTGTAGAAAAATTTATTTTGTACTATTTTCTATTCTAACGAAGAATGAATAGATAAATTTATTAAAAAAATTGCGTTATCTTGCTAAGATTTATCACAAACTTTTTTGACGAACTTCATAGCTTGTTTACAGTACTTAAATGCTATGGGAAGATAGCAAACTTGTGGGGTGCTTGAAACTGGTTTCACCCTTACCAATATGATTTTAATTAACTTTTGAATGTTGAAAAATAAATTTTCAATTAATAATTATTATCATTAATTAAATTTATTAATTTAAGTAGCATCATTAATCAAAATTTTGAATTTATTATTAGTATTACAAATTTATGAGCCGCCCAACTTGTCTAGGGGTCAGCGTGCCTGACTGCGGATAAGGAGGTCCTGGGTTCGAATCCCGGTTTGGGCATGGATGTACTTTCTCCCTCTATCTATCCTGTCTTTGTCCTTTCCTTGTATGAATGAGGTGTGAATGGTTGCCTACCCTATAAACGGGTACCTATGGCATGTGTGTAGAGCAAAGTCGTACTTTCACCTTCATGGTGCTCTGATTAAAAACGAAAGACGCTCCCAATCGACTTAAATTCGCATAGCCAAGGCATAGCGAGCTTGGCTTGTCCAAGTGTCATTAGTAACAACAACAACAAATTTATGAAAATTAACGCCGATAGTTCAGTCGATAACCAAGTGGTTATCAAAATAAAGGAAATACTTTAGATATATAAAGAATCCTCTATTTGTGTATTGTGTGATCTTTTTTTGGTATGCTATATAGATTGAATTCTTTTAAGAATCGATTCATACAAGTGTGGAATTAATTCTAAAGGTTGAATTACATTATTTTTAAATTATTATTTATGGAGATATTGTGAAAGTTCTCTGAAGGAGATGTCGGTAGAAGATATTGATTCTGTATTGGATGCTATATAATAGACCATAATGGTTCAATTATGTAGAGGTCTGGTAATTATGAGGGCCAAGGTAGATGTTTAACTTCATCCTCGTGTTCATCAAACCATGATGGGACTAGTCCCGCTGGTTGGGTAGGTGCATTATTATCCTGGAAAATTTTATCTCCAACGGGAAACAAAGTTTGCATCTTAGAATGATAAACTTAATTATATATAGCTGAAATTTCTTTATATTCTCCCCATTTTGCTTAGCCAAAATTGTCTTCCACGCAGTATGTAAGCTTAATTTCAACTCGTAAATTAAGCATTTGGCATTTAGATCTGGCATTAAGCAATGGCATTTGAAAATGTACTCTTTAACATAATATTTGTATTAATTCTTAATTAAAGCAACGTTCTAAAGCGTAATTGTGGTACAATAGTTTCCTGATATTAAGTCTAGTCATATATAGATTGTTAATTTAGTTTAACTTTGTATTATATCAACCTCAGACAATTGGGGTCAATATATATTTCTATTAAGAATATTTTGGAATTATTCCACATTTTCCTAGACGATTGTGTGGATAATCCTATTACTGTTAAGTATTCTATTCCAATTATTAATTATTCTAATCTATATTAACATAATTCTAAATTATTTAAAGTAAATTCTACAGGGAACCGCAAAATATATAATGTTGTATTTATTTTTAAGCTACAAACAGTTAAAAAGTGTTTTCAATAAAATAAATAATTTTTAATCATATTTTATTTTTAATTTCATCGGTAGTTACTCATTTTCTCATTGAAATTTTATTTTATTGCTTTAAAATAATTAATCAAAAATATGGCGAGCAAACATACAAATTCATAGATTTTCACACACTTAATTTAAAATTTTGAGTTACTTACATTAAAATTACACATTACATAGTACGAAAATAATTAATTAAAATTATGGGGGGAGTACTAGTACAAATTCTTACATTTCAATAAGCTTAATTTGAAAATTCACTTTGTTTAAGAAACGTTAATATTAAAAAAATATTTTTATTTTGAATTATATAAGATTTCAAAATATTGATTAAATTAAAAAAAAGTTTTTAAATTCGAAGAATTTAAACTCATTACAACCATAATATAGCTACTTTTTACGTAATAATTTTAAATATTAAAAATTATAAAAACTTTTCAATATATTTTCGAAATCTAAGAATATTTTTAATTCTATTTTTTGATGAAATAATATAAATTTCATTATCATAACATAAATTACATAGGCTTGATTCAAAGAAAAAAATTGAAAATTTTTCAGAAAAGGAAAAAAAAAAACACTCAAAAACGCTAATATATTTTTCTAATTTTAATATCCGGAACAATTTTTATAATTCATTCTTACAATTATTTTTGCTAATTTAATTTTCCGTGCTTGATATCCTTACTAACCTGGAAGAACTATCGTAGAATTTTTAATTTACATTCACGGACAAGGTCATTAATCAGAATTCAAGGGAAACTAATGATAATCTAATTGAATCTACAATTTATCTTAAATTTAATTAAGAATGATAAATCGTCCTGTTTGGTGACAACGTACTAAACAGATTGCTAAGGTAACGATGTATTGAATCGAAATCGTTGAGAAAACGGTATTTAGCAATCGGTTTCAAATTTAACGCGTCGAATTTCATCCATCATAACTCCCAATTCCATAATTAATAAATCTGTTTTTTTTTTCTTTGTCAGTAATTCTGCATGAAATTATAGCTACCACAGATATACAAGAAAACAATTTTGCTACATTTATTGAAATGAGATGGCAAATTTTGGCATGATTCGTTTCAGTTATTTTAATGATATTGAAAACTTTTTAGTTTTCTTGTTATGTGTGTTAGTTAACTTTAACGTTTGAATGGGTGCAAATTTTCCATCCTTTGTGAATGTTTTATAAAAAAAAATAATTAGCAGACATTTCCTTTATTTTAATATTTCATAATAATATTTCATTTGAAAACTGTTTTTGTGTGATTCTTTTTAAAATATAGAAAAATGTTTCTTGAAAATCAGAATGTAGCAATTGTCTAATTTTACATTCATTTAAAGTATATTTTTCAGTCAAAGTATATATTTTATTACCTCTACATTTGCTATATTATCTTAAATAAAAAGGGAATTATAAGCAAACACGTAATCATTTCGACTTGAATAAAACTTAACTATGAAAAAATAGGTGATTAAACATCATTCGTTTTAATTCGTAGTAATTTATTTGCTGAACAAACAATGCAACAATGCCTTTTCACTTGCATTTTTAATAAAAAACAAATAAATAAAAATATTTCTAGGTATTAATCGTTATTTTTTAATATATTACACACATTTATTAGATTCATGGTTTTTTTATTCAAAATCTCCACTTTTCTTAATATTCATTTTTTTCATTTAATTCGTTACAAAATCTTTATTTTGTAAATCTATTTCTCTAAATACCGATTTAAAACAATTTTTTTAAATAGCGAATTTCTTATCCAGTTTTTATTTTCACTAGTATTTATGAATATATACTTTTACTTGTATGTGTAAATATGCTTTGCACACCAATTTAAAAATTAGGTTATAGGTGCAAAATTAGTATGCAAAAATAAGTTGAACATATTAAATTTCTTCTTAGCAAATGTAAAATTAATCTGCAATTTTAAAATATGCAGTTATAATGCTAATTTAAAATTATGTTGCAAATGCTGCAAATTCAAAAATCCATTGCAAATGAGAGATAAGATATCAAATATACTATTTATATTTATATTTAAAGTTTGCTTTGGACTCGGTATATAATTTTTGGAATTATAATCTTTTTCCCCCTATTTCAAAACCTGTTTTCTTCACATGTATTTTTGAAGTTTGAATTCTAAATTTAAGTTTAAACAGTGTTAAAAAAATGTAATATTTTTGCTTTCGAAAAATGTAATTTTGAGAAATTTTTAACATTTAAATGCTTTGTTTATGCTTTATGTTAAAAAATATTATTCTGTAAAGTGCTGGTTCAAATTATTATGTTCTGAATAATGAAACAATAATAATTAAGTTTTTCCGATACATTCTAATGAATAATTACATGATATATATTTTAATAAGGCAAAAATTTTTTATTTAAAAATCATATTGCTTATAGAAGATTAATATTTTTTGTTAAAAAATCGTTGAAACATTAATGTATACTCAATTTCTTATTTTTATAATTACAAAGTTTTAAACAAAATATATTATACATTCTTTCTAAAATATGTAAATTAATTTTATTTTTGAGAAATTTTTAATATTTAAATTCTTTGTTTATGTTTTAAGTTAAAAAATATTATTTTTTTAAAGTGCTGATTCAAATTATTATGTTCTGAATAATGAAACAATAATAATTGAGTAAGACTTTTGCTATACATTTTAATGAATGATTACATGATATATTTTAATAAGGCAAAAACTTTTGATTTAAAAACCAGTTTGCTCTTAGAAGATTAATATTTTTTGTTAAAGAATCGTTGAAACATTAATGTATATTCAATTTCTTATTTTTATAATTATAAGGCTTTAAACAATTTTGAATACAATTAGAATTTACAAAAAGTTATGGCAAGTAAAATCTTATTCAGCACGATTTCAATTTAGTCGTAACTTGAAAAGGAATAATTACTTGCAAAAAAGCACTTAAAAAAATCTGAAATTCATTTACGCTAAAAGAGAAAATTGAGCATATATCATCATTAGCATTTCAGCATTAATTAATGTATGTATATACAATTTAATGACTTTTATCCACTAATTTAAATAAAGACCCAATTAAACTTAATAATTTTTAAAAATTTCACAAGTAAATCATAAGTTTTGTTTATGTATTTTAATAACTGCTTACCTTGCATATTTGGAATAAAAAATTACATGAATAGAACGGCAATTTCAAGGACTAAAAAAATCTTTTCATTAAAATCTTATTGAACACTTGATTTGTTATTTCCGGTTTTATTTTATTAGCTTAAATGCGTTCCACGATAATTTGTTCAGTGATGTTGAAAACTTCATTGAACAAAAAATCGTGTTAAAAGTAATTATGACAAATTCGATTTCACTATAAAAATTTCTATATGAATGTTTATATAATGTAAATGTCTATAGAATTCTCGAAGGTAAAGTGCTAATAAAAATAATTGCCACTTTTAAGTTTAATTTTAATTAAGAGCAATTTATCAGAAGTTTGAAGATTTCTCTTAAAAGGAATAATTTTAGCTAATATTATTTATTCATTATTATTAGCATTTGTGTACAGCCAAATAAACTAAGGTATTAGAGACATTTAATCATTAATTTAAATTGCTAAAAAATATATATTATTCTTATTTTTTAATTATTATTTAATTTTCAAAATTTTAGAAACTTATAAAATGGTCACCATTTTTTGTACCCAACATCAACTTTTATTTTATTTTCAAACAATTCTACCTCAAAAAATATATTTGAATTTCAAACTCAAAATTCTTCCCCATGAAATTTATAGCCTTCAGGTTTCAAAAATGAATAAATAAAACAATGGAAGTTCGAAAATCTAAATTCTTTTCATTAATTTTTTCGTTGCCACAAATTTTTAAAAATTTTGTATAGAAAAAAAAGAATTTTAGAAATAAATGCAGGTGAGTTTTGACAGAGGTTTAAGGCAGAAGAAATCATATTTCATGTCTTTTTTGTTCTTTTTCTTCTATTTTCTAACCGTTCTTCTTCATTTCACTTTTTTTTTCATTTTTTTTCCCAAACGATACTCGGAACCGTACCTTTGCGCGCTTTCCAACAAGGAAAAATAATATTTCTTATCTGTATCGTATATTTTACCTTGGCAGAAGATCTCTTCCTTCTGTTCTGAATTTCATTCTCTCATGCTGCCAGATCCGTTTCATAAACATGCGCATTTATTCCTTCATATATTCTTGCGGTTTACCATATTCCTTTTTTCCTAGAATGTGTATTTCCTCCACATATTTTCTTTATGTTTTTTACTGTAGGGATTCTCTTTCGTGAATGCCTTTATTGCACACAATGCGTATAAAATATAATAGTTTCCAGAGAATTGGAAAAACAGTTAAATTTTGATTCAGATGAAATTTGCTATAAAAAATATATAAATCGGATTTGAAGCATCAAATTGATATTTCAAGCATTTTTTTTATCTATCCATTTTTAACTTAAATTGAATTTCTCACCAAAAAGGCCTTAAATTGCTTTCATTTATTGCAGAATTGAGCTGCATTATTAATTTTTGATTGTTTAGTATTGTATAAAAATATATATGTTTAAAAGATAAATAAAAAATTAAACAGTAAGAGAAAACAGTATCTATCTAAGATTCAGCATCAAAGAATATTTTTTATCTAAGATTCATACATTTAGATTTGTTTTGGAGAATGTCTTGAACATATCATTTAGAATGATGGGACTCACTTGCGAAGTGTGAAGATGGATCAATCAAATTTTGCCGTAATTATCTCATGTTTCTATACCATGTTGACTTTGTCCAGAGCAGCAACAGTTTTAGATATCAAATAACCAATTAATTCTACATTTAGCTTCTTATTTTCCCACTTACAAGTATTTACATAAGACAGGTCAAAATCGAGCAAATTAAAACTGAATTTCAAGTTTTATCTTTACTGTGTTATATGAAATGCATGGTTGGAAAAAAATGTATAGAGCTTATACACTTTTCAAAACTCTTGGATACTAATTTATACTCAATTATCTTTTATATAATGAAATTGTAATTAATTCTAAGCATTTTCATCAAAAAAGTCAAAATAAGACTGGAAATTGAGTTTCGTCGTTAATATTGTATGTGAAATACACAAGTTAGATGCAGTTAATTAAAAATAATGAATATTCATGGATACCAATTAATATTCAAATTTCTTTCTATATATTAAAACTGTAGTCAATTTCATGTATTTTTTTACAGACATAAGACAAAATAAGATTGCTAAGAGATAGATTTTATCTTTAATATTGTATACGAAGTACATAATAGGAATATATGAGCAGAGAAGAATACTTATTACTATTCATTCAAACAAATTAATGCTCACGTTTAATCCTATATGCTGGAAATATTTTTCCACAGAGAATTTAAAATAAAACTACCAAGAGCTAGGTTTCATCTTTAATATTGAATTAATACATGGTAGTAATATGCACTGGGCCTAGTATTTATTAATATTCATATGTACTAATTGATATATTCGCATAGTTTCTATATACTGAAATGATTCTTAATTAAGGGATATTATAAATAATATAGGTATGGAATTAGGATTAATATGAGAGGATATAAATGTACATTCATAAATAAAGAAATTACTCATTTATTAAATGAAATAATTTTACAATAAAAAAGTATTATATTTAAATTGCTAAATTCTATAAATTTGCTTTTATATATACATTGGTGACATAGAAATTCAGTCCTCTTCTTGCCAATTTCTTTTGTGAATAAATTGATAGCAAAGTTAGATGTTATAATTTCTTTTAAGAGACAACACATCGATTTCTCAAACTATAGCATCACTACACCAACTTTATATGCTCCTTGGAATTGTGTTTTCAACTTATTTTATACATCATCTTAATTAAGATTTAATTTAAGTTGAAATAAATGCTAAAAATCTCATTAACGCTAAATATTTGCAAATTTAATAGTAATACATTTTTGTAAAAAAAAAATGATAATATCATTTAAATCAATTCATTTTTCACCCACATGGAAATATTCAGCTCAATTATTTTTTAAAATACGCATTCAACTATTATCTTCTATACCCTCTTTTTTACAATAAAAAATAAATTTTCAATACTGTTAATACTTATTTATAATTGTAAAATACTGAAACATTGAAATTCTAGTTTCTAAATAACGAAAATTTGATTAATAACTTACTAATTCCATGATATGGTTTTCTTTTACTTCGACTCGAAAAATTAAATCAAAAACGAAGTTTTTTTAAACTGGAAATATGTCTCATTTTGATTCAAATATTAATTTTTTTTTTGTGGAATTTGAGCAGCAATTTGTAAGTTTACTTAATCTTTCAAACTGATGGAAAAATTGTAAACGAAATTTAATTTAAATTTGTCAACTAAAATTGTACAATATGCATTCATTTTCAATCACATTTTATTCTGTATTGCTCCCTAACATTTTTTATAAAAGTAATCAATCATTTTAAAAGGGGTGAAGCCTACATCCCAAACTTCGTTTTAATCTGTCAAAACATGAAAATTTACATTTCCAGTCCCTTTTTTCAATCCTTTTCATTCCTGTTTGGAAATTTTTCACAAGTGCAGTTAATCTTTTGGAATAATAAGAACACGTGTTTCAAATTCTGATTAATCTATCTAACAGTTTTTGAAATATACACCATACGTTTATTTTTTAGAAATTTTCTCACATTTATAGAGGATTTTCAATTTCTTAACTATATAATTAATGATTCTATGTGACAAGAAGAAAAAATATGCTTCTTATCATCGAGAAATCCTAAAGAAAGTATTGTGGATAATTTTTTCAAATTGAGTAGAATGCAAGTTTTAAATATACAAGAAAACAGACATTCAATTTTATACACATATTTTCGTGTAAATCAATACGTTTCCAAAAATTTATATATAAATATTAAAAATAATTTTTATTTTAAACTAGTATGAATATATTCAAAATAAGTACTTAGATTTAATTAAATAATAATATAATATTTATTGAGTAAGTATTATTTATTCAGTTATGCTATAATATTAAAAAGAGATTATGTTTCATTAAGTATTTTCATAACTTTTTCATATGCAAAATGGATTGTCAAAAATTTTACACTTAAAAAACTTTCAGTTTCCTGATTTTTAAATTGCAGGTGATTAGTTATGATATAATAAAAAAAAAACCATATCGTATATTTTATGTAATAATTTTTATTATCATGTATATTTTATGTAAAACGTTTCAAAGAAATATGAAGAAATATACTTGTTGAAGTTTTTATCCATAACAATGTCCAACAAATTTTTCGTTATTTGGTTATGAATAAAATCAAAATTGTTTAAATTATTAGAATTTTTTTGACATCAAATTTTCTTTGTTTTAATATCAATGTGAAATATATAAATACATTAAATTATTTTGTTGGAAAAATGTGTGAATTGTTTTCCACTCGCGACTATGCATATTATTAAGAAGAAAAGTATTATAACATTTAAAAAAATTTTAATTCTTTTTATATTTTTATTAATGTTTTACAAAAATGAATAACTAATCAATATTTAAATAAATAATAATATTATTTAATTTTGCTATTTATTTCGATTTTAACTATTCACTATTTAATGCAAAAAATCTAATAGAAATATAATGCTGGAACTATTCCTGTAATAAACAGCGCTCAATCAACCCTGCAAATTATCTGTAACAACATCTATAAGAACACGTTACACAAGAACAGTTACTATCATAAGGCAGAGCACTAGACTTGCATCGAGAACAGTTATATAAAAAATACTTCACAGAACAGAACGCTATATTTAATATTAAGAATTATCTTTAATGTAAAATAGAGAAATATTAAAATTAACTTTCTAATCGAAAGCAACGCTTTTAGTATCTCTCTTCAACTCATTGTTTGTTGCCTTATAACCATTAGAAACTTTGTAAAATAGTTTGAAATAATATTAATAATTAAATTTTAAAATATTTGAAACCGATTATTTACAAGAATTTCTTAGAGCATTATTGGCTTAATAGCCTCACGCCATTTCCCGTTAAGATTAGCAAAGTGAAGCATCATTCAGTGACTTGGTGACCACATGCCCCAAGAGTGGGTTGCTGGGGCTCCGTGGGTAGGGAACATGTCCATGCTGGTGGGGATGTAAAGAAGAGGGTCCCAACTCCGGTGTGACCTCGTCACCTGACCGTGGCTCAAAATTATGAGGAGTGGCCAAGTATTGCAAAAGGTACAGTCCAGGGTTCGCCTGCAATGCTATGTATGTATGTATAAATAATTTTTTATTTAAAATGGCACTGTACTTCTCCTTAACAGAAAAGGGATGAATTACTAATCTGCATGGAGGAATTCCGAGATAAAACTGATCTGAATATCAATTTTTCATTATATTTCCTATTTTGCATTTATTGTATAATTTTGTAATCGACTAACAATGTCATAAAAAGCGTGTATTGCTTAAAGAAAAATCGCTAAAATATTTATACAATTAATAAGATTTTTTATGTGGAGTTTTTCTTCATAGCCCTTAGGCATTTGAGTCTCTTAAAAATAAAATGATGTAAATTTGCCTAAATTTTTTTTTATAACGGCGGGCACTTGGGTGACTAACCCATTTGCCTAAAATTTGAATATGATATTTGAAAGTAAAGCTGAAACACATACATATGTATAAATTAGTATTTGAGGGGTTATATTCTTTTTTATAAATAATTTCTGATTGAATTTGATTAACTGCATTCAATGTTTAAGAATATACATGTATATTTTCCAACTATAAATATTTTATTAATAATATATATATATATATATATATATATATATATATATATATATATATATATATATATATATATATATATCAAGCTGACCCAACCACGCATTGCAGTGGCTGAGTAATTATAATACTTTGAATCAATTTTTTACTAACTCTTTGGTACAATCAAATTAATATTTTCTAAAAAAATTTAAAAAAGGTTCATTCATATGAGATTAAAAATAAAACGTTTCACCAAAATTTAAAAGTAATAGGTAAAGTATCGAAATTTTGAAATTAAGCACAAATCAACATATACTTTCTGAATTTACATTTCATTCATCTTATATTAAATTATAGTTTGTAATCAGTGACTTACTTATAAAATATACTATATAAATTAAAAACATCTAAAAATAAATTGTTATAAATGAGGTAGATAACATTGACATCGAACTATTATTTTTTCAATTTTAAATTATTAAAACTAAAAATATTTTCCGCGGCATTATACTGAAATAAAGAAAAATTAAAAGAATTTATCATTTGAATAAATAAATTAGATGAAAATGTACTGCTAAATAAATTAATAATTATCAAATTATAAAATAAAAATAAAAAAAATAAAAGGCTATCAGGAAATACTTACATGTTTTCGAGGTGGTATGAAAATTAGTAGAGAAAAACAGTAATAAATAAAACTTTATTTTACTATTTATAATATTAAAAATATTCAAACTGAACAACGCACAATAATAACACAATACAAAGTATAATTATGAAAATGATTCACGAAAAATTGTTATAGTATGATTATACATCATAAAAATATATGTAAATTCTATAATTAATCACGCGCTTGCGCGCGCACGTTAAATTTCCCAAAGATGGTATAATCTAGAAAAATAAGCACGTCGCCATTTGCCGAATACCTGTGCAACTTAGATGCTAAACCGCCATCTATTAGGAACTTACAGAACTAACCGATAAATAAACACTAATGTCGTATAATAAATATTGAGATCAATAATTAAGAGAAAAAACTATTCTATCTTTTAAGTTGGACCATATTATAAATGGTTACAAAATTTTATCAATATCCGTTCAGTAGTTTCGAAGTTTATCGGGAACATACATCGTGACACGAAATTTATATATATATATATATATATATATATATATATATATATATATATATATATATATATATATATATATAAGATATTTATAAAGCAATAATACACACTCACATTGGAGATTTTAAGTTCTATAGATCACTTCTTGTAAATTTACACATTATTTTTTATATTAAAAAATCAAACGTTTGATTTCCTGCAGCAAATATATTATGTAATTTTTAACTGAAAATAAATTTCATTATTTTAAACTGTTATAATAACTTCGAATTTGTTGAAATTTACTATTATTATAAATATATATATAAATATAAAATCAAGTAAACTTATATAGTTATCATAAGCCACAATAAATTTTTCATCGTGAAATATTTATAGAATAAAGTTTGTATTCTGAAAGTCTGAATGAATGTTTTTGTTAAAAAGTGTAAATCTTTAAAAAATGACCAAGTACAGAAATTTAAAGGCATGAACATGCATTTTTAATGAAGTGATGATTATAGATTGCAATCGGAACAGTGTATTAGATCAAATAAATTATTGTTTTTCCTTTGTTAGCACAACTTTTAATTTATTATTACTGAAATGAAACATGAATAAAAATCCTTCTTTTTTTATTATTATTCGAGGTCGTTTGGAGAAAAATTATCAATATTTTGAGAAAGATAATAAAAAAAGTGAGTGAGAAAGAGAAAAGTCATATTTTTTTAGGTAATTTTCGTTTTGCTTATTTATTTGCAGACAAATTTCCACCAATCTCTTTCTTATTTCCCGAGTTCACTGCATCTACGTCTGAAAACATCTCTTAATAACGTTATTTCAGAGAAAAGTCTGATTTGCCGGAGGAATATTTCACCAGCTGCATTAGCTGTGCATGAATATCGACGCTGTCAATGAAACAACAAAACGAAAAAGAAACGTCCTCGCGCCCCATTGCCAGATGCAAAAAAGGAATATTCTTGGAAGACGAAAGTAAATAAAATCAGGCAGCAGGAAAAAGCGGAAAGCCCATTCTACTATCACCGTATGGTTCATTTGCAGAAGAAGCATAACTCTCTCTTTCTCCAAACGATCTGCCGCTATATACTTCAACTTTAACTTCCTTCTCATTTTTCGCCATCCTATTACGTAACAGCCTGTTTATGAAACGGAATATCTTGGACGTCCGTTTCGTATTCACGGCCATTTTGAGTCTCTTATTCAATGCCCGGATATATTCTACTTTCTCTATTCTACCAATGATGCGTGTACCTCTACGCTGGCTCAGTTACTTCGTCTATCTTTACATACGTGCGTTTCTTTTTTTCTGGGTCAAAAAAAATAAAAACATCTATGATTTATTTCCACTTATATATAACTTCTGAGCATAAATCTCCTCTAGATTATTTGAATCGGACGTTCGGGAATCATAAAACCAGCCAGGAGCAAATATTTCATCCATACCTACTGTGAAGATCTCTTTTTATTCTCTACGGCAAATAAGGCTATATTAAGCCTGGTGAATGAACATATAGTAAATATCTATTACTCAACAAACAATAGTCAGTGCAAGTTATATATGAATAAACCTAAATAAACTCAAAAAGTACTTCTAAACGTATTATGGCAATATAATAAAAAGTAAAATAATACGTCTTAAATTAATATAAATATATAGATTTTATTTTTATGTGAAGATAAATTAGCAAACTATTTCTTCTGCGTTAATTTGAATTTACTTTGAGCCAAACATATTTTAACTTCTAATTAATGAATAAAACTTTATATGTGTAATAACACAAATGTACAAACAAATTCATCGCTTAATATACATTGAAATTTTTCATTAACTATTATTATACTGATTATTGCATGTAAGCCTTAATATTTGTATTCAAATTTATCAAATAACAATGTAATTCATGTTCAACTTTATAACATTATTTATTAGTATGTTCATTTATTTGGCATCATGTTGTTATCTACACATTAAAAATAAAAAAAATATTATAAAATGCTAATTTTGCTTGAGTTATAAGTTCAAGATGTGTCACTTTTTAATATTAATATTAGCAATTGTTTTTTTATATATTAATGTATGGAAAAATAGTTTCCTTTATATTAATTATAAATTCATTTTATCAATGATTGTGAAAGGAAAGTGTAGATAATGAATTATATCCTTATAAACAACAATTATCTACTATAATTATTCATATAATCATTTGTTTACTAAATATAATTATTGATGGAACTATTTATTAACAAGAGGTTTATATTATAGCTATTACCACGGTTGAATCTTCATTATAGTTTTGTGGTTTGCATCTCAATCTAATGATTTTGAGCTGGAATGTTATTATTATCTGAAGTATATCGCATTAACCTTGAGATTCATCCCTTCTCTGTTCTTCTCTAGTTCCTGAATCGAATATAATGATGAATAACCACTTACAACAACAAATACTTATACACCATGAACATTTAAGACACCTTAAATGCTATTAATGCGACTTAACAATAAACACTCTAGAACTTATGATTTTCAATTATTAGTTGTTGTTACCTTGTCACGCAGATAACTATTTGAATTATTGATTTCGTTCGAGGAGAGAAAGAAAGAACGTATGGTAATAATGCTGGAAAAAAAACTGAAAAAGAAGAGAAGAATAGAGTTGGTTAGGTTGTGGAATTATACGTGCTCAACTCGTAGTCTCTTCCCTCTTATTGTAAATATCGTGAATCATAATTTTTTAAGATATTTTGGAACAAGTTCAGTATCCCCATACTCTGATTTCTCGCCAAATCTGGTAACCGTTGTTTACGTTGTAGTGTTGCCGATTTCAGCTTTTGTTTTTATTATAGTGTTGCCAAATTTAGTTTTTGTTACTATTTTTATTTTTTCCTTGCCAGATTCCGTTTTTCTCGTGTTTTAAATAATTTTTACGTTATATATGTGTTTTTTTTAGTGGCAATAGCTTTTTTAGTTTCACTTCGAGAACTTTCCAGAACTTTCTTTGCTAATTGTTCTACGTTTTAATTGCCAGTCATTTTAATTTTGTTCACTTTTGCTGCTGGAATCGGTGGATTTCCCGCTGTTGTGTTTCGTTGTCGCCAGTGTACAAACATCGAATACTTTTCTTTTTTACTATTTCTTTTTCATTATTATTTTTATTTGGTTTAATTTTAATATATATTTTTTTATTAAATGATATATTTTATTTTATGTATTTAAAACCGTTAAATATTCTTTTTTCCTTATTTCGTTTTCTTAATTTTTTATCATCTTTTTATTGTTTTAATTACTTTATTTTTGTTTTAATTTAAAATATCTCATATTCAAAATGTTGTTGAAAAATATCAACAAGTTATTTTAGCAAAAATTAAAGATAATAATGATGGATTATTGCTCAGGATTCCAAATTATTAATTAATTTAGGGTTCGCAAATATTAATTTTTAACGGAAATTGGATTTGGAGAAAGTGTAATTATTTTATTTAAATTCTATTGCTTACATGTATTTTTTTATTGTATTCGTGTTTCATTTTTATTTACTTAAAATGTGTATATACTTAAAAAAATATTTTATTCATGTTTTTTTTTAAATTTAAAAAATGTATATTTATGAAAAATAAGTTTTTGCATGCTTTTTTTTTAATTTTATAAAGTGTATATATTTAGAAAAATATTTTTGCATGTTTTTTTTTTTTTTTTTTTTTGTAAAATTAGATAATTATTTTTACTTAAATGTGACACTGTTGATAAACGAATAAGTCGAAATAAATCGGCATGTCAGCTTAACTTCATATCAAGTAAGTCCATTATTTATGTTTATTTCCCTTTTTAAATTTTCTGAAATGCATATTTTTCGATAGAACTTAGGGAAATTTCCCGTTACGCGCGCCTAGCTTGGTAACTTGGCGACAAAATAATTCGCCACATCGCCAAGTGTATGGGGATACTGAACTTGTTCCGATATTTTAATTTTAGAGTTCGGTGTTGAATTGTGTACCCTTTGGTTTGGCGGGAAATTTGGCAATAAAATGTATTTTTTGCTATATTTCTCGCCAAATATTTTAGTTTTTGTGTAGTGACCATCTTGTTAATTACATTTTGGCGCATATCTTGACGTCAAAAAAATCACCAAATATTCAAGGGTTTACCTGATTATAAACTTTTAGCAATTTTGAGTATTAAAATTTGTATTTTCGAAATTTCTAGAAAAATTAAGGATGCATTAACTGCAAGATATGCGTATAATTAATCAAATTTAATCATATTTTTGACACAAAATTTTAAACCAAATATTACTTTTTTATCATTGAAAAAGCACTTAAAAAGAAAATATTATAACTGAAAATTTTTCTTCTAAATTTATGTTACAGTTGTATGTCAAATAATTATGCAAATGTAGTTTAAATGTTTATAATATTTTGATGAGATATGAGAAAAAAATTATCGTCATATTTTTTAATATTTCATCAAAATATAAATTTTGAAATTAGTTAATTTGATGCCTGTATTTTTTTCAACTACACTATAAAATAAAAATTTTCCATTATTATTTCAAATTCTGAAATCGACAAAAAATTTTGATGAAATTTGTAATTATAATTTCAATGAAAATGAGTTTTTAAGTTAATAGTTCGATAATTAATATCAAAAATCATACGAAAGTTTCATCGAGTAATAGAAACGTTTCTTTACACAAGAAAATAGTATGGACTGTAAGAAAATATGTTATACTATTCATTATGATTATACATAAAAACGAAACATTTATCAGAAAATATGCTTTCAAAATTTCTTCAATAGGAATATTCAATTGCATTATTTTTGCTAATTTCCTATACATATATTAATTGCTTTAAGCATAAAACTTATAGTTTAATAAAAATTTATATGATTAACTCTGATATTAATTGTCATCAAAAATTGTTGGTAATAGAATTAGAAAATCTAATAGAATATTTAATTTTTTGATTGGTTCATTAAAAACAGCATTAATTCGTTTATTAATTTTTAAAAGTAAATATTTTTAAAGTTAATATATCTGATTGAATATTTAAATCTATAACAGGATCATTAAGAAAGTGTTAATTCGTTTAGTAATTGTTATTCCTTCCTAATGAAATTACATTTTCTATTTGAAAAAGAAACGAGTTATTAAAATATATTTTGTATGTATTAAGTAATAGAAACAATTTATTTCTTCATCAATGAATTCATTCGTTTTTCGTTGACGTAAAGAGAAACAAATTGTAAATTGTTTTATTACAAACAGAATTTGAATTCATATATTAGTATATTTTTATCCAATTGTAAATTGAACAATTATTTGAAAAATATTTAAACGCAAAATAAACTAAAAGTTTCGCCAAAATGTTAAAATATTTTTAGTAAATTGTGAATAATTTCTGAGCTTTAAACAATTCCTCAAAATTGTTCGACATTTTCATTTGATGTAAGTTTCAATAAGTGCTATCCAATCGGAGACTATATTTCATAGATGCACCATGCAGTATATAAAACCACATTATCAAGATGAAAACGTTTCTGTATCAGTCTCTTGCATTACCACAGTATCCCTGTATTGTTGCATTACAAATTGGACGCTCCCTCTGTCAGAATATTCAGTTTCAAGTGTCTTATCAGACACCATGCATTCCAAAAAGAAAAAAAAAAAAAAACTTTCCCTAACTTCAATTTCTGGAAACCACGTGGCAAATATGTCTTTCGGTATCGAATGAAAAAAAGTGGATCGATGGCGGCCGAATCTTGGATCGCGTCTTCGGCGAGAAATAAGAAAATAAAGAAGAAACGGGCAGATTTCTCATACTCATTAATCTTATCTTAAATTCATATTGCGAAAGTGTCTGATAAAGTATATGAATCAGGTATATCCCATTCCCGGCCTGGACTTGAATGGGTATGTTTCGGACAATGAGGTCCTTCCATTTTTCCCTCTTTCGAGATAGTGTCAAACTGGATCTTTTCAGAGCGCCGCACGAAGTACCACCGCACGAAAAAATCGAGTTACGCAATTTATTTCCCACCACCGGGAAAATAGTTATAGGCACAGAATGTATGGAAATGAATTTATTCAAGAGGAAGATCTCCATCTCTTTGAGGATTGAAATTTCATTTATAATGTCCCAGCCTCCCATCTTCAGGTGAGAGAAGTACTTATCGACTGACACGGGTGGGGGAAAAAAGGGGGAAAAAACTGGATCGAAAGGGAAAATTTTCATATTTTTGAAAATTTTCGCATCTTATACGAAGCTGCTGAATCAATTTGTGAAAGGAATCATATGTATCTGTTCATGAGGAGTAAATACTGAGAATTTTTTCTTTAACTCCAAAGATTGCATTATGATGATTTTATACTCTTATGTGAAATGGGGAGTCTTGGGTGCAGGTGGTGCTTTGCGCTAGGATGAAATTTGCATAAAAAAACCAACTTCGTTTTTAATTGCTGGGCTTTTTTAGATGAAATATTTGATATTAAGGTTTTTTTAATAACGGGGGCTTCATATATATATATATATATATATATATATATATATATATATATATATACATACATATATATATATGTATATATATATATATATATATATATATATATATATATATATATATATATATATATATATATATATATATATATATATATATATATATATATATACATACATATATATATATATATATATATATATATATATATATATATATATATATATATATATATATATATATATATATATATATATATATATATATATATATATATATATATATATATATATTTATATACATACATACATATATATATATTTATATACATACATACATATATATATATTTATATACATACATATATATATATATATATATATATATATATATATATATATATATATATATATATATATATATATATATATATATATATATATATATATATATATATATATATGGGCGCATTCCACTCTTCCATTGAGCATTCCATTGAGAGGCAGAAAATAGGGGTTCCCACCTGACAGCGCTTGCCCAACACTTACAACAGTGTTAGAATGAATAATACCAAAAGTTTCACATTGTTGTTGATAATTAGTGAAAACCTCACAGTAAATGCTCAAAATGCCACCCATGTGTGTCGTTGCACAGATGACACCGGAGAAGGAACCACTGACGCACCCTCTCAAAGATTCCTTTTGCCGTATTAATTTTGCCCCCGGAAACTGTGATTTTAGCCACCAGATCTTCAAATGAGTTCACAGGCGTCTCCTACACAAAAGATTTCATGTGCTCCCAGAAGAAAAAATCCAGTGGGTTGAGTTCCGGTGAGGGAGGAGGCCAAGCCACAGTTCTGCTACATCCAATCATCGTGAAGGATATGTGGCATTCAAAAAGTTGCAGACCGTGAAGAAAATTGTGCTGGGCTCCATCGTACATAGACCACTTATCTCTCAGGATGGGGAGTTGAACAGCCTTCAATGAACTGCGAAGCACTTGTTCCAAGAAGATACGGTATGCTGTACCGGTCAAAAATGGTGTGGCATGATGTAAGGGCCTACCAGGTAATAACCAAAGATAACTGCCCTGATGTTCATGGAAAAATTCTGCTAATGTCTACGAAGGGTTGTACAGTGAGCATTGTTGTCAGACCAAACGTGTTGATTGCGTTTTTAAAGGACAACGTCTACTCTGATTGGCTTTCTCCGGTAACCAATAAGAGCAAAATGCTGCTTCTTTATGGAAATTTGCATACGGTAAATTCGTGATAGATTCTTGATGCATTTCTACTTTCCTCTTTTCTACCTCTCAGAGTAGAATGCGACCTTATGTTCCTATGTAATTATTGCTTGTATGGATGAGTACTATCAATCCTCTTAATTTGTAAAAACAATTTAGAGTCACCCTATATATATAGCCACGTGTTCAATATATTTAATTAAGACTATTTGCTAAGAATGAGAGATTTTTCGCACGGATTTTATTCTCATTTTTAAGCAGTATAGTACGTGATCAACTAATTTACATATTTGCAACACATAAAATAAATTCATGGCGCGACAGCTCCATGGAGCCAAGACCTACAGTACTTAAATCTGTTTTCATGACCATTGGCCCTGGGATGAGAAGCTCGTGTCCCGATTGGGTGGTCAGCCTAATCCAAAACCCCCAGTGTTCAATTCCCAAGCATGTCTGGTACTCAGTTTATCGACTCTCTGAAAGGATGAGAGTCTGAATCGACTTTGCCCAGCCCGAGGATCGAATCTAGACCTGTGCTTTAGAAGCCCAAAGTGCTACCACACACTATACCGAGCTTCATGTATAATATATAAAATAATATATTGTATAGGACTAAGAAAATATATTGGCCATGTTTCTAGATATTCGCGGCAACGATATCTCACTCACTGGTGCCCTGCTATGTACTAGTGCCCTATTATATCATTTCCATCCCTTGTAAGGCTGAAAGGGTTGATCCTATTAGACGGGCATTGGAAATAATAAATGAATTAATATTTCATTCTTTTCGAGAATGAAATTATCAATTTAAAAATTTAAATTATGGAAATTTTTTCTCTCTTTAAAAAACACAGCATATTAATTATGTGTATAACTATTTATTTTACAGATTAATAATGCAAGAAAAAACATTCAATTGAATAAATCTGAGCCAACATTCTAACTATATTTAAAAATTTATATTGCGATTGAAAATTTTAAAATCGGAAAAATTCATATCAGAGACCACAGTTTGTTAGGATATTAGTTCTCGATATCGGAAGGCAGTGAGCTCGAATCCCGACCCAATCAAAGATCCGTGGTGTTTAATAATGGTGGCTGGCACACTTTAAATATGTCGTGGTTGCAATGTCTTACATGTGAAATGATACCACCGATGTGGCAGGTTACGTTTTTAGGGGACTTCTGCTTGGTCCCCGCTATTAAATTATGGGGACCCACTTTCGGGGCTACCCATTAGGTGCCATTCTACGTAAATTGCCATCACTTCCTCCCTTCGTAGTCCTGAAAGATGAAAATCCTAGTAATCAAGCATTATAAAAAAACAACAAAATATTTCATATCATGTAAAACGAAATATTAATAACTTATAATGCTACAAATTTTAAATATTAATTATACAGCAGAAAATATTCAACTATATATACAATTAAACTAATGTACTCAACATATATGAGTGATCAAGACAGTTTGTTTCGAGTTTTTCTTTTTTCCATCTGTAAAAAAATATGAAAGTATTTTTTTTACATCTACAATGATTAATTTGTTATTAAGTAATATGAAGTAAGTCATCCAGTTCTGGTCAATGTATCTTAGCTAGTATATTAATCATCCTTAAATGACTTATATTTATATTTAGATTGAAAAAAAGGTAATTTTTTTCTATGTTGTAGAAACATGATATTAACTACATGGATCACTATTGGCTAAAATATAATGTACAGCGTAAAGTATTCAATTGAATACAATTTTAAAAAATGTGCTCAGCCAAATTCAAGTAATTATTTCCTCAGAATAGAAACTTAAAGAAATTGTTTCCTATCTAGTAAAGCTAGTTATTAATTACAAATACAGCCATTCATTTTATATGCCAATAACAGAATAAAAAATATCCAAGGACTATGCTATTATCTGCGCCCCAGTTAAGTGGCTAGAAATTATTTCTTTAAAAATAAATTATTTTATTCTATATTTTTACATTTTCGAAAAGTATCTGAACAAATATTTATATAATAATAAAATACAAATGATCCAATCTACTTGAACAAAATTAAAACAGTGTGATAAATATGTTTCTTTTTACTAATCTCTTTTACGGATTAAAAATTTAAAGGAAATGGCATTTTTTTACAATGTGTAAAAGCAGATGTTAATTACGTGGATCGCTATCTATTTAAATGTCAATAACACAACAAAGTATGCAATTGAATACAAATAGATAACTCTGTACGTTGCATCCAAGATTATTTCCTCAGAAAGAAATGGTTTCATTTTTTATTCACTTTTGAAAAATATGAAGTTGTGAGGGGGTTATTTCATATGATTAATAAAACACAATTTATTAAATCCAACTAAATCAATGTTCTAGTCATGTTTAAATTATTATTTCATTAATTCAGAGAGAGAGGCGAAGAAATGAATATTGATGTAGTTATAATGCGACACAAATCGAAAATGTTGCTATTTTTGACTGCCATCTGTTGGTGATGAATTGATTGAGGATTTTCTATTTCATGATATGTGGTTTGTAGTCTACATCATAATCTAATTAGGTTAGGTTATTGTAGTATATTCCCGGATGTCTATTTCTGCCAACCAAGTCGCTAACGAGTCAACCTCATCATAAGTTTGAACAAGAAGATCTCCCCATGAGAAGCACAATCAGTACATACATACATAGGGTGCTGGTGAGTACCGTGCTCTACTTTAAGGTTAACTGATTTGGAATACTTGGACGCCGCAGGTAGACAGCCTACTCGCGTAGTGAGTGTAAGGCTGTTGGTGTCCGCTGCGTAGTAAACCCATCACTGGGAGGCAACGAGACCCCCCTTAGTCGGCCGTATTTACGATGGACCGTATTTACGCAATTCTAGAGGGAAACCATGAAAACCTCTAGAACCCACCCCGAACTGACTTGCAACTCTGCTGCTGGTTACAGTAAGAGCTGCAGCAAGCCCTATCGACGAATGTCTTGGTACATGTAATTTGAAGTTGTTACCGGAATAAAAGTTCAAATCGGCGATTTCTTCGTTTGTCTCTGTGTCAAGGGTTGGCGGTCGCGATTGAACTTATCTTGCAATGCGGTAGAAATGCTCGTACCTACACTACCAGTAGTCGTTCTCGCAGACCCTGTGTTCCAACGAGTGATGCAGCTTTCCTCTGGAACAATAGTTCTTGTTTCACAAATGATCGCGAGCACACACTTGCTGGTTGATGTCACTCACTGTTGAACATTGACCGTCTGAGAAACCACTGATGTGGCCGATCAATGTCAACTATTTACTTCTGTGTTTCGCAATGTCTCTGGAAATTCACAAAAACCTTGGTTTGCACTGCACTAAAGTTTGTGGAGACGCATTTGCGGTCTCTGCTAGCCTCCAGGCATTATTATTGATGTTGGTTGGTTGGCTTAGAGTCCACAACCGTGCTGGTATTTGATTCTGTATGGTGTTGGTTTGGTCCACTGCTTGGTGGATATGCTCCTCAAGAAGGTGAGGTGTGCCTATTCCTCAAGATGGTGAGGGCTGCCATTTTGTAATTTTTGTGTTTGTGTTGACCCTGTAATCCTCAATAAGGTGAGAGGCCTGCCTTGTTGTTTGTGTCTGTTGTAGTGTGTGTAGAGCACAGGGAACGTTAGTCATTAATCGCGTCTACCGCCATTGGTTTGATAACTTCTAGTTTCTTTATTATTTGAATTAATTTAGTTTGCGCAGTTTTATTCGTTAAAATTAAATCGCTCCACGCTGGTAAGTTTGCATCTGTTGGCCTATTTAGATGTAGCGCTGATGTTAACGGGCAATCAAATGCGTAGTGTTGTGGGTTTCCTTCTTCCCCACATACGCAATCTCCTGTCGTGGCCTTTCCCAGCCTGTGAACAAAGGTTGGGAATTGGCCATGTCCTGTGAAATATTGGGCTAATTGTTGCTGGCCCACTAGTCGCTTTGTGTTCACTTTCGGGAAGAAGGTATGTGTGTACCTGCCTGTGTCTGCGATGTCCCACTCTTCTTGCCACCGATTTAGGATTTCATTTAAGACTATTTTCTTTAGGTGCGACTGTGGTAGCTTAATTGTATTTTCCTGTGGCATTTGTGTCGCCCTTTTTGCTGCTTGATCGGCCTCTTCATTACCTATTATTCCTGTGTGTGATGGTATCCAGTATAGTTTAATTCTGTGTTCTTTTGTTAGTTCTAATAGCAGCTGTTGTGTCTTTTGTACGAATTTATTTCTCTGTTTGTGTTCGTAAATACTTGCCCATCACCAAGCTCCACTCAATTTTGAACCATGGTCAAGTGACGAGGGGCCACCTGAACTGTCACCCTCCTCTCCACAACCACGCCACACTAACAGGACTTTAGACGCCACATATTAACGTGGACACATCCACAACCCACGGAGCTCCAGCAACCCAGCGAGGGAGGGTACGTGGTCACCCTCCCAGTCACTGACCTCTTCAAATGCTGCTTCACTTTGTTGATCTTAACGGGAAGCTACTGAGCCACTGGAGCTCACGCCCAATCAGTAGCGAGACAGTGGAACCAAGAGAATTATTAATATGCTTAGGCCCTTTCACCAAGATAGGCTAGGCCAAGAATCGAACCCTCTGTCTCCCGGCTTTGAAAGAGATGCTTTTCCCCACCAAGCTACTGTCATGCAACACGTCTCATATTTCTTTACTTAATATTAATGACTGATTGTACTGTACTTTCACAATATGAGAAAACTGCCAAGTTGTATTGGAGAACCCGTAAATTGCTTAAGAGCTATATTTGGCATTTGTAAAATAAATAAATAAATATTAATAACTGATATATTCACGGCACGGGAATTCATTTGCATTCATATTTATCAATAACGTCATTCAAACAGAATTTGTTCTTATGGAAATTCAATAATTTATATGTTGTTGTTGCCGTGTGTCAGCCAGGCTGACAATATGGGGTGCGCTGCTCCACTTTTCCAGCTGAACCATGTTTTGGTGTGGAGTCCGACTTCCTCAGTACACACATGCCATAGGAACCCATTTATAGGGTAGACAACCATTCAAACCTCATTCCTACAAGGAAGGACAAAGATGGATACATAAGAGAGAAAGTACATCCATACCTGAACCGGGATTCAAACCCAGGACTTCCTTATCCGTAGTCAGGCACGCTGCCCACTAGACAAGTTGGTCGGCAATAACTTATATGGAACATAATATGGAACAAAATTATGAAATTATTATAATAATTTATATGGAACATAATATGGAACAAAGTTTTTCTAAATATTAACGTAAATTTAATGCCACAAACAAAAATTTCATTTAGTTTATTGTCGATTATTAATAGATAAGTCTTGCAGCAATTTATTAATCTAATAATTATTTACCGATGAATAGTTGCTTAAATGTTATCTTTTTTAACTTTTTTAATGCAAATTGTAAAATGAAATGCTCAGATTTTATTATTACAGTAGCCTGAGGAAAGAATATTAAAATGTAAACTGATTATTATTTTTTCATTTATAATTATGACAAATTAAATTGATCATAAATCTGGAACTTACATGATCATTTCAAAAAGTATAATTTCTAATGATTTACTTTCATTTCTATTACTCATTTGTATCTAAGATTTTGGAAATTATTGACAATGCTTAACGAAAGATATTGGAAATATTTTTAAGCAAACTGACATTTGTTAAAGAACATGCTACTTACATTAATTTTCCATTGCTTCTCTTACATTTCATTAATGTATTCAAATGATTATTTCTCAAAAAAAAAATTCTACAAGAAAAAAAATTAATTGCTATTTTATTCATAGAAGACAGACCTCATTTAGATATTTAGTGGCAAATCCACCAATCTTTCACCCTAAACGCTACACTGCATCTTTATACTTAAACAAAGAAAATGATTTGAAACAAAAATATTTCCATAATCAATATGACACTGTCAATGGCATTTTATGATACATTAAATAGGGAAATGTAAAAATTACATATTCACACATAAATTAAACGGATAGAAAGTTGGGGCCGTTGCCAATTACGTGCTACAAAATCCTACATTTTAATTTTGAATTCAGTATTTACAAGGAATCTTTTGAATATTCATAGCTTTTTAATAAACAAATCTATTCAATTTTATGCTCGGGCGAAGATTCTGACACAAAAATGTACCAATGATTAAATGACAGATTTTACATATTTCAGAACAGGTCGAATTTACATTCCATCCCAATTTGCGTTCAACATCAGTAACTGAAAACGAAAATTGCAAATGAAAGATTGTACTTGCTCTAAGAAGTGTGTTCTTAACGCTTCTATTTAAGAATTCTCAATGGTTTGGCATCTTTTTTAAGTTAATGACATGGTTTTAAGAGATCCAAAATTATGCTTGGCACGTTTTCCGTCTCGTAATTATTCACTTTTATTTATTCTGCCAGAGGACTCTGTTTCTTTACATTATATAAACTAAAGTATTTCTCTCGATATTCGCGTTTACTATTATGATGAAATATTGTCGTAAAAATGTGGAACAAATTGTTATTAATGTACCCAACTCAAATCTTTAATTACTGTTGTTGATGCATCATAAAAAGAGGGTATTAATGAAAAAAATACATAAATTTTATACTGAACATCAAGGTATAATTAATAAAAAAAATAAATATCCAACCATAAATTAATAGAAAAAAGTGATTTTCGTTGTGATCAAAAGAAGATGATTGTAGTATTATCTCAAATTTAATAATCAAAAAATTTCAAAAAATGATAAATATTATAATATTTAATTTAAATTTCAAATATATAAATGTAGTTAAAGAAATAATTCTTATTTATGTTTATGTTATTGTTTTAATAGTGTGTACAAATTTTAATGATAAATTTTTTAAATAGCCTGTGCTTCTATATATATATATATATATATATATATATATATATATATATATATATATATATATATATATATATATATATATATATATATATATATATATATATATATAGCCGAAAGATTTACTTTCTTTCTCTGTTTTCTCTGTATTTCTCTGTCATTTCTTCCGTGATGATGTATGAATGTGGCCCACCCTATAAACGGATTTTTGGGGGCATGACGCGGGCAACGCTACTCGCCTCCGTGGCTTGGTTCAAGGTGCCCGCTGGGTAACGAGAAATGAGTAGCAGTTTCTAGCCTTGTTGTAGCATAGGGTTCGTCACCCAAATGCCCACCGTTGGAATATATATAACTTAAGATGTCTCATTTAAGTCTTTTATATTGCCGAACCGATGGCGGTAATATACAGGGCATAAATGATAGCAATCTTGAGTTCGAATCCTGGTTCGGGCATGGATGTTCCTTTCTTTCTGTGTATGTTTTTTTATCCTTTCACTTTCGGGGTAAAGATGGCATACCCACTGGGTACCCCACTGTATAAGTTGACACCACATTTGCTCCTTTATCACTGAATAGAATAATCCTAAGATCAGCCGGGCATTGGAAAAAAAAATTCTTTATATTGACATGTCTCATTCGTATCCATATGTGACGTTTCGATACGATTATGATTTATTTTTCCTATCGAAACGTCACATTAATAGCATTTTCTTGAGCTTTTGCTATCCAATTATGTTTAAAATGAAATGAAAGTCTTGATCTGCATTACAAATTCCAGATTTATTCGCTAATGTAATTTTCCTCAGTACCATGTAAGTCTTGGAGATAATTACTTCAGTGCAAAATTCGGTGAATTCCTTTATCACTGAATAGAGTAATCCTAAGATCTGCCGGGCATTGGAAAAAAATATCTTTTATATTGACATATCTCATTTGTATCCATATGCGACGTTTCGATACGATTATGAATTATTTTTCCTATCGAAACGTCACATTAATAGCATTTTCTTGAGCTTTTGCTATCCAATTATGCTTAAGCTTCAATGAAATGAAAGTCTTGATCTGCATTACAAATTCCAGATTTATTCGCTAATGCAATTTTCCTCAGTACCATTTAAGCCTTGGAGATAATTACTTCAGTGCAAAATTCGGTGAATATTTCCCAAAACTTAATATTTTAAAATCTAAAGAAAATGAAACCATATGTTTAATCGCTGTTATATTCATGATGCTACCAGCTTCCGAAAAGCTAATGACCGGAAATAACCCATCGTGACTTCCGCTCGAGATAACACCGTCTCACAATCTAGCATAACAATGACTATTAAACTAGGTGTTACACTACTCATCGCGCCAAAGGTGGGATATCTTATCGGCCGTTTTCACGACTGCTTCGTTCCTCAACTTTCGAACTGCCAATTTGTTATCGTAATCTTTATTTAACAAGTTGCTTAAGGGATTACTGGAATGGCCGATGTAGTTTGTGTGAGATTTCGATAGGATTTATAAGGAAGGGTTAGGTTGTCTTTATTTAGGCGGCATTCTAATATGCTTATACCCTAATTATTGCATTAACTGAATACTTATTCCCACTGAAGTTTGTCACGTTCTAACGATCCTCAAGTCAACTGCAATAATTAATCAAAGTATTTCACTCCTTAAAGACAACATGCAGCAGCTGGAGTGATTAATCAATGATATTTAACTCGTTCAAGATAAAATGCATATATATTTAAAACAAATTTTTGCAACCATGGCGAATCAAAGAAGCAAACTTAAAGAATGTAATTTTATCTCTCTTAAGGTTGTTTATTTATTACATATACAGCGATTTAGTTTATTTTTTACTCTTAAGAACATGTCATTAATAAACTATTAAAAAACTGCATTTTAATTTAAAGGACAACAATTTAAACAAGAATCCACCCTTATAACATTCTTGGAATTTTTTTATTATTTTTTAAAACTGGTTACAAAATGATCGGTTTTAATCTTTGTAAAAAGTATTTTTAATGTAAACAAAATACTGATGTATTCCAGCAGAGAGTTTTACTTTCTTATGCAGAAAGTTGCTGGTTTGACATCTGTTATATATGACATAACTAAAATTTACATGAAGTCCAAAGTGACACAGTGTAAAGTGCAACAAATTGGCAACTGAGATGTCAATTTCACCCTCTTTTCATTTGGATTTAAAAATTCTTTTCTCCAATGTTTGGGTATTTAGTTTATCAGCTTTCAGCACTACAAAGGGTGGAAATGATGACATCCTTATAAAATATGGCACCTAGTGGGCGTACCATCCTAACCCTGAAAGTGGGTGGGTCTGGAACCAAGCAGAAAACTTTCAATCTTGGCCTACCATAAGTATCATTTCACACGGACGATATTGCGACTATGACCAATTTTACATGCTCTAGCCGCTATTAGAGAACACTCCGGATCTTCAATTGACGTCTTCTTTATCGGGATTTAAATTCTTTCCGATAAA
Organism: Latrodectus hesperus; assembly: GCA_037975125.1. NCBI lineage: Eukaryota > Metazoa > Arthropoda > Arachnida > Araneae > Theridiidae > Latrodectus > Latrodectus hesperus. Next base: position 22,634,694 of record CM075862.1, read on the forward strand.
TAGAACGATGCCTTATTAACTAGACCGCTGTTGCCATTTTGTTTTAAAATTGCCTGTATGATTCTTTTAAATTTAAATTATTGAATACATTTATAATATGGTTCACTATTTCAAAGTAACTAATATGGTAGTTTCAGTAGACAAAAATAAGCAACAGGAAACGTAATACAATATAATCTAACCAAACCAACATTTGATAATGTTTCTTGAACATTAGAACTTCAGTTTGGTTATATGACATCGCATTCTTTCATGGCATTAGAATCTAATGAAATTAAATGTAATCCTCAAATAAAATTAAAAAGATTTTTTCTTGTGTTAATCATCCCGTTCGAGTTATACCGCTAACTTAAATAATTTTTTTTTCAAGAAAAAGTGCTTCAATTTAATATTTACAATTAATAAATTAATGTATGTAATATAATAAAATAATTTGTCGTGTTTTACAAATATTTATCAAATTTTATAATAAAAATAAATTATGCTTTTGTTACTTATTATATTTTATATAAATTAAAAATGACTTATACAATATTTTATTTTACAGGCTATGCATCATGATATGAATTAAGTGAGTAATTTTATTTATATATATATTTGAACTTATATTTTTTTAATATTGTAAAAAATTTAGACTTTAGTATTAAGTCAGTATCAAATGTGAGAAACATGAAAAATTGTTTAGTAGATTCTTGCAAAATATTTTTTATAAAAGCTACTTAACTTAATAAGATGCTAAATTTTCAATGAAATAAAATGAAATTTTATAATATTCTTTAGACATTATATAAGCTTCTAAAATAATTCCCGTCATCCCCTGACATTTTATTGGAAATTCCTAAGCTCTGAACGATTATTTTCACCATTTTGATACATAGGTATTAAGCTAGTATTAAGGGAATAATTTTAATAGAATTTTACTAAGAAAATAGTCACAGCTTAAGTATGTAAATGTTAATAATTGAATAAGTAACTATAATAGAGTTTGAAAACTACAGAGAAATTTTACAAATTTAAATAGACTGTCAATAGAAAATGACGATCACACCAACGAAAACTACGTAGTATAAATGTTATGATAAATTTTGCATTTTGTTGTATGACATTAAATGTTCTAAATTAATTATTACATTGAAATGAAATTAATTAAATTTAATTTAAATTAATAACAAATTACATGAGATCCTAATACCTCTTTAACTATTTTAGGATTTATTTCCCTTTAAAAATGCTACTCAGTATAGACTGTTTTGATTTATTTGTATATTTTTTGCAAATGTGCATTTTTGAAACATCAAAAATAACTTAATCTTTATTATTTCATATTTAATTTTTTAACATTAACACAACTGTGTGAAAGTTATTTTGAAAGTATTTTGAACATGCATAAATTTTTTTATTCTAAAATTAATTATTCACAGATAAACTAAACTTCATGGCACGACAGCCTATCTAGGTCAAGGCCTACAGTGCACATAACTGTTTTCATGACCGAAGGCCCTGGGGTGTGAAGCATATGTCCCAGTTAGGTGGTCAGCCTAAGGTGTTTAGTTCCCAAGCATGCTTGGTACTCAGTTAATCGACCCACTGAAGGGATGGAAGGCTGAGTCAACCTTGTCCAGCCCGAGGATCGAACCTCGGACCTGTGTCATGGGAGCGTGAAACGCTGCCACTAAGCCACCGGGCTTCAATTCACAGATAGGAACCCTAAAATGGAAAGAAAAAGCTGTCAAGTGATTAATAAAAAGTAGTTTTGGAAAACTCAAAAAACATTATAAGAAATCTTTAAAAATGTATGATTTTTGTTGCTAAAACAGAAGTTTAAGTCTTATTATTCATATAATTTCAAAATTAACAAGAAAATGTTATCCTAGAAGTAAAGATAAAATTCTTTTTAAGAAAAAAGTATCCTTAGCGTCCATCACTATCCTTATTTATATTTGTCACAGTTGGAGATCAATAAAGATCTCTTATGTTCAGTAAATTTTTTCTACCGTCATTTAACTTTGGAAAATCAACAATTATAGCCATGAAAAAGGTTTCAAGATTATAAGGGGAAATGGTTTTGTAGTGAGAAAGGAGATGACTTACAGAGCTCCTTGTAATAAAGCTTTGAAGCTTGTGGATCCATCGGAAAAACTAAATAAGATACAGGAAAAAATCAGTAGAAAATTTGAAGAATGATTTATTACCAATTGAAAATATGCACTTAGGCATGCAAAGAAAAGCACGCACATTGATTTGTGAACGAGTTCTTGCACATTCAGATTGCGTTATGAGCAAACAGCAATAATTAGTCGTCTCTATTTATTCTTGCTGTTGCACCAGCATACTTCCCCGTACCTAGCCCTGAGTTGGGCTCTACCAGTTCGATACAAGCATCCGGGTGGAGACTTCGTGATTTTGAAGCAAGGACCAAACAGAAAACCCCCAATACTTGTCCTACCACCTCCAGAGGTAACATTTCACTTGGAGGACATTGGGACCACGCACATTTTTTAACATGCCCCAGCCACCATTAGTGAACATGAGGAATCTTCGGTTAAGCCGGGATTCGAACTCACTGCCTACCGATAATGAGAATGACGCCCTAACTAACCAGGCCACCTAGGCCTTCTCTATTTGCTGTGGGTACTTAATCGGTACGTTGGAAAACACTGCACCAGCATACTTCCTTGTATCTAGCCCTGAATTGGAGTCCACCAATTAATTGAAACACCCGAGTGAGAGTCCTCATAATTTAGAAGCAGCGACCACAAGCAAAAGACTCCCGAACACTTGAACTGCCCCCTCCAGAGGTATGATTTTGCTAGAAGGACATTGCAATCATGACCTATTTCATATGCCCCAACTGCCTATAAAACTCGCTGCTCTACAACTTTGTAATTGACATTTTTCCGTATTAAATTTCGTTTTTGAGGTAGACTCTGTAGCTTTAGAATTTCACCATTGAAGATATAGCACTTTGTCGTGACTTGTAGAGTATAGTCACTTTCCTATATTTCAATATTTTATTTGTGACCATAATTATATGGATTTCTGCCGAGCTGGTGGACTAATGATTAGCAGTCTTGTTTCCGGTTCTACAATTCGTGAGTTAGAATCCCACTTTGGATTTGAATATTTGTAGTGGTTAGGAATCCTGTTTAAATCGTAGATCTCAGTATAATTAGCCTTCATCTGCAAAAAAAATACTTTATAGAGACAAGCCAAAAAAATCAAACCTGCATTCCATTATACATATTTAACTGTATTAGGCGGCATATATACAAAATTTTGTATTCCCATGTTTTACTAAATGGTTTTTAGAGCAATGAAAAATTATGAACTTCTTTCAATGTATGTAACATATAAGCATTTCAATATGTATAACACAAAAAAGCCTAAGAAAGTTTCTATATTTTATAAGCAACTAAATCTGTATTCAACTAGTTTTATGTTAAGAAACATAATAATTTAAAATTACGTTTTATGTTATTCTTGAAATTAAATTAGCTGTTAAGAGCAGAACTGTGAAATGATGAAATTATTCATAATATTATTTTAGTCTATCAATAAAATTTATATCTACTTTAAATGTTATGTTTATTCCATCGATTTTATTATATTAGCATGAATGTGGAACATTTGATACACTTGTTTATAACGTTAAGTTGGAGTCATCATTTTTGCTCGATAGATTAAAAATTATATTTTCTTTATTTAAAATACATGAATGTGTGACAAAATTAACATTATTCTGCTATTCATTACTGTATACAATTTAGGAATATGTAATTGTTATAATATTTAAGAATTGTAAGCTAATGTAATTGATATGGTTTGATTTGTTTGTCTTTGAACGGTCACTTTCTGCATACGAGTGGATTCCATGTTAGGTTGACCTCCAAACGGAGACACTCTAGGACTCGGTTAGGTGATCACCCCAGTGCCCTCAGTCAAGAAAACAGGTATGGACACTGTAGGTTGTTGTTGTTGTTGTTGGCTTATCCTCTTTAAAGATCTGACATTTGTCAGATCAACTCCAATAAATTGTTGACAGTTAGAAAGTCAAAGATTATCAGGGGATCTGAGGATAAATCCTCCCGGGAAAGTCCAACGCAATCCAGAATATGTTTCGGTGAGGCTGGATGGTCACAGCATTTTTTACAAGTGGGATAAATTTTTGTACCAAGTTCAAATGATAAACATTTTAGCTGTCCACTTGAGAATCTGACCAAGGCTGTTTGAGATTTCCGTTCACATTTTGTTTCCAGAAGAGTTCCAGGAGATGTTCCAGAGTACCATTGGTGTGTTGGTGGAATTTGCTAAATTGAATTATTTTAGATTTTTCATTAGAATAAAATTCTTGGTTTGTAAGTGATGAACCAGTGGGTCACTGTAAGCTTTGGCCCCTTGTGACAGTCGTGCCACTGAATTTAGTTCAGTTTCGATAGATAGTTATGGATAGATTGATAGATCTGTTAGTAATGTGTATGTGTCTATATATATGTATGTAAGCGAAAATGTATGTATGAAAGATACTGAAATTTTAACAAGAAAATAATGAAATATGTTTAAAATTGCTTGTTTTATTATATGAATAAGTGTATAAATTTTCCTTATTATATTTGAAATAATAGTTATTTCAAATAAAAAATTTCTATTCACCTTAAGAATTTTTCAAAGACCATTGTACTAAATAGTAATGTAATAATTTGTAGTATAAAGTTAATAAACAAATATATTAAGTTGAACATTAAACTATCAGTACAACCATTTGGATTATCGATGTTGAATGTGTGTAGTTTGAATATTACTTAAATTGCATCTTCATTTTTATTTTACTTAGTAAATCTTATTATTTTGGTATTTATAAATGAATATAATATCATCATGAGAATAGAATTTCCGTATAATCCTTCAAAAGTTCTCAAACTAAAAACAACGATCATTTCACAAAGTTATTTTCATAGCTTAATTTGAATGTGATTCCTAATTTTGTCATTTGTTTCGTTTAAATGAATATACACTGCCCTACATTGAGGATGCAACACCAAGAAGAAATGGCCAGAAAATGATGCAAATTTCAGGGTAGGCCCACCTTACCGAGTTATACAAATGATGTGCAATGCTCTCCAACGCACGTAGGATAAGAATAAGTGAGGAACCGGCAGAGTGGGCAACATTCGCGCCATTATTACTATTTGGAAAATAATCATTGAAAGTTCGTTCTTGTCGCAAAGGATGCCTGTATTTGAAGAAAATGCCAACCGAGTCAGTTTTAGCAGACAGATGATTTACGAGGCACATGGTGATCGGATTGAAAAGGGCAGATTGGCAAACCACCCTAACAGACACTTGAACTCATCCACTGTGCATCAACTGTGGCGAAGATGGTTGCATCAAGGAACTGTGGAATGTTTGCTGGGTGCAGGTGCCAGCAGAGTGACATTAGCAAGCGTGGATCGACGAGTCCTGTGGGAGGTGGTGGGGGCCCCGCAAAGCACATCTACTAAAATACTGCAGCATGTGCAAGACACTTTTTATGCTCCCATATCCAGCTGGACAATTTGCCGTCGTTTGATTGGTAATGATTTGCTCTCATGGCGTCTGTTAAGAAGACTGCCATTGATCCCACAGTATAGGCGCCAACGTCTGGAATGGGGTTCAATTAGAGGCATGTGGACGACGGTACAGGATCGTCTTCTCAGGTGAGTCACGCTTCTGTTTCTTCAGTGTTTGAAGTTTTGATGAAATAGTTATTCAATGGTTAGCTGTTAATTTTAAAATCCACTTCATATCCACTAATCCACTTTTCAACTACATGCTGATGATATGATATCCATTTCTTTTCAAAGTTAAACAGAATTCTAAAAAAGAACGTTGAACCAAGCTTTCTTCTTCTTCATTACTCTGACAGCCCAGGGTGGGCCTTTGCCTTCCTCAGAAGGGCATACCAGGACCCCCTATTTTTGGATAAGATGTCACTTTTATTGTTTTTAGGTCGTTTTCAAGGTAGTCACGCCATCGGGTTTTCGGTCGTCCTCTTCTTCTAGTGCCAATGGGGCAAGCCAGGAAAATATTTTTCTCATCCGATTGTCGTTCATCCGGCTCAAATGTCCTGCCCATTTTAATCTCTGTATTGAGATAAATTTAACAATATCTGGTTCTTTATATAGTTTATAGAGCTCAGCATTAGTTCTTCTTCGCCATGTATTCTCACATTTTATTCCACGAAAGATGCTTCTTAAAGTTGAATCAAGCTTTAGGGATATTTAAATGTTTGTAGATCCTTTTGGTAAAATGGTATCGAATATCAAATTTGCTATCATTTGGATTTTAAAAAAATAATAACTTGTTCTTCACAAAGTTGAGATTGATATTGATATTTTACCTCACCAGTTTTATACATTTGCTTTATTTCTTTTTAAAATTAAATTTAATTTAAGATTAAATTTAAGCAGTAGTTAAACAAACTAGTGACAGACATTTAATTAAATCTTCGTTGAATGTTGGACTGTAATAGCTTGATAGGTAATTCTTTGTCCAAACAACTGAATTTGAATGCAGAAAAGGATCGCTTTTCGGCTATATTCTGCCAATCGTGCAAGAAAACACACTTTAAGGAAGATTCCGAGCAAACGTCAAAGGCAGCTGTGGCCTGGTTGATTAGGGCATCGTTCTCATTTTCGGAAAGTCGTGAGTTCGAATCTCAGTTTAACCGAAGATCCATCGTATTCCTTAATGGTTGCTGGGACACGTTAAAACTAGGTGTGGTCGCATTGTCTTCCAAGTGAAATGATACCTCTGTGGGTAGCAGGCCAAATATTGGGGGTCTTCTTCTTCAAAATCACGAATATTCCACCCGGATGCTTCTATCTAACTAGTAGAACCTAACTCAGGGCTAGCTACAAGGAAGCATGCTGGTACATCAACAACAACTACAAACGTCAACTCTCTATATCTCATGCAAACATGAATTTCTACTGAAAGTTCGATATAAATCATAAAACTGAAGGCTAGATACCGTTAACTACTCAGTTGTCAATTGAGTGTTCATGACAAAGAAGTAATTGGTTTGATATTTGACACAGCGGAAGACCATTGCAGTAAAAAGTCTTAAACAAAGTTTAGTGACATACAATGAAGAAGAAACGCATGTTCAACCACGTCTCTTAACCGTGGCTCAAAATTACAAAGCCATTGGAATTATATAGTAGCATCTGTTGGCAGAAATAGGCAACGGAAAGTATATCGTAACAAACAAACCTAGTTTTACCACACGCACGTCATTGGTATATTTTGGCAGGAAGAGGCAGCTGTAAGATTCTTCAGAAACTTTATGAACATTGTTTTTATAGGAAGTACATTCAAAGATAATGGATATCTTTGAATGTACTTCCTATAAAATATATATGTTTAAAAGTCATATATAAGAAGACCCATTGTGACAGTTATGCATATTTTTATAGAAAGCATAAATATAAATTCCCGTTGCTTAAGTTTGGCTGGTTTTGAACCTGAGGCTTCCCATGCTGTAAACCACAGCTTTATCACTAGACCTCGGGAAACTCTGTGGGATATTCTCTGGAATTTGAAAAAGTTTCTTAATTAATTTAAATTAAGAAACAATAAGCTGAAAAGGCTGACCTTTAGAGAAGGTAAAGTCTTAAGTTAAAAAAAAACAATGCTTGAAATCTTCAAGGTGACAAAAAAATGATAAGCTTTATCACTCAGATATCATATAAAAGATTAAATAAGTTTTCTATATGCAATATAAGGATTCAAATTTTCTATTAACTCTAGGTTATCAGTGAATATAACAATTCCCTCAACCTTTGGATAAAAAATTGAAATCCCAGCAAAAACTTTATAAAACTTGATGCGATTGATTGCGAATATATACTCGAAAAATGTGAGTTCTTATTTTGAATGACTTTATTTAAAAGTCAATTTCACTAAAAATCATCAAAAAATGTGAGTTCTTACTTTGAATAACTTTATTTAAAAGTCAATTTCACTAAAAATCATCAAAAAAATGTGAGTTCTTACTTTTAATCTCAATTATTTTACTCACATTTTTTGAGTGCATAAGATTCAGTATCAATATATTAATTCTATTATAATTAATTTTTAAAATATCCATAACTTGTAAAGAAAGCTATTTTTCAAAATAAAATAAGTATTGTGAAAATTCCCTTTTTTTCTTGTTATAATACTTCCATAAAATGTACTATCATGACAAAAAAAAATAATAGAAATTCAAATTTCCTATAATAGTGCAATGAAGTTGGCAATTTTTCCCCCACCCTCGGGCTGGAGTTAAAATTTCGAAGACCATCAGGATAACAACAATTGTAGGGTATTTCCTTTTCCCAAACTTCCCCTGATAAGAAAAAAAGGGAAAAAAATGGGAAAATTTGCTTTCCCAACAAACTGCGAACAAGAGCTTTACTATGCGAAGCAATACACGTGCAGTCCGACCCCCTCTCTGGGCAAGAACGTGCCGTTTAAGTTATGAGGGTACTTTGCTTGCCGAGGAGAATTTCTCCATTGCCAAGGTATTGATTTCAAGACAGAAACACCCTCACGAGGGGTCGGTCAATAGGTGATCCTCTGTAATTCATCCCGCCAACTTTCTTCCTCAGAAAAATCTCAGAAATAGGAAACTGTTTATGTAACGAAGAGACGAGAGGAAGGTTGTAGCTAAATAAGAGGGAGATCGTTTGGAAGGGGGTGGCTGGAAGACGGACTTCTCTTTCTGGAATAATGAGATTTCTCTCAACCCCATCGAGTCCTTGGGAGTTCCTCTATTTATTTGTTCCCTTCGTTATTGTCTAGGCGAGAGTGTTCGAGAGATTTCGGCAGTTGAGTTTTCGACCAACCCTATCTCGAGGAAAACCTTTTGTTAAGAGGCTGTTGGAATCAGATCGAATGTTTTCTCTAATGGGTTGGAATGTTTCTTCTGGATTTTCATCCTTTCCAGGAGTAATTATCCAAATGTCGTTCTGTCTAAAGGGAACATTCCAAGAATAAAAACGACATTACTTTGTTGTTTCATTTTTAAGCCAATTTTGGAATAATATTTGTGGATTCTTATTGGTTTTGTAAGACATTAAATATGAAGATATTGGTTGGTTTATTGTGAATGTTACAATGACATCGATAACTGAATGATCGTTGTGAATGTTGGAAAATTATCAACAGTTATCGCTATAAGCATAAAAAAAATATATACATATTAGTTGAAAGCTGGATAATTATCCATTTTATAAGTATCATTCGAATGTTAGGAAACTGTTAAATGAACAATCGGAATCCTGGAAAATTATGGACTGTGAAATGATTATTCAAAGGTAAAAAAATTGACAATTGTTTAGTTATCAAGGTAAATGCAGGGAAATTATCCATGGTTAAATCATCTTCCAAATGTTGAAAATTTGTTGATAATTTAATTATGAATGTTAAGCTGGAAAGTTTTCCTCTTTGAAATCATTTTAATAAATACTGAAATATTATTGACAGTTAAAAGATGTTAATAAATGATGAAAAATTATTTTCACTCAAAAAATTATTTGGAATGTAGAAAAATAATTGATGGTTAGGGAATCAATATGAACACCTCAAAATTATCCACAGTTAAATACACCATTTAAACACTGGGAAAGCGTGAACAGTTAAATTATCATTGTAAAGCTATGTAAATTTTTGATCATTAAAAAGAAATGATGTAAATCAGGAAAATTTATCAAATGATCACCATGCGTACTGGAAAATTACCCATTCTTTAATAATCAATAGAAATAGAGGAAGAAATTTTGTCAACAAATAGATGATTAATAAGAATAATAAATCTTATTGTCATTGAAAGGTTATTGTAAGTTTTGAATTGGTTAAAAATTATCCAAAGTTTAATTTAAGCGATTATATAAAACCTATTTATGCGTATAATAATTTCTAAAGAAACTGAAAAGATATGCTAAAAAACTGTTGTTAGATGAAAAATTTTACACTTTACCCACTCTATTGTGATTTCAAAAAATATCGCACTTTCATTAAATAAGAATTATAAATTTTAATTAACTAAGAAAGAGGTAAATTTATTCCACCTAAAGTTATAAATAAAGATACAGTAAAACTGTTAAAAAATTCATCCATCAAAAAATATGTAATTTATTATGTGTATAAAAACATGTAATTTATTATATTTAATTAAATGTGTGGGTATAGATTAAATAACAATATAATAAAAATTTATTAGAATTTAAAAATTTTATAAAAAATAAGCAATGAAGTTAAGTGTTTTAACCAGTAATGGTTTTGGAAGAAAAATAGCCAATTTTTCAGAACGAACAATTGCAATATTTCTCAATCACACCAATAGATAGCTGAACCTGACATATGAAGACTAACGTAATTCTACCATTCACTAAAAAGAATTCGCTTTATAAATATGTATACTCTTTTTTTAATATCGATTGTTTCTGATCGCTGTTATGTTGTTAAATACACTATATTCTGTTATCCTTTATTACTGTTAGTGTGAAACACGCATATCTTTTCAATAAGAAATATTGCCATGATAAGTAACAGTAAAAAGTTGCTTTAATAAAATAACAGCCATCTTTAATTTCAAGAAAGAAAATTCCTGCTTGCTGTCAAAGCGCAGTTCCATGCTCACTTGTTGTATAACAGCTCTGAACACTATCAGATATAAGAACGAATATTAAAAAAATCACTGTCTATATTTTTCAGACTGATTTTTGGCTTCATTCTTGACAAAAGAATGGTCCGACATTGAAAAAGAAGATGAACCACAACAAATAGTCATAGAAGTTGTTGTTGCTTGTTCGTGTAATCTTGGTGATTCAACATTTACCATGAGCTAGTGTCAAGTCATTAACATTTGTATGCTGTACCAAGTGGTCTCATCCACACAGAAGACGTTAAACAATCTTTTCCTTGTTGCATTTCAGACAGAGATGAAGTGACAAATCATTTTCTTCCAATGGTACTTGCTAATAGTAAGTGATATAATAACGTAGATATGCACAAAATCGAGAAATCATATTTGCCAAATGTCCTTGCAGTTTCATGCACTGCATGTAGGTAGCTTGGCTGCTATATTCTCAATGACATTTTCCCTTTTGAGAGAGCTTTTCGTAGTTTGTGGGTCAAATTCATAAGTTGCAAAAGAGTAAACCCAGAAAACTTCCAAGTACTTAACCTTTGTTCAACAAGGATTCTGATTAAGTCGACTCCAAAAGGATCCTATCAGAAGGCTCTGATAACTCTTCCTTTTTGCTTTAACATTTCTTCACTCATTACTGTTAGTGATATGGGCTGATTGTAGTATCTTTCATGTTGTAAATGCCCGCTCCGCTGTTGCATGATCTGTGAAAAGACGTTTAATATAAGAATAAAAATATGAATGAAATTTCACTAATGAATGTTTAATATATAACATTTTGACATATTTTCAGTCAACATACAAAATTTAATGGCATATAATTTTCTCTTACCTGAAATTTGAAAGATTTGTAATGCTAAAATGCGTTAACATTTTTCTAAGATATAAGATAAGAAATCTACTCATACACACAATTTAATATTATAAAGGATTGATTTAAAATAAAATTTGATTAAAATGATCGATTCATTTTATATATTTGTTTCAGATTTATTTTATTTTTGATAAAATTTAGTGTTATAAAATTCGTACCAGAGTGTAAATGTTAAGTTAAGGATTTTTCACAACATGTATTCTATTTATAACTGTTTTGGATGTTTATATGTCCAAGTAAAAACTTGAAAACAATGAGTAAAGCTATAAAGAAAGAGTATGAAACATCCAAGCGTATTTATGTTCAAAAAGTTTGTTTGATAGTGGGCATTCAAGTCAACCACTTTTATGTCGAAATGCTTTCAAGAACAAAATATTGGCCTTTGAGTCCACAGTCGTTCGCATTTCACGAGAAAAAGCTCACCTATTGCACTTAACGTATCGTTGGTCAAACAAAAGTCTGGGGTTAGAGTTCGGCAAACACCCCCACTTTCAGGACGATAAGATAAACTTCACTTTGTGAACCTGAGTGTTTACATTTTTTTTCATCAAATTTAAGAGAAACTTTTCTAGTTTTGTCGTGAAAATACTGCTGTAGCGAAATAAATAGAAACAGAAAAAAAAATGGAGGTTTTTTTGTAAGTAACTGTTCAAATGTTCTTAAAATTGATTTTGAGGATATCAGTACATATATATTCTTACCTCGAATCTTTTTATATTTAAGTATTTTTTTGTTTTATTATTCTCTGTTTTTATAATAAAAATGTTTGAGTTATAATATCTTTTAGTCCTAATATAATTGTTTATCTTACGGAAAGTTAAACGAATTCACTTACGGACGCCACATTCAAAATGAACCACTGGTTCTCCAAGTTGAATAAAAGAAGTAGAAAATTTCAAACTTAACAAGCTTTTTTAACATTTCTAAATATCCAGTTACTTTTCTTATGTAAGAACTAAAAACTAACGTATTTCTAAATTTAAAGAACAACAAAAAAAAATTTTTTAAATAATGTTGCCACTAACAGAAATAGTCTAAAATAAATAATAATCACGTGAAAGTTGAAGTTATTTTCTTAATTAATGATAATAATTTAGCAATCCTAAGCAATAGTTTTAACACAACGTAGGATGTGCACTTAAATAAATCAATTTGAAATTATTAGTTACCCTTTATGATTTTGAATAGTAATTTAAGAAATTTGGTGTAGTAATATGAGTTTTATTAATAATACATATCTTATTTTAAAACTTAATATTAAAAACTATACGTTATAATAATATAATATTATTATATAATCTGAGATGCATACATAAAAATAATTAGTTTAAATAATTAAATATGTGTGTAGTTTTGAGATAATGATCAAAAAATCTTTAGTTGCAATAATATTGTATTATCCCTAAATATGATTTTGTAATAACAGATTGAGATGCACATTTAAAAAAATCGTTTTAAATAACAAACATATGAGGATTTTGAGACATTGATTAAAAATATTTAAATTTAAATTATTTAATTTTAAAATTTTTAAAAAAATTATTAAAAAATAATTTTAAAACAATGCATTATTACGTAAAGTATATACTTAAAAAATATTTTTAAATAATTAAGCATATATATTTTTGAGATATTAATCTATAACAGCAATTAATTTATTAACTATTAGCAACCATTAATTAGTAATTATTGCTAAGTAATCACTGAAAAAACTCTTAACTCTTTTTAGGGATTTTTGTAATTGTAAACAAATTTGAAGAAATATTCAACAAATTCAAAACTATTTTCATATGTTTATTTATATTAAATAAATACAAATATAAATTTTAACAAAAAAATAATTTATGAAAACCTCATTTAGTGGATTATAAATTATTAAAAGGCTTGGTAATCAATGACTTTTTGACATGATACTTTATCTACATCACTTTTCGATCTCTGTAAAGAGAATAATAGTTATTTTGGAAGTATTTAGATTGATGCCAAAATGAAGAAATGAGTCTATAAGAAAAAATAATCATGTAAAATCATGGATATATTATTGTATAACCAATTTTTTTTTTTACTTTTCATTCTAAATAAATTAAAATATTTTATAAATATTGTAAAGTAATATAGTAATTAATGTTTGTAAAATAGCATTAATGTTGTAAATAATATTCTTTAAAATAGTAACCAATAAGTAAATAATAATAATTTATATTTGATTACATTTCATTATATTTCTGTAAATTTTCCAAAAATTTTAATAATTTAAAAGGAAAACTTTTCCATTTTTATTTAATGTTTAAAGGAGTTATACATTTAGAAATTATTTAATAGTAAGAAATTCCCGGATGCGCTACATTCAGAATTTGTGATGGAAAAATACATTTGGAATAAAGTTTATTAAATCAAAATTCCACAATTTTTTTCACAAAAAAGGTTTGCTATTTTGAATAAAAACTTTAATTTATTTTCACATAATAAAATGTAACCCACTCAATATAAAAAACATTCCATTTAAAAACTTTTCTATCAAATGAAAGACAAATTTAGGGAATAAAAATAACGTTAATAAATCTGTGAAAGTAATGGTGAGGATGGATGGGCATAATGTGATACATTTTAAAAATGTAAAAGATGTTTACTTTTCCATGTTTTAAAAAATATATTTACGTACATAAATTTTGGAAAAAAAGTGGAACCTCAAATCTGCATATATATAAATTCGCTTTCTCTCCAAATTAAAACAAATCGTGCTTTTCCATCACTCTTAAATAATTGTTTAAAAAAGGATTTTAATAACTAGAATCAAACACAAAAAACAGAATATTTTTTTAAAAAATCTAGGATTTAAGTTTAAAAGAAATATACATTTTAATTTAAAACATTTACTTATGCATACTATAAAAAAAGTTATTTTCACTGTGCCATAAATGAAAGAAACTAAAGTTAAAACAGCAACAAAATAAAGCCATTTTCTTTTCGCTCAAAATGACTCTAATGAGTATAAACATAAACAGGGAAAATTAAAAATTTATGCTTCTTTGTAACAAAAGAATGAATTGAAATGCGCCTTAATTAATCAAGTTCATTTAATGCCCGCGTGTTAACGATAACGATTAAAATGATTGCTGTGAAAACTGGAATCTTAATCAGTTGGCAGCACTTCTCTGCTCCAGTAATTAAAACTATCAAAGAAAGATGAAAATAATATTCACTTATTAAATACATTCCTTAATCGTAAAACTTAAATATTTTTATCGAATTATCACTTCTGAAAATTATTTTTATTCCATTGTTTAATTATTGCAACCGTAATGTTGCTTATTTCTGCAGAGGAAAATGTATTAAACTAATCAAAACATGAAATAAAATTCAATTATAATTTAATTTATTAAAAATAAATCTAATTAATTTAATGAAATTAGAAATGTTGTTTTGATAAAATGGCTTTTGCTAAAGTTAGTTGGAAACATTTAATTTTTATTCTTAATTTTATTATGGATGGTACGAGAAAATGAACAATTTTAAAAAAGTATTATCTAGTAGAATTATGCAGAATGAAAAATAATTACAAAGCTCAGAATTTTGTTGTACTTTTATTTAAAACATTAATAGCGATTTGAGTTTCATTAATATATTCATTAAGCATTGTCCATTATCTTATAAATTTATGCAGCTGTTTAACTTCCTAAAATTATTTTTTAAAAAAAATAAAATTCTATTGATATTAGGCTTGTCATATAGAAATTGTTTAATCCTTCAAAAAGAAAATGATTAAAACTTCTGACAAATTTAGAAGCATAAGTAATTTAATTTTTAATTTGTTGTAAAAAAATCATTATAAGAACATGCTTTAAAATATATATTAATGTCACTAATATTAATATGTACTATAAAGCATATAAAGTTCTTTAACTATTAACTTATTTTAACTTTAACTTTTTCCGTACTTAATTATACACACACACACATACATACACACATACACACATACATATATATATATATATATATATATATATATATATATATATATATATATATATATGTATGTATGTATGTAGTATGTATGTATGAATGGTCATACTTAGTATTGTAGTATTTCCAATAGTTATAGCTAAAATTATTAAAGTAATGTAAATTGGCATATATTTGCACCTAGAGTGAATTACATCAATGTGGATTGGATTTGCATTAATTCGGTTCGAAATTTACACACGATGTCCTCAAGCTTGTGTTTGAAATTGACTCGCATCTCCATCGCTATAAGGAACATGTCGTTTGTAATGGTGTGCAATTGGCAAACGGCATTTAATCCTAGCATGTAAGGTAATGCCAACATCCGCGATACTGTATGAAGAGCTATAGGATATAGCTTTTAATAAGTGTTATATAAATATGAAATGGTTGTAGTTTTCCTCTATTTTTATTTACATATTTCTATTTAGATTTATTCATTTCTTATTTTGCATTGTTAATAAATTTTATTACTTTTTTATTTCTTCTTTTCGAGATGCTATTTTATCGTTTTGGCTTTATTATAAAATAACTTTTTAAATTAGCTTTTATGTTGGTAATTAGAGACAAAATTATGTAAATAGACTTCTTTATTGAATTTTAGCCTTAATAGTTGAGTTGTGAAGTACTGCTTGTGTTACAGAAACAAATATCTTCTTTACTAAATTGTTAATAGAACATTGATACAGATTTACTATGTACTAATGGTAGGACTTTGGTAGATCCTAATAGTTATATCCCATCTACTTTTGTACAGTGAAAACTAACTTCTGTTTGTAAGTTTGTCGTGGTATTTTCTAGGAAGTTTTCTGAGTTCTTTCTTTACAACATTTTAAACGGTTCACAATTTAAAAAGTCTTTTTAATTTTCTTTTCATCGTAGAGATGATAGTTTTTCATCAGTGCCCAATAGGGTTGTTAAATATTAATTAACAGCTGAATAATAGGTGTTAATTAATATTATCCTAAATTCGCCCTCTTTTTCTAAGTTTGTGCTGAATTTTCCAATAAACTATTAGGAAAATATCGAGATAAAATCACTTTTGTCATACGATTAGTATACTAGCACTTCCATATGCATTATATTTCTTTATTCATCAAATAAAATCATATCATGTTCTAAAACATGATATGATTTTATTTGATGTTTCATTTGGTTTTACGGAATTATGTATTTTTAAATTTTATTTAACATTATAAAAATGTAAATGATTTTGTTCAAATAAAATTTACTACTTTTTTTATATTATTATGATATGTTAATGGTCAAAAATGAAAAAAACCACGATTAGAAACATGATGAACACAAAATTTTAATTCGTTTAATTAGGAAAAGTCAATTGAATTAATCAAAAATCAACTAAATATCATACTTCTACTTTCATTTCTCTCTCTTCGGAGGTACTATGGAAGTTATTTGGGAATGAGAACACATTATTTTCGACTATTACATAAGTGTGAACTAAATATATCTTGATGAAAATGCCATAGATTGAGTATTTACGATATATTTGTTTTTAGATGATTAATTAGTTTAATTGATTTCTTCGGAAAAATAATTTTTAATTAATCTTTTTCTCAAATAGTAACTTACTTTTGTATTTATTATTTAAATCGATTTTCAAATACTGGTTTGAAAGTTTATCAAACACTTCGACATGGTGTCTTTCAATTTCATTGGATAAGAAATAAAAACTTTATTTTTACTTCAAAACTAAAATGATAAAATATTTCACTTTAAGTTTATTGCTTATGTGTTTTTGTAAAAAAAAAGGATGAATGATTTGAAATTTGTATATTATTTTATAAAAGAATTTCTACAGTTATACTTTTAATTATAAGATTTTCATCTTAAAGAAATTAAAATTATTTTTTTCAATCATATTATCATATTTACAAAAGTCCTCTATAAAACTGCTTCTGTTAAGGTGGTAATAAAAAAATATTTGAAGAACCTCCTTGGAAATAACATTTTAACATAAATTTATTACTGAAATTTCTTTTTTCTCATCGACCATTTTACATCATTATGACAATGAGAATATTCTGTGCGATTTAAAATTTGTTATGCATCTTTATTTGAATCTAAACAATGAGCATTCCATTGATATTTTCTATATAAAACTTTAGATAAACCTTAAAAGTAAAATGATTTTGTTCAAAAGTTAAATTATATTCAAAATTTAGTTCGAAAATTTCGGAAAGATTAATGATTTTTACATTATGCTAGAAACAAGTTTCATTAGCCAATATAAAAAATTAAGCTTCTGAATGAACTTAAGCGAAAATATAAATTGAAAATAAAACTAACAAATTAAAATATTATAAAATATTTTTAAATGAATAAAAAATATTGTAAAATACCATCACATACGATTTAATAAATCAAAAAATCTTTTTGTTGCATTTTAATAAAATCATCTATTTATTCAACAAAAAAAAATTCGTAAAAATTCAATACATGCAAAAATTTTCGAAAAATAGTTTTCTAGCCCACATAAAAATCCCTATAAGTTCACTCTTCATAAAAATTCATTTAAAATAATTAATTAGTTCACATGAAATTCATAAAAGTTCAGAAAATAAATTTTTTTTTATATTTTTAGCTTCCTTTAATTGATTTTATTTTGCAGAGATTTGCTCTCTTCGATGACTATGAAATATTTTGAAAAGATATTTTTAAATGAATTACAAATATTATGAAATATCATCACATTAATTTTTAAAAATTCTTGAAAATTTAGTTAAACTTATAAAAATTCCCTCATAAAAGTTCACATCAACTAATTAACAATTTTTTGAAAAAATTCATGAAAATTCAGCATATAAAAAAATTTAATGTTTTTAGCTTTTTTTAAAAAAAAAAAACTTTATTTTCCAGAGATTTAATTTTTTTCAATATATATAAATTATTTTCTATTTAATATTTGATATTTTCATCAAGATTATTTTCTCAATTTCAGAATTCAAGCTACAAATTTAATAATGAGATTAAAGAGAATAAGAACTTTATCGACAATTGAGAGAATAAAATCAGAACAAATAACGTAAAATAATGTGTGTGATGATGTGTGTGTGTGTGTGTGTGTGTGTGTCGTGCGTGCGTGCGTGCTGTGCGTGCGTGCTGTGTGTGTGTGTGTGTGTGTGTGTGTGTGTGTGTGTGTGTGTGTGTGTGTGTGTGTGTGTGTGTGTGTGTGTGTGTGTGTGTGTGTGTGTGTGTGTGTGTGTGTGTGTGTATTTCATTATAATTCGTAAAATTTTTTAAAAGTTGTTTTTAACAACAAATTTTTGTGAAGATTAAAAATATTTTTGCATATTTTTAAAAATATAATTCTTTTATTTAAAATAAACAGGATTGTTTTCTTGTTGTTTACCTGAAAATAATCGTTTTTTACAATAATCTGTTTGATATAGTGTTAGATTGGATATTTGTAGTTTTTCGGAATCTAATTTATACTGTGATCTGGGTCTATTTAATCCTCATGTGCAAAAAATGAAAGACAAAATTATCAAAATTTTTTGACAATTATTTATAAACTTTTATATCGAAATTTAAATAACATATAATGATAAAAAAATCGAAGTAAAAATTAATAATATGTGGATAAATTGGATCGTTCTTCTTTTATGGTTTAAATTAAGAATTCAGAAATACGTTGATGCATAATATAAATTAAATATATTGAAGCAAAATAAAATTAACTTATAAACTAATTTGCTTCAACATTAATTATAGTAGCCTTAAAATATTAAATTATATTTAATGAAACAAATATCCTTTCAATAAACTATAATATATTCCTTAAATTATAAATGTTGTGATATATCTTAAATTAACAGTATAATTTGTAAACTACACAAAATTCTGGAAAGTTTTAAGCAAATACAGCAACAATTTTTCATTCTTATATATAGTTCTCAAATTAAATAACTTCATAACAAAAAATAAAGTTTGCTGCATATTATAGAGTTTGATGCGTATTTACAACTCACATAATATAAAAATTATTTATGTAATATTTGTTTTAAAAAAGATATTGCTATTTATGAAAAATTTTTAATGTTTACTAAATATGTAATATTTAGTAAATATTTTATAAATATTTAGAAATAATGAAAAATTTTAAATATTTACTAAATATGTAATATTTTAGTAAATATTAAATTTTTACCTTTATGTTTAATGCTTTAAAACATAATAAACTTCTTTGGGTTAATGATGACAAGACAAATATCTTAAAAAGAATATTAAAACATTTATTTAAAATTTTTATATATATAGTTAGTACAATAAAAAACTAAAATAACCAAAGATTTTTTATAAGACATTTTACATTCCAAAATATGAATAGAAATTGGGGAAGATATTTTCATTTTGAAGTTTTTTTTTATTTTGAATTAATTCATAATTTTTAGCATCTTATAGAGAGAGAGTTACTGCATTAACTAAGATAATTATTTGAGAATAAAAGTAAGGCTGTGAAAACTTTTTATGGTAGGAAGAATTCTGAAAAGAAAGATTTTTTTAAACTCTGAAAGGTATGCAGTACATGGATTCAGGAAATTTATCCTAATTTGTTCGCATAAAACAATTGATGTGGAAAATTTTGACTTGCATCTAGTTCAAGTGCAAAAAAGTATGTATGCCCATTAAAAAAGCAAATATTACACTGAAATAATTTTCTTAAAAAATTTATGATTTGTTAAAAGTTTCTCCTATGCCAGAAATAAAATGTATTTCTAAGTCAAAAATGATATCAGTGTAAATTTTTCCCACATTATAATCGTTTTACTTCATAAAATAGCATTTGCCTTTGGTTCAGGGGCGTCGGTAATTAGTTTATTCTTATATTAAATTTGAGCTATATCTAGGATTATATAAAAATAAACAGACTTCCCGTAAACACTAATTTCTAAATCAGAAATAATACTATTTTCATACATTGTGACTTTTATTTCATAAATTTGTATTAATTCGCATGTGGCACGTAGACTGCTTATTGTGCTATTTCTATTCTAATTCAAATTAGTAGAAATTGTTAATTTACCTATTCCTATATCAAATTTGTCGTATATCTAGGATTAAATAAAAATAAGCAGACTTCCCGTGGTAAAACTAATTTCTGAACCTGAAATAATATTGTATTCACACATGGCGATCTTTATTTCATGAATTTGCATTAATTTATATTCAGCAATTATAGCTTGTTATTGTGCTATTCTTATTCTACATATATTATAAATACGTGATTAAAGTAGGGATATTATATTACATAATTCATTATAAATAGGTTATTTGCTTATTCCTTAATCAAATTTGTGCAATGTCTAGGATTAAATAAAAATAAGCAAAAATAATATCATTTTCATGCACATCACGATGTTTTTTTTTTCATGAAGTTGCATTAATTTGTATTTGGCACTAGATTGCTTATTGTATGTGCACTATTTCTATTCTAGATATATTCTGTTATTATATATAGGTAAATCCTGTTTCGAGTTTATGCACTAAGTGAGAGTAATTGAGGAATCGGTTAGACACAAAGTCTCCAGTATATAATTTCCAACTATGGAAAATTTTATTATATTTAGACACCATCGACCTCACTAACTCACATCAACAAATTTTTCAGATTTCACAGTTAACGAATTCTATTATTTGAAAAAAAATATCTTTTTTAAACTTTAATGTTTTGCTTATATCGCTTTTTCTCTCCTCGGAAAATTACTATTACTTTACTGGAAACAATAAAAAAATGAATTTTTATACCGCACTATCCAACACTTCAGACGTTTCTAGGAATAGCTCCTTGGAACCATCCTTCTCGTATAACAGACAAAAGAAGGACTGGTATGTTTGCGAAGACGGTATCCTTATTAAATCTACCTCACTCCTGAACAATGTCCCTTGGGCTAAACACCTCATATGGCCGTAAAACGCTTTCAACTGACCACTGTTTCGGTTTGTAATACAGAAGGCCGAAGTAAATAAATAAGCGGACCATGGAAAAAAGATTACTGGTAGCCGAGCTCGTAAAACGGCTGAACCAAGAGATAAAAACGGTTGTTTGCAAGAAAGAGCCTGCCTTGGCCTTACCTTATCTCTTCCCCCACTGGGAACTGACGCGTACCTTAATGTCAGGTAATGTCTTCTCGTGGTTTTGGAACACAAAAAGCCAAAGAAGTTTTCCGCCTTGTTTTCCTTTCTATCTGAAGACACGCCTTAATCAATTGGTAGTGAAATTATCAGGGGATGAGTAGAAGCGCTTCTTTGCTTATCAGAGCTGTGGGCCGATAGAAAGCGATTGAGTGCAGCAGCACTTATTTTGGGACACCGGTAATCTTTCCTCGGTATATGGTAGCTGGAGTAATGAATGTTAATGTTTTGTGGTTTCTTCTTTTTATGCTGTACGAGTGATAAAACTGTATCTGGGTTTGAAGTTGCATTTGGCGTCAGATACTGGACAAATTGCATTAATTGGAGACGCGATAAAATGAATTTGATCGAATGGCTCCAGAGAAAACCCCTCTTTGTAATAAAACCAGTCATGGAAAAGATAAACGTTAGTGTTTTAATAGAAGCAACAGTAAGCAGATTAGCTAATTTTATATATTTTTACAAACATTTGTAATTGAATTCTTACTCTTATACGTTTGAACAAACTATAAAAATTCAACAATTTTTGAAATACGTAATTTTAGATGCATCTATTTGAAAACAGATCGTGTATTAAAATTTCATTGTCGTCAAACTTTACGTGTACCAATATTAAGATTGGTATTTGAAAATAAGCTTAAAATATTGAATATTCAAGTACAATCCCAATGAGTGCAATTGTAAATCTTAATACTCAACTATAGATATTTGAAATAGCAAAAGGAGTATCTTAACTTGACAGCTGTTGTGAGACATATGCATGTTGCATCCCAGAATACTTTCACTTGTCATTAGTAGTAAACTGCTTTTATATATTGTAAAATGGGAAACCCGGAAATCTTTCAATTATTCACCCAAAAAGTTCTTGCAGAAAACTGAAATTCAACACAATCTCAACAATCATCCTCAACTACTCAGGTCAAACAAGGATTTTTCATTTACAAATATCGTGGTCCTACTTTAAATTAGTATGAGCCAAGTTACAAATATTAAAGAAATAAATCGTAATAACAAGAATTTTCTAAAAAGTGAGTACATAGAGATAGAAGTAAACATGTGTAAAAAAAAAGAACCTGGATTTTACTTGGGGTTTTCAAGTGTTCTTCTTCTTCTTAGAGTTGGATTTGTATGTCATTGGGTACCTTTGCTTTCATCAGCATTTTGTACTAGTAACTCCAAACCTAATGTTTCCTAGTTCCAGTTGCTTGGGTCACCCACTTTATTAATAAAGTCCGATAACCCTTTAATGGAGTCTAGGTGTAACTCTCTAGTATGGATGATGCCTAAAGAAGTTAATCTAGGGAGGGCAAGAGCCTCGCATTCGTAAATGATATGTTTGGCCGTTTCCTCTGGTCAGAGAGTCAGTCATGCTAACGATAGCTTCCTGACTTTCACCAGAAGATGGTTTAGAGGTCTTACAAATAATTAAAAATAAATTAAGAAACTATTTCAATAATATCGTTGAGTAATTTTGACAAATTACAATGTCAAATAAAATTATTAAAACAACAATAAATAAATTATTAAAATAATTCTACCTCCTGTGAAGGATTCATTGCTGTCTCTTCACTAGATTGCCTCTGAGTTCCCTTGTCTTTTTCAGCAAGGTCTACTTCAGAGGCTTCAACTGCAAATGCAGAAAGGTTAGTTGTTTCTTGTGTCTTTTCACCCATAAGATAACAATTAATAAGCTCAGGTAATATAACAGTCCACCCAGCATTGCCTTAGTTACTGGACAAGGCAAAAAGCTCTAGAAGTTCGTCAGGCAACTAGAGGCTCCGTTAAGACACCATTACCGCGGTGCCAAATAGCCCTAGGCACGGGTCGCATAACACCAGGGTTTACGGGAGCTGGTTCGCGGCCTCTGATTCTATATTCAAGGCTATCCTGTCATTCCTACAGGACGTTCGGCGATCCACCACCTGCCTGGTAGCTGCTCAGGCCCCAGGTTTTTAAGTGTTGCTTCTTCACATAGTGAATCTAGATAGGGGCAGCTTATTTGGCAACTCCTTCGCACTTTTAAATTTCCAGTTGAATAAAAATTTTATATTCTTGTGCAAATATACGCAAATTGAAATTTTGGCCTTACTGAGGGCTAGTGGTTGGATAGTGCTATTAAAAGTGAAAGACTGCGTGTTCTATCCCAAGTAAAGTATAACAGATGGATGTTGCTCTTCTGCCATCTACAGACATGTCTAACTGTTTGGGTGCTTGGGAGTTTTCTGAGATTTCCTCTTGCGAACCGTGAGTACTGCTCACTGTCTACGAAAAATTTTCACGAAAGGCAACTACGCGTTAGGTATTAAATTACCATAAAATAGCTTTAGGTCGTGAAGCAGTTTACAACGTCGGGTCAGAAACACAAAACATAAATCTTCCAAACTATTAAATACTTTCCTCAATGTCCCTTGTAGCCTAAATGGCTTGTTGGCAGCTGAATAATTTTTAAATTTTGACCTACGGTTTAATAATTTCTGAGTTCGATTCCCAATTCGGCAATTCGGACATGGTTGTGTTCAGTCGCTAGGAACCCAATATAAGCCGTTGGCTTTATTTGAATAACCACACGTGAGCAAAAACTGATGAAAAAGCCTCAAATAAACCAAATATGGCTTGGTCATGTGACAGGACTCAGGGCTCATAATTTAATTATTTAATTATATTTAATAATTTTATATATATATATATATATATATATATATATATATATATATATATATATATATATATATATATATATATATATATATATATATATATATATATAGACAGAAAGTAGAGCCTCAAAACGCCCTCTTTTGGTAAGAAAACTTAAAATCGACAGTTTTATACACATATCTAATAAATGATTTATAAAATGTTGCTTTTCAAAATAAAATTTTAAAAAAAATTATTACAGATATTATTTAATTTTATTCTATCACTTAATTAGAAAGTCTGTTTTTATACAAATTTTAACAGAGCAAAATCAAATTTCAAATCAATAGATGAATTTAGGAATAAAAAAATTGTTCATGATAATGTATCTATTTGAGGTTTACATGTTAGGCCAAATGTTCAAGTAGTATTAGGTTAATAATACACTGCACTGTGTTTTGAAATGGCATATTATAAATTAAGAAATAGAGAAAAAATTAAGATGAGAATACTATTCATGACTATACTAGATCAACATGTGTGACTATGGTTAAAGTATCATTGCAGTTGAGCTCTCGAATTATCCGAATCATTTGGGACCAAACCGGTTAAGCAAAAATTCGGTTAAATAAATTATTTCAGAAAAAGGGTCTACCCTTTTATTAATTATTGTGCGTTGAAAATGGGAGAAAAATCTTCATATTTTTAAAGAAAAAGAACTTTCAATCAATTAAATTAAAAGACAACACTTTGCATTTTAAGGTACTTTCAAGTGCTGTACATTACAGTATGTAGGTACAGTGTTGTAAATGAAAATCATTGCTTGTTGAACATCTTAGAGTAAGCTGTTTCACTTCTTTCATCCGTTTTCGGGCAGGCAAGTCGCAATTATGAGAATTTGCATATAGTCACATTCGGGCTGATGTTCTATCCAGTTTAAAGCCTACAAATGCTTCACTAGTTGGTGGTACCATGTCTGCTTAAGCTTGTACATTAAAGTCACTTTCTTCCCCGACACTTTCAATAATTTTACCATCATTTGCTGTTTGAATGCTAGGTTTTGTGACTCATATTCCTTACTCATATATCTTCATCACTAACTTCTGGAGCTCCAGTGGCTCAGTAGCTTCACGCCGCTTCCCGTAAGCTCAGCAAAGTGAAGCATCATTTGCCGCGGGCAGTGGTTGGGAGGGTGACCACGGTGTACTCTCCTTCACTGGGTTGCTGAAACTCCGTGGGTTGGGGACGTGTCCACGTTAATCTGTGACGTCCAAAGTCCTTCCGCTGGTGTGGCGTGGATGTGGAGAGGAGGGTACCAGCTCAGGTGTGGCCTCGTCACCTGACCGTGGTTCAAAATGACGAGGCACCTTAAAAAGAGCAAAGTCGTACTTTCACCTTCGTGGTGCTTTGGTCTAAATGAAAGACGCTCCCTATTGACTTAATTCGCACTGCCAAAGACAAAAGCGAGCTTAGCTTGTCCAAGTGTCATAGGAAAACAACAACAACTAACTTCTGAACATCTAGGAATTTTCAAAAGAATGTTTCTGAATTCCTCAAGTGACACGTCTCTCTTTCATCTTCTCCCTTCTCTCACCTTTCCATTCCTAGAGCTTTTTCACATTTTCTTTCTCTTCTTTAGTCTAATTTATATTTCTGAAATTTTGAAAGGGATTTCGTTGAGCAGCGATTCGGATAGAAGGCGTAATATTAATTAGAATTCCACTGTATATATGTATATTTTTGCACTTAGAATATGCTTAAATGATTGCATTGGTAATAGTGTTGATTAATAGAAAATTATCGTTTGCTTACCAATTTTCTTCTTATTTATATGAACAATATTTTTTTGTCGAGGATGGCAATATGCGTATCAAAGTAATTAGCTTTCATTATAGAAATTTTCCACTTTATAACCTTTTTATAATTTTACTTTGATTATATATATAAACTCTTACGAAACATTTATTTCCTTTATTTATTTATGGCCTCATACCTATTAGACTTATATCATTTATGACCTTTTTTGTGATGTTTAAGATACTTAAAATCATAATGGTTATAAAAAACTGGCGTTTCTTCATTAAAATTCTATTGTTTTACATATACTTTTAAAATATGATTGATTCTCAATTACTGATACAAATAATAATGTATACTCTTTACAAATTACATGCAATTCAGATTAACCGTCCTTACCACTAATAAATTATTTTAATATATTTCTTTAATTAACAATTTTCAAATTGCTCAAAATGTTGAAAATAGTAAGAGCTTTAAAAAACTGTTCTTCATATACAAATTACGTTTCATATTTTTAGAATCTTATTGATTCTCAATTCCGAGATATAAAATAATATTATACCTTTACAAACAAATCATTTTTGTCTTTGACGCTAATAGATATTTCAAAATAGGATTCTTTAACTGAAAATATTCAAATTTTTTAAAATGTTAAAAATCATGATGGTTCTAGAAAAGAATCATCGTAAACAGAAAACATTGGGATAAAATATATGTGGAACATATAACATGGCCAAACTTATCATTTAGTGATGTTTTAAATTCATAATTTTTGTGGTTTTTTGATGTCCTATTCCTCATATAAAATAACAGCGCATTCGCAAATTATATACATTGAATTTAAGTTCAATCATCATTCAAACTAATACGAAATTCAAAATATTATTTTTTAACTGACCACTTTCAAATAGCTTCAAATGTTGATGCTTGTAAAAAATGTTCATATTTTCCTTTTCATATTTTTAGAACTTTCATGATGCCCAAATTCCTAATATAAAATAATAGCGCATCCCCCAAATTGCATACATAGAATTTTAGCTTATTCATCATTAACACTAATAAGAGTTTCAAAATATAATTCTTTTCTTACGTTTAAAGAAAATAATGAGATCGAAGTAACTGCTTAGAGGCCTTTATTTAATATTTATTTCAGAGAGAGAGAGAGCGATTTTAAAATAAAGTTCTCCTGGTTCTGTTATGTCCTTCAAATTAGAATAAATTAACTACTGGAGAAAGAAGCAAAATAAGGGTTTATGATAAGGAAAAAAAAGAACGGGAGCAAAAAATAATAAAATTAAATAAAGAGCTCCTACCCTCTCCCTGCGATAATGAAAGGCGAACACAATAAATTGGAAAATACAGCAGTACGCTGGTCTCGCATGGACAAAATGTAATTATAACTCCCGTGCACAACGCCTCTAATTTTTCACATTACGCAAAAGCTCTGATAATGAAGAACAAAATGGCGGATAGCCGTCGCCATGACAACGTTAAGGCTGTTGCCAGATTCCAAGGGATTATTATTAGTATTATTATTAAACGGCTGAGCCGAGATGTCCACGATCAGATGGCAGAAAAGAAAAATTTTTCGAGAAATAAATTACTCCTAAGTGGCGAGAAACGAATGAACTTAAAAGAATGCAGCTAGAGTTTCCACTGGGCGAAAAGAAACTTTTTGATTAACTTCGGAAGTGGCCGCGGAAGGAATTAGTTTCTAGATTTTTAATGAGCGCATTCTTCTTCCCCATGGGGATTACCACACTAAAGAGTCTGGTTACGTCTCCAGTTTCAAGAGTTCTGATTTTCAAATTTACAGGCATGCTAGAACCAAGAGAGAGATCCAGAAAGCACTCATTAATATCTAAATCTCTAAATACTACTTACAAAACTGACGTGTTTTGATTTATTAAAAGCAAATTGCAATCTTTTAAATTTATTTTCGCCTGGATTATACGCTTGGCACAGAGCATTTCTGTTTTATCGCAAACAATGTCGGAACGAAGTAAACAGCTAAAGTATTTCCTCACTAGAAGATTGATTTCATCGCTCTTATTTCACATATATCTTATATTAATTAATGTAATTTTTAAGCCAATGTTAGTATTTTTCTAAATAACTCAGAAATTTATAAAAGTTAAAAGTCTCATTATGGAAAAATAATTTTCATTTAAAATTCATTTAAAGATATGCTGTTTTCTCATGTTGCTAAAAATTTACATCAAACATTTATGTAATTTGATTACATACAGCATGTAATTTCGTTATAAAATGGATAAAATAAAAATGAACTGAAAGAAGGATTCTTAACTTTATAAATTCAATAAACAACTTTATTTTTTTTTTATTAAATGCAATCTTTTAGTTCAATATTATAAATAACATCTGGTAAATAACTAGAATTAAATGCGTTTAATATACTTCTCTAAGAAAATATTACTGTTTAAACTATAAAATAATAACAAAATTGGAACACAATTCTTACTAATTAAAGATTGAATTAAAAAATATTCAATTATCATTGTATTGAATGAATATCAATTAGTATAAATATTCGAGCTAGGAATCTCATTAAGAGATTTATTAAGTTAATAAATATATTTTACTTCCGTTATGCCCTTTGTTATCTTGCCTTATGCAGTCATTTAGATTAAGGCTTGCTGTGACCAGTGTGATGGAGATGCACTCTTTATTATGAAAGACCCTGAGTTCGTTACCAGCCACTGTTGAGTAACAAAAGATGGGTGATGCTATCTACATATAAATTTACACATTACATGCATAAATAATGTAATATCATTGTAAACATTTGCCTATCAGATGGAATCTCTATGAGAAATCCACCCTGAAAACAAATGCTTATAACAATTATAGTTACATATTTTAGAACAGCCTTCAGGTCTGGAAGCTATTCTTAATGAAAGGGATTTTGGGAAGCTATGGATCTTTCGGACAGTAGAAGCTCTCTTCAGCACCTTCACAACTGGATTGCAATTAGAGATCAAACTATCAGTTCTATCCTCCTCAAGCTCATTTCGAAGTCCCATGAAGTTTATTTTCAATGAATTCCTTCTCTTGTGGAGACATATACGGCAACGAGCAGGTGGATAGACTGGCCAAGGAGGGCTGTTACCACGATAATCCTTCCTCCTCAACATTTACTTTTTAGAACATCAGTCTATAGTTCTGAAATTTCGAAAGGGTGGAGGATCCCTCCCTGCCATCCCTGGTACGCGGGCAAAGAGCATGGCTCTTTATTCGCCCTCAATTGTGACAGAGCCTCTAGAACCGCAATTTCCAGACTAGCCAGCGGCCACACTAGGGGCCTCGCGTATTTCAAAGGCAGGAAATTCTTTGAGGTCTGCTCTAAATGTAAAACTGAACAGGCTTCACATCACATCCTGGACTGCTTAAGACTTTCCAGAGAGGATATATACTCATCCCCTTTTCTGGTCCTCGTATTTCTTAGGGTCAGCGGTCTGATGGACCTTGTCTGACGAAGTCAGACATTTGAAAGATAAGCCACAACAACAACAACATAACAGTCTTCAGTTTACTACAATATTATCATAAGTTTGTAATAGCTGTACTAGCTGTACTAGGATTGTACTAGCTGTACTAGCTGTACTAGGATTGTACTAGCTGTACTTCGGATTGTACTAGCTGTACTGGTTTGTACTAGCTTCCTTATCATAAGTGCGTAAATTGCTTAAGCAGAAGCTTGACTTAGGGTGGTACAAATGATTTATATTAGGTTGTTTTAATATGCTTCCGGTTGCTTATTTTTGTCAAATCGAAGTTGAATCGTCTCTTCATTTCCCAATACGCTCAAGTAATGAGGTTGACGGGGTGAGTTGGTAACCACCTCTCCAAACCACACATCAGTTTTGAAGGCCCACTGGAATCTGATCCTGCCATAATGGGTTAATTGGCATGTTCCTGTTGGGTTTTTTTCTTTGTCGTTCTTTGAAGTTTCTTTTTTCATTGTCAGAATAACAAATTATTGCTTCAGTACGTCATGAATTTGCAATTTATGAATAAAGAAAAGAAATTATTTTATATCAGTGATAATATGTCGAAATCGCCATCAGTTTTGATAAATGGAATAATTATTTTATCCGAAAATTTTATAAGCAGCTATGGAAAAAATAAAAACATTGCATAAATTAAAAATAAACTGTCGCATTGTTATATTATGAAACTATTCCATTAATGTAGGTGCCAAACTATTTATTACAAAAAGTCATAAAAATTATTAATAAATTATTTTTGTATGAGATTAATAAAATTTTAAGATTTTTGTTATTTCTTGGGAATCATTAGACGCAAATGTTTCTATTATTCTTTTTAGTATTTGAATTTAGGCGATATGATTTGAAGTATGTACACTATAAACAATAGAACTGGTAACGTATCTTACAAAAAGAAAATAGAATGAAATTGATAATTCCAGAGTTATATTTTATTAAATATCTCTGCTTGCTTACTTCTTTAAATACGAGTTAAATACCAGAAAGATGATGCCATTTTGGTGTCCATTCTATGTTTGCAACTTTATCTTCGCTCCAATTTTGATTCTACAGTTAAATATCATTGAGGAAGACAAAAAGAACAAACACTGAATGGAAACAAAGATGACGTCATGTTTCGGTAAATCCAATCGTACCTCAGTCCTTCTTATCTACAATTCAAATATCATGTAAATAATCAATTGTGCTCTTGGAGACTAAATTCATACGACCAGATATGTTCCCTTTTAAACCACAAATGGCATTAAAGTGTACTCCTGCCACACAATATGCGTGACATCCAACTTACATTTATTAAGTCAAACTGCAACATTTCACAATACATCGGCAATCCAATCAAACGGCCATGTCTCAGAAATTCACCACGCTCGCACAAAGGCACCCTAACAAGCTCAAAAACGCCCCCTCTTTATTCCACTCCGTATATCCGTGCATCTGGTCCTGCCCCCGTCTGTCCGGCCGTCAACAATCTCAATATGTGCCTAGACACGCACGTCATAATTTTCTGCAACTTCTTTTTTTTTTCCTCCCTTTCCGTGCCATTTCGTGTCGCACTGGGATAAAAGCTTTAACAACAACAAGAGAGCAGGACTCATAAAGTCCTGCTGGTTCAGCTGCTCCAGGGACTCGGGGGGACTGAGGGGTGGTCCTACCCCCTTTAACGATAAATTAAAGCTGTTTCACACAGGCAACGACGAGATTGGCGGGCAGTGTCAATAGTTCTTTCGGAAAAGTTCTTTCCATTTCTCCCTCTCCCCAGGCTTTTGTCCACAGATATGTCCCCAATTTCTGTCCTGCTTAGTGAGGCGACATATTGGCTCCCTTCTCTTTTGCTGCAATTGGGAAGAGAGTTGTAAGCAAGTGACAGAATATAAAGGTATGATTATGTTTTACTGGGAGACTCGTATCTTATTCGAGGAAGGAACATATAGTATCCGGAACCTCGATTCGAAAAACTTAAGAACTGTCTATACCAACTTTTTCTCAAATCATTGATTTTATCATTAAATTAGCTATAGAAGCTGTAGTAATTTGTAAGCGAGATGGATATTTTTGAAATATTTTTTCATGTTTATCGATAAAAATTGTCATAAAATAACAATCAATGATCCAGCCTTAAATGATTAATTTTTATGGCCTGTGATATTCAAATAAGCTTTACTATAAATAGGGTATGCATGCTTCTTGTAATATATGAAAAAACACACTGATGAACACATAAAAAGTTGATGGCTTAGTATAAATTACCTAATGTGGGAATGGATAATTTATTCAAGCAATAAGATGGGTTGAAAGGTCGCAGATTAGATTTTAATCTATGTTAAACAACTTGTAATGGAGTTTTTGGATACAAGTCTTTTTGGATGGATGGATTGAAATTATTAAGGTTGTCTCTCTTACAGTATTATGGTAATCCGCTTGGTAATCTGTCCAATTATCTGTGAAAGTAACTCCAGGTGGCCAACAGCTCAAAATTTTACGAAAAAGACTTCTAATGACTGTCATCAGTTAGAGTAGTCATAGTACGGTGTCAAAGCCACGTGAGAATTAAAAATTGTAATCAAATAATTGTTATAAAATAGGATAAATTGAAAGTAACTCATAATATGAATCATATAGAAGTATGAAACAGCTATTATCAGATACTAAATGTTATTACCGGGTAAGTTTAATTCAAAGTGTAATGAAAAATGGACGGTTCTGATGAAAACTTAAAAAATGCAACTGCATCTTTTTTACTGTGTATATGAGTATATGTGTATATGTATATGAGTGCATTTGAGTATATGGATATGAATTTTTTTTTTTTTTTGAGTATATGAAATTTTTTATATTGTTAAAGCTTCAATCAAACATATTTGTCGAAAAAGTTATGAGATAAAAGTGAATTAAGTTTTAATTTCTAAAATTTTCGCTCTTAGATTAAAATTGTTTATTTTTTTAATTCAAGTAATTTTATATTCATAAAAATCTTTTTTGAAAATAATTTTAAATTATGTGTTCGTTTCATGCAAATTTAATATTCATTTCCAAAAAATTAATATTTAGATAAGCTATATCCTTTTGAAGTTTTTATATTAAAAAGATTCGATTCTACAATTTTGAATTCTAAATTCTATCAGGAGTTCTTACCAAAGAAGTTCGAATTGGATTATAAAATTAAATTACATGAACTTCAACTTTAGAATATGTTCCCAAAATGACTTTAATAAAGTATTCTAAAACCATTAGATTTGTTATTTTTCCAAATGAATGAAGTATACATTGAATATTAACTCTAGAGTTAATTCTAAAACGATACTGGTAAAATTATTTTAACAAGAGTTTATTTGTTACTCTTCTAATGGAATGAAGCTGGAGTTAATTCCAAAACTACATCGAAAAATGCTACTCTAAAAATTATTAATTTTTTACTTTTCATAAGGAATTACAGCGTTCAATGAAAAATGAATCACACCAGATTTAATTTTAATAAAATGTTCATAAAGCTACTCGGGAAAGATTTGATTCGTAACTCCGATGAAGGAGTGAAGCGTAGATAGAACTTCAAGTATTGAACAAATTCCTAACGTTCTATCCGCGCATCGTTCCTTCTAAAATGTTGCTCTAAATATTATTCATTTATTACCCTTTCAAAAGAAATGAAGCGTTCATGAAGAATGAATCACTCTAGATTTAATTAAAAATAATGTTCATAAAGGTACTCGGGAAAAGATTTGATTCGTAACTCCGATGAAGGAGTGAAGCGTAGATAGAACATCAAGTATTGAACTAATTCGTAACGTTCTATCTGCGCATCGTTCCTTCTAAAATGTTACTCTAAATATTATTCATTTATTACCCTTTCAAAAGAAATGAAGCGTTCATGAAGAATGAATCACTCTAGATTTAATTTAAAAAAACGTTCATAAAGCTAATCGGAAAAGATTTGATTCGTAACTCAGGTGAATAAGTGAAGCGCAGTTAGAAAATTATGTGTTGAGCTAATTCTTAAATAACATTCGTAAAGTTACCAATTCTAGTTAATTCAAGTTGCCCTTTTGAAGGATTGGAACATCGATTGAGCATCTAAAATTAATTTCTAAAATGACATCAAAAAAGCTTCTTTAAAATGAGTAAATTCTTCAGTTTCTGATAAAAAAAAGATTTGACAGTATACATATTTAATATTCAAGCATAACTAATCTTGTTTAGATATTTGAAATTAAAATTTTAGTTATATTAATTAATGATTCATTTAAATATTTCAATAATTTATTACATTCCCCAATATTTACTCATATTCTATATCGATATAAAATGAATTAAAATTTAAATCAGTTATCAAAACAAATATCAACATAATTTTTAAAAATAAAATTTGCATATCAGAGATAGAGTAATATGTTAGAGGATCGATATTAACGTCAAAGAAAATAATTGGAATGATATACTGGGAGAATCAGCATATAAATTACTTATAAAGAAGTAAAACTTGATCAAATTAAAATCAGCGCAAACAGGAAATTAACATTTAAATGAATTAAATATGAAAAAAATATCAAACTTCTCCTTAATTCGATTAATTTAATGCACACTAAAAGGAATAAGCTTTAAATATGATTTTAAATTAAAAATAATAATTAGATTCCTAATTATTTGTTTTGTATTATTCTTAAGGAAAATGTCTTTCAAGAGAATTTGCTTCTTATTTACTGATTAAATTCCACTAAAGTTTTAAAATCTACTATATTCCTTAAAAATATTAGTTTGAGTTCGCGTAAAATAATAAGTGCATTTTGGTAAGAAAATTTTAATCACAAAAAATTAATTAAACAAAAAAATACAATTAATAAAACAAATAAGATAAAAAAATCATTATTTTCTGGAAAGGGAGCATAAATTAATAAAATTAAAAGTCTGTTATCCATTCGCCTGTATCCAGTATCATAATAATGTATGAATTGAACCAGATCACAATAATGATACTGTAGTACATTTACAATCGATAACTTTGTTTTGGTCTCTGAATAATAAGTAATTCTATAATTAAGTAAACAAGTTTAAAAGACACCATACAAATAGTTTAGGAAATAACTTAGAATACTTGACGTCAATATTTACAAGCTAGAAGATACTATTGACATCAAGTATTTTACGATTGTATAAAATTCGCCAAATTTTAATCTTCCGTAAGGACAATACATAAAGAGTTCGGAGAATTCATCTGTTGCAAGGGAGGAAACCAGGAAAATTCCAGAAAACCCACTTCGACAAATGCACATATTGAGCTATGGCGTTTATTTGCCTTAATAAGACCAGACCTGAAAATTTTTATTCCAAAGAAAACAATTATACCGCTTGATCATGTTGGACACCAAATTATAAAATATTTAGTACAGCATAAATAATAAACTAATATCTGTGGAAGCTATTGTAAAGTATTTGAATATCTTCTCTTTTTAGAGGAATTTTCACAGATAGTGAATTAAATTTATATGTCATAATATGAGAAAACTCAAGAAACTCCAAATTACGTATGACTAACTGCATGCAAAAACACAGTGACTATCTGTCGTTGCGGCTATAATCGAAGCCGAGACCCTCCACTCCAAGCACCATGTCCCTAAATCTAGGTCACAAAAAAAAAGCTTCATTAAAAATATAAAATTCAAAGCTCTAAAATACAGAAACTTTTATGGTATAAAAGATGCATTGTATTTACCTATCTATTTGCGAAGGTCTCCTTTGTTTAAAAAAATCCAAGTTTAGGACATA
The DNA here is from genome assembly GCA_037975125.1 of Latrodectus hesperus. Classification (NCBI taxonomy): domain Eukaryota; kingdom Metazoa; phylum Arthropoda; class Arachnida; order Araneae; family Theridiidae; genus Latrodectus; species Latrodectus hesperus. The sequence continues at coordinate 22,670,122 of CM075862.1, forward strand.
AAATTCATGAAATTATTTAATATTATTAAACTCATTTTAACACTGCAATATTTTCTAATATAAATTTGATAATTACTAAATCAACTGCAATAAAAGCAAATGTATAACTTGTAAAATGGAATTAAAAGATTTATAAATTCCTTGATTATTTCTTGAATAAAAATCATTTATTTCGAATAAATTTTTTTATTCCAGAATAAATTTTTTGTTTGAATAAGCTTTTCTTATTTTATCCCCCATTTCGCAAACCATAGCTTATTTATGAAAAACTTTTTTCAATTTTTTGGGAAAAGATTTCGAAAAAGAATAATTAAATTTTTCATCAGTGTTTTTAGTTGTTTTTTTTATTTTAAAAATAACTCAAGAATATTTTTTAAAGAAAATTTTAAAAGTAGAGAAAATTGAAAACTTTTCTGTGAAGCATTGTAATTCAACTTTTCATAAATTGATTAAAAACTTTTAATCATCAGTTTTTGCCTTTTAAATGGTATTTTAAAATTTTTTCAACTCAATTAAATAGGTTGATAAGTTAGGGTAAACCTTAAAATTAAATATAAAATAATGTGACAAAATTATGAGTAGTTTTAGTTGTAAATATTATCTAATTAGAGAGTGAATTAAAGTTCTTTTTTGGTTCTTTATTAATATAAAAGCACATAATGTTTAAACAGTAATTCTTTCCTTAAAATTAAAAATATATCAAAAAGACTTTAGGAAATGAAAATAAATTTCGATTCTCAAAATTAGAAAAAAAAACTTCTTTCATAGAACACATTTCAATTCAGCTGTCAAATTTTGTATTTATTGCTAAATATGGAAAATTTAATATACTAAATGTTTTTTAAATAAAGTTTCTCATCAACATTCTTTTTTTTTTTTCACTTTTATTTATTTAATTTTTTTGTAAAAATAAATGAATAAATATAAAACAGTTGTTAAATAAACAAAAAATTCTAACAGAATTGTGTTGATAAAAAGCCATTTTAAAATGTTTAATTTGTTAAATCTACTTAAAAAATTCTAGTTTTTATATTTCACAACTTATTATCCGTTGATATTCATTTTCTTTTAAAATTTCCTGACTTTACAAGAGAATTTCTTGAAACTAAGTAAGCTTATAAGTAAGATAAACAAAATTCCCATAGATATTTAAATAAATATAAGTTCTTTATTTATTACTCAATTAAATAAAATTGACATTAATAAAATGATTTTTTGTAATGAAAAATGAGAATTAGATAAATAATAATTAGATAAAATTGAGTCATTCCGCTATTTTAAAATAGAAATTATATAATTTTAATTTTTCTCAGTATTTCCAATTTTAGGTATGGTTTTTATACTTTAAGCAGAATTTTACACCTTATTGAATTATTGCTTACTGCATTCATATTATTATTTTGTATTGTATTTCAAACAGATATTTACTTTTTTCTTTTATAAAATCACTGTAAAGCATATCCATACAAATAATATAAATGAAGGATAATTCAACAGAAAATTGCAGTCAAAATTAAATTCCGAATACTATAAACATTCATAGCCCATGTGGGTATCGAACACATGAACTTTTGGTCGAATTGTTAAAATATTGCCATTGAAGTTCCCTGCTCGATACAAGTAATGTAGAAGGATTCTAGACAGTATCATTGATCTGAATTAAAGCTTACCTTAATTAACTTCTACTCAAGTGACGAGGTTGACACCTGAAGTTTTGCCATTTTCTTAATTGCAAAAAGACATAGAAAGAGACTGATAAGTTCTATAAATAGTTATCTTGCAAAGATCTTCTTAAAAAGATCAAATGATTGAAAAATTGCAAAGAAGATTAAATGTTATCACTTCTCTACTAATCAGACTAAAGCACAACCAAGCTACAAATAGGACAGTAGAAAAATGAGGAAGAATTTACCCTTTGAAGCATTTTCCACACTTGAGTCTTGACTTTACGAGAACTGCAATTTTGTCATTGGATCATTGGAGAATTTTCGTAAAACTAAACTTTGCAAATGCAGTACAAAATAATGAAGTGGTGAGCAATTTTATTTCTAGCCTTAGCTAAAATTATAAAAGTACATTATTTTATAATTAATTCAAATTAAATATTGCAAAAATCCTCAAGTGCTATAAAATTATTTCTGCGTAAAACAATCTAATCATGAAAATTATTCATTGCCTAATAACAGCTTCAAATTATTCTTCTATACTCATTAAGGCAAACGTAAATCATTTAAAAAAATTTATCGCTTGAAACTCCTTTTCTTTATGTTATTAATGACTGTTGTAATTAGTTATTTGTCATGTAATTTTACGCGGGAGGAAAAATACGCTCTAGACTCTATTCTTTTTAAGTTGAATTATGCTCGGAATATTTCTTATTTCTCTTATAATAAGAAGAATAGGTGTCATTAATTTTCCACGAACGAGACTACACAAAGGTATGACTGTTGCATAATAGAACAAAACTGTTACGGCCGCCATTTCTTACACTTATTTATTCTCAAGTTACTTAGATTAATCTCAATAGCAATAAAATAGCAATTTATCAGCAAAATAATTCTTATTCGACAAATGATAAAATTTATATAGGCTTTTACTTATATTACTCAGTTGCAATTGTTGATGAGAAATAGAATAATTCGGGTAATATTTTAACTGTTTATTTAAGCTCTCAATTTATTCAGATTAGATGTGATAAAAGAATTTATGCACTTTTGCTCCGTTTTGATGATTTGCTCGTTTATTTATTACTATTGGAATCGATAAAACACTTTTTTTGGCGTATCTATGGTAAATAATGTTAAAATTTTGTCTTTTTTGTTTCTTTTTTTAAATATAAATCTATAAATACCTTCAAAGCTATAACTATATATGTGGCATTTCATCTTCTACTTTTAAATTATGTATTGTTTTAAATCGTAATAAATATTTAATCTTTTATTGTTATTTCCAAATTCTTTTTCTTATACCTTGGGTAGAAACTTATTTGTTTTCCAATCTTTTAAGTTTTTCATAAATATAATGACACAAAAATTGTGTTCATTTTTGTAGGACACTAAGTAATTTTTTATGTATTTAAGAATTTTGAAATAAGTTTACTTTGGAAGGGAAATAAGTTTAAATATAATAATTTTAAAAAAGGCTCATAAATTTGAAATTTTCTATTTTGCTTCACTTTAATAAGTTTTTAAGTTTTATTTAAGATCTTCTGAATATTTACTTATTTTTAATTTTAGCTAAATCAGTAACTTTTTACATAAGCAGACGAACGATTAAGATTACAGTTACAGCGAATATTTCTCCGCAATTATCGTCTGCGGGTTTTCATTTTATTGGAACTCGATTCGTTCGGTTATGAACTGTGACAGGGGCGCGCTGCGCGTGAATCACCATTCGTTTCAGATCGAATCAACAATCCCTGGAACACAACACCTTGTAAATTCCTCTTTATAATGCCCTTCTGCATTCCGGAAATTAAACATCCACTCCATATCTATAGGAGAAATGTCTGCTGAATTCAGATTCCCTCTTCTACGTATTCTTAACGCTTAATGGGGACATATTCAGAGATTAGTCCCTTCCCCCCTCTTTCACCTAAGCATAGAGCACTCTTCAATAGGCATGTGTCAAAGGACCTGGGATGGGGAAGAGATTTCTCGTCTGATTGAGACATTCTCTGCCCTCCCCCTTTCCCATTCGACAGTCAGACACCCCCTCGCCATGCTTGGGAATACTGGCCATCAGATAGCGGTCCCCAGAAGCCCTTCAAAATCCACAGAACTCACGTAACACTTAGTGATATTATCGTGAAGGGTGGTCTGACGATAGGAAAGGTGAGCCCCCCCGTGATTCCCCCAATCATCCCCCTCCCCGCCGAGGATTGGAAGGTGAGTGCACACACAACAGATTGGAAAGCGATTGATTCGTCCGTTACGGGAATAATCCGAGACGGATTTCACAGCATAATCCTTACCTCGATGGTGCGATAGCCTCGACTTTGCGTGCTGCATTCGCCCCGGCGACACTGTTTGATGAGGGGTCAATCCTGTTTTCTTGCAGCATGGGCTTCGGCAGACCTGTTATTTGGGAGCTTTTAAAGAGCGGCTCTCGAAGTCGAAAATGCGTGACAATGAATCGTATTTCGCTCTTTTGTTTGAGGTAATCGCTTAAAATAAACGTTTCTATAAAAGGTTAGCCTAATATATGTCATTACACCAGCCTTTGAAAAAGTGGTGAAAAAACGCACTATTATTTAAATGGACGTCATTAACTGTTCCATGTACCGTATTTATTAAGATTAATATATTTACTTTAAAAGAAAAATAGGAAATAATAGCAGTTACTAAAACTAAGCTTTGAGGAAAACAAAATTCCTTATAAATTATCGAATATTAATTTAATTAACAGCTATCAATTATATAAATCTTATGAAAAGAATATTATACACAGTAATTAAAATTATTCATTTTTTAATATAGGTCATGACATTAAAATACATAAGAATTATAATAATTTAATTTAGAAATTAAAAACTAAAGTAATTTACAATCATTTAGTACAATAAATAGTTTACACTCTAAAGATTTTGAGGCTAATTCTTATAAATACTTATAAAATTGATAGATCTTTAAAGATAAATTCCATAAGCGATTTGGTAATTTATTTTTGTAATTTTATGTTTGAGAAGTCTAAAAACATTAAAATTCTAATAAAATATTTTGAGTAAATAAGCCTGAATAAAAAGGATGTTTTTATTTGTTGTAAGTAATGTTGGGCGAAGTTAAAATGAAGTTTTACAAAATTTGAAAACATTAATTCAGCCCATTTACAACCATTTAATAATTTCCCAACAAAAAATTATGAGAACTATTATTTAAATCACTCAGACTCCAAATGTCATGATAAGAAATGTTTTTTAATCTTCAAAATTTTACATGGAATAAATCTTGGGATATTTAAAACAAAGATGTATATATATATATATATATATATATATATATATATATATATATATATATATATATATATATATATATATATATATATATATATATATATAAACAATAAACAATTAACAATACATTCAGATTTTTTTAATGGAATAGTATGATCTATTCTATTATTAAATATAAATCTATTTGTTAAAATAAATAATTGAGGGAAGCCATTCTTGTTGTGGTTACAATTTGCACTAACTTAATTTACCAACAATTTCAGGTCAGTTTTACGAAAAATTCATTTTTGTTTCCGAATAATGAAAGTAGATATTTTAATCTTCATTGAATTACATTATAGGAAGCATGATTATTTAAAAATTCATAGATATACTGATGCTCCATGGAAAATTCTAGTCTTTCAAATACGCCATGAATTTCATCGAATTAGCCTTCATTACGAAGTTTTAGGTCACTGAACACACATGCCTTATTATTGCACAGATATATTGGGATATTCTACCTAGAAATGTTGAGAATCAAATTTATTATGAATTTCATTGATTAAACATCCGCTAAAATATTTTAATTCGCAGAAATCATATGCATTTCTTTTACCCAAAACACAAAAAAATCGAGGTATTTCAATGCGCCATATATATATATATATATATATATATATATATATACACACACCAAGCACAAAAAATCTAAGTATTCATATGTGTTATGTATTTGATTGAACAGATACCTGTTGTTAAAAATTGCTTATTGAAATCCTGCTTTTCTGTTTTACAAAGCAAAAAATAATAATAATAAATTAATTAAAATAATGAATATAAATCGAAGTATTTGAATTTCTAATATATACACTCAAACGCACACAAAAATCTAGGTATCCAAAATTTTATGAATTTTATTGAACACACACGCGAACCAGTTACAAGGTTTTAATTCACTGAAATTGTATGATTGGTGATTATGCAAAACACATGAAAATCTAGGTATTTAAACGTGTAATACACACGCGGAAAACACTCAGAAATGAAGGCATTCATATGTGTTATGAATTTCATGGAACACAAGCACCAGTTGAAAAATTTACCTCCATTCATACAATGTGTTACATATTACCCGGGAAAGTACTGATACTCAAACATGTTATAAAAGTCACATAATAAACACTCGTTAAAAATGTTTAATTTTATATGTAGCTATACATCACTCTTTTAAAGATACTGTGTGGGATACTGACAGACAAATCTACATATTTAAATATACTAAGAATTTCATTTAAATTGCTCCTGATGAAAATTTCTAATTCATTATAAATATAAACTCATGCACTACTGTGTGTTTTTTTTTACAAATAATTATCTTTCTCAAATAATTTCCATCCATTACATTGGGGAAACAAAACATGTTGAAGAATGACTGACTACTTTTACTCCTGGTGCTCATCCATTTCTTGCCAATTTTAAGCAGTGTACTGTTTCACTTTCCTGACAATGATTAGTCTTCGATTCTACCTCCTTTTCCGATATCTTTTTCTATCCAAGTAAACTCAATTAACTTGATCAAGAGACGTCTTGTTGCTGCTTCTTTATCGCTGCCTCCTTCCCTAATTGGGAAATAAATTATTAGTATGCGGGCCACGAGTCCCGCTGCCAACGTGGGCTGGCTTGTCAAAGATCGAAGCTGCAGCTACCCCCTCCAGAGTTGAGACTTCTCTGGGGAGATAAGGACAGTTTAACCAGGAATTCGAGACAGAACCGACAAGGGTGGTTGTTGGGCCCTTGACAAGAACCAGGTCTCGAGTTGTTTTCACCAGTTTAATTGATTGCTTTGTTTTTTTGCTCCCTTGGTTTGTTTTTTCAACGTTTTCCAAGACACGGTCAGCTAAGTGAGTTAAACGCCGGATGACCCATTCAATTATAGGTTGGCATCAGACTCGATAAATTGCAATTTGCGAGAATCGAAGTCATTTTCCATTCAATTAAGAAGGCCAAAACAAAGAAATTTCCTTTTGTGGACCTTTAGGGTGCTCGAAACAGTTTTTGGGTGATTTGGAATTTTATTGTTTTCATTTTGTGTGTGTGTGTGTGTAAATAAAATCGTTGGAATTGCTATTCGTAAGTTCCTTAAAACGTTTGATGAATGTTTTAAAAAACATGTTGATAAACTTTTAAAATATTAATCCTTTCCTTGGAAGTTAAGTCATTGGAAATTCAAATCAGATCAAATTATTTTTTTAAAGTACATTTCTGTAGTTTGCAGTACATTCTGTAGTTTCCTGTGCTGCTCAGTATTTTGCTTCGTAACTGCTAATAATTTGGGTTTTTAAGTATAATCAGTGAAGCCCGGTGGCTTAATGGCAGCGTTTCACGCTCCCATGGCACGGGTCCGAGGTTCGATCCTCGGGCTGGGCAAGGTTGACTCAGCCTTTCATCCCTTCAGTGCGTCGATTAACTGAGTACCAAGCATGCTTGCAAACTAAACACTGGGGATCTTACGTTAGGCTGACCACCTGACTGGGACATATGCTTCGCACCCCAGGGCCCTCGGTCATGAAAACAGTTATGGGCATTGTAGGCCTTGGCCCACATGGGCTGTCGTGCCATGGAGTTTAGTTTAAATATATTCAAACATTCAAAACATATAATTGATTAATTAGACTCAAATTGTGTTGATATAATTCATATCACACATTCAAATAATGAGCCGAAAATTCCAAAATTTTGTAATGTATACTCTAATTTGTGCGAATGAATAACTTGATTTTTATTGTTTTCTGACCATTTTTCACTATTTCTTTAGAGATAATGAAATTTACTAAAAATAATAACGTCTCCATATTATTTCAATAATTAAAAATTTTTTAAATAAATCCTTTTGTCTATAATTCATCAGTTCTTTCACTAAGCCACTTAAATATTTTGTTTTACTTTTAACATACTTGTGTGTGTGTTAGAAAATGTTACACCCCTATAATTTAGTTTATTTAGTTTTATTTACCATCCAGTCATTTGTAGATTTAAAGATGGCAAAAAAGATTAATTACGTTCAATAAAAAATCACGGATTTTTCATCATTTAATATATTTTTACTAAATACAGTGATATATTAAAGTAAAGGATTAAAGTGTAAATTAATGTTTATAATAGGGTTTCTAGGAAAAATATTCATTTAATATGAATGAAAAATTAAAAATAACATATAATTCTGCCCATATTATATGCAGCTTACAGTTTGCAATTACTCCTACGAATATTTGTTTTAAATAATATAAAATACACATATAAAAATAGCTAAAAATGTCTCCATTGCTGAGAATGTGTTATAGCAAAATTCAAATTTGTTCTATGTGATTTGTAAATTTCATGAAATTAAATAATTAAAATAAGTTTCTTCAATTAAAAGTTTTAATTATTTAAATATGTTCTAAAAACAATCAGTTTCCATTAGAATTTCGTTTCCAATAGAATTTATATATCTTGTTTTTTAAACTATTAAAGTTATTTATATACAATAAATATCTTTTTAACTTGTACTTTTTTTCTTCTGAAGAAAATGTTCATTTAAGCGATTCTGAAAATGATATCTCATCATCAACTACCATTCAATATTGCGAGGTAATATTTTTTTCAATCACGTAAAATAACAGAAGAAATAATAAGTGTGTTGAAAAATATAATTTCCAAAATTTAATTAAATAGTTCAATGCTAAAATAACTAAACTTACTTCCAAATTAGCTAATCTGACTTAAATCTAGTGTTGGACATTAATTTTCTGATTTTAAAATAATCAAAATGCTTTGTCAAAAAAGTACATAAATAATATTTATTTTTTAAAATTTATTTTCCATTTTCTCAAAAAATGTCAATTTTTGTTTAAAAAAAACAAAAACAATTTGGAATATTTGTAATTGAAAAATTGCTATGAAATTGAATTTTCTAAAAAAAAAAAAGTAAAAAACAATTCATTATGATCAAACGATATTTCAGAATAATTTATCCTGATAACAAAAACATTTTCAGCACTGCTAGAATTTAGTCAAGTTCCTATAATGATCTTTTATGGTAATTTCATTGATTAATAATCTGTATTATCAAATAGTAATCAAAAATCATTCTTCTTCTTCTTCTTCTTCTTAAAAATTGAGTTTGTATGTCATTGGGCACCTCTGCTTTTATCAGCATTTTGTACCGTTAACTCCAAACCCAATGTTTCCTAGTTCCAATTGCTCGGGTCACCCACTTTACTAATAAAGTCCAATAACCCTTTAATGGAGTCTAGGTGCAACTCTCTAGTATGGATGAAGCCTAAAGAAGTTAATTTAGGGAGGGCAAGAGCCTCACATTCGTAAATGACATGCTCTGCCGTTTCCTCTTGCGTATGACATTTCCAGCAGATAGGGTCTTGCTGAAATAGTCCCATCTGGTCAGAAAGTCAGTCATGCTAGGAATAGCTTCCTGAATTTCACCAGAAGAAGATGGTTTAGAGGTCATTTCTACCTCAAGTGAAGGATTCATTGCTGCCCCTTTACAAGATTGCCTCTGAGTTCCCTTGTCTTTTTCAGCAAGGTCTACTTCAGAGGCTTCACCTGCAAATGCAGAAAGGTTTGTTATTACTTGTGTCTTTTCAGCCACAAGATAACAATTAAAAAGCTCAGGTAATATAAGTCCACCCAGCATTGCCTGAGTTACTGGGCAAGGCAAATTACTCTAGAAGTTCGCCAAGCAACTAGAGGCTCCGTTAAGACACCAATACCGCGGTGCCAATTAGCCCTAGGCACGGATTGCATAACACCAGGGTTTACGGGAGCTGGTTCGCGGCCTCTGATTCTATATTCAAGGCTATCCTGTCATTCCTACAGGACATTCGGCTATCCACCACCTGCCGACGCGCCTGGTGGCTGTGCTCAAGCCCCAGGAAGGTACACGTACCCCCTGGTTCCAGGAAAAATCATTCTATTTAACTAATGTGCCTTCATTTTTATTACTCGAAATAATTCTGCAGGAATTCCGGATGGAGACAAATTGGAAGAAAGATATCTTTCCCGGGAGTCCCATTAATATTTAAATCTGACTTTGATTTTAAAAGGAACCAGCCAATGCTTAAACTATCTTTTATTTCAATTAATATATGCCCGAAATTAAAAAAAAGAGGAATTTAATAAAATTCAATATAGATTTCGGATTTTTTCGAGCATTTGAAAAATGATGCCTTTTTGAATGTTAAGCAAGAACAAAATTGTATTTTTTATTCTGATGATAATTATTCGAATTGAACAAATGAAGCCTAGATACGTCGACTTTTTTTATGACTCGTTAAAAAAAGTGAAAGATGTCAATTTATATAGCGGATCAATATAACAAAAAGTTAAAATAACCATGAATGTTAAAGATATTTTTTATTTCATGTTTTTTTACCAATAAATGTCTTTGAAATATATTTCGGACCAAAATAAATATTAACGTGAAGTTTCTTATTTGAGTTTATAAGAATAACAAAATTTATATTGTCAATTTATGGAATCAGTCAAAAAATGGAAAATGCCAATTTATGAAATAAATCAATACGGATGAAAGATAAACAAAAAAGATTGTGATTTTTTTTTATTTTAGAAATGTATTTCAGATCAAAATAAATGTTATTGAGAAGTTTTTTATTTGAGTTGATAAGAAAAACCATATGAGCAGAGTCTGTTTATGGAACCTGTTAAAAAAATGAAGAAAGTGCATATTTTTGAAAGGATCACACACTATTACCGAAAATAAACAAAAAGATATAAAATAAAGATATTTTTATTTCATGTTTTCTTCGAATGTATATCTTTGAAATGTGTTCAGACCAAAATAAATGCAACTGAGGAGATTCTTATTCGAGTTGAGTAAGATAACAAAACAAAGAGTGTAAATTTATGGAATCAGTTAAAAAAATGGGAAGTGTCGATTTATTATTTAAAATAGAAAGTTTTTATTTTATGGTTTTATTCCAATAAGTATCTTTGAAATGTATTTTAGACCAAAATAAATGTTACTGAAACTTTTTTTTTATTTGAATTTGAGGAGAATAACCATATGGACATTGTCAATTTGTGAAATCTGTTAAAATGAAATGGAAAATGTCAATTTATGAAATAGATGCTAACAAAAAAGATACAAGGTAAAGATGATGTTTTTATTTCAGGTTTTCTTCCAATAAATCTTTGAAATGCAATTCAGACCAAAATAAATGTTATTGGGAAAATTTTATTTCAGTTTAGGAGTATAACCAAATAAACAGTGCCAATTTATTGAATTTATTTTAAAAAATGGAAATTATGAGTTCATGGAATAAGCTAATACTATCAGAACTTAAGTGAAAAGAACTAAGATGGTTTTTTTACGTGTTTTTTGGAAATAAACATCTTTGAAATGCATTTCAGGCCAAAATAAATGCTACTAAAAAGCTTTTTATTTGAGTTGAGAAGAAAAACAAGAAGATAAGTTTTGAAATATAGCTATTTGGATTGTGAGCTATATATACTTAGTATTAATGTCACTTTAGTTTTAAATAATTGATTACTTTTTTGCTATAAAAATTTTAAAATACTTCTATACGCTGTAATCTATCAGTTGGTATTATATCATCATAATATTTCATAGAATTCGAGTATACTAGAACTATTTTTCAGACATCATCTTTTTCTCTTTTGATCCTGTGATATATTCAAGTTGTATTTATGACGTTTGTTTTTTGAATAATGGATAAAAACAACCCATAGAATTTTAGTCATCCAAATCCATTTTAAACCAGTTCATCAATTTACTTTAAACCAATTTCAGTTGCCTTTTTTTAAAAAAAAAGAATGTTTGAAATTGCCACTGATTTAGTTAAGTTATATGAAAATAATTAAATACTATTATTTATAATCTAAATAAAAAATGCTTGATTTAGATTAATTACTTATAATATTTAATATCATTGAAATCTTCACATTTTAAAAATATTTATGAATGCATATTTAATTTTTTTTATCATTTCTTTAAATATTTTCATTTTAGATTTCATTAATTTACAAATTATTAATTATTTAATGAATTTTTAAATCTTTTAAATTTTTAATTTTAGTCTTACAAACGTATAAGCTACGACTGTTTGCTAATGTAATGTAAGTAATTATTTTCAGTTGTTTTTTTTAATTTAAGTAATTGAATTTAGAAAATTAAATATATTAGAAATAGTTTGTATAAAAAATTATATAATATTTTTAAATAGTGCTTATATTTTAATTTTGTATATTTATATAAATATATATATATATATATATATATATGCATATAACTTGCATATATATATATTATATACTATTTATATATACTATATATATATATATTTAAACATTTATACTATCCATTATTTCTGTTACAAATTACTGAGACTACTAATTATTTAAATTACTATTATTATTTACTCATAATTAATCTTTTTTATTTCATAAAGTGCTAAATAAAATAATTAATTAGTTGAAAATATTCAACAAAATTTGAATGAAGTTTATCAAAATAGATTTGCAATTGCATATGTAATTTAATATGCTATAATCGTTAAAAATAATACTTGTTATTATTTATTGATCATAATTAAATAATGTAGTTTCAAACTTTTTAGTCAAAAATTATGGAAAAATACGTTATGACTGTACACTAACATATTTTACCCGATTATTTTCAAATATTTTCATTCAATTTTTAATTGGATATCTTCTGTTTTGTTAATTTATAAGAATTTTAAAATTACATATAGTTTAATAAAATTGAACTGATGAATGATTTTATTATTTTCAAACAAGAGCAATCAACACTGACTTTGAGGCAAAAAATAACTTATGACATTTAAGCATTAAAACCTCTACATATAAAACACTTCTGTAGGCATTCTAGATGTATGAAAATCATTCCATTTATAGTTACTGTAAATATTGATATAAGAATTCAATTTTTTAGTTCTTATGTTGCAAATAAAATTAAAAAAATATCTAATTTTTAAAAAATTTTTATTATTTTTTGTTTTTAATAAAGAAGGATAACAAGTGTTTAAATTAAAAGAAGAAATTAATGAAAATATAAGCTTGTTTTTATATACTTGGAGGTTGCAAAACCATTTATATAGCATATATAAATTAATTACTATTCTGATTGTATCATAATATTTTTAATTTATTACAATAAAATCACTCACATAATAGAAGGTAAAAAAAAGGTCCTAAAAGCAATAAAATTAAATGCATTGACTTTAATTATTGTATCACAGATAATGTTTACAAATCAAAACATTTTTTTAAAAATTTAATCAGCAATTACAGAAAACAATTACAGAACTAAACATTATTTAAAATATAAAATTTTCTTAGATTTTTTTATAGAAGATCATTATAAAAAAAAGAGGATTTCAAAAATAAAATTTAAACTAAAAGCTACATAATTATTGATCTTAAAATAAAATTTAAAATGAATGGGCATTTATTTATAAAGGAAGAAAATATTTTTTAAATCTTTCAATCTATGAAGCATATGAATCACTATTAGATAGCTAAAAAAATCTAAAAAAAATTTCAATTATGAAAAAATGTTTAAAATATTAATTTTTTATAATTATAAAATATTAAAAGCATTTATTTTTCATAGCTAAATGTTAGATGCATTTGTGAAAATTACAAATTCCGATATTTCTTTAACATTAACTCCAACAAGTTAGCCCTCAACTTTTTAGAAGGAAATGATATAAAATTGTTTTTCTTTTTTCCATTGAATTTAAATCCTCGAAAATTGTAAATGTTAAGAAGATTCTAAAAAATATATTTGAAATTTATATCAATAGTTTTATAATTAAAATTAGTAGAAAACATGATCTACCAATTGAAAACTCCTTCATATTGAAAACCTGAGAGTTAATAAATTTAAAATGAGTCCAGATTACTTAAATGTTGCTAATCTAGATGAGTCGGCAACTTATGACCACATTTGGTACTCGACACAATTTTTAGTGGAACTCTGCATCGTTTTATGCACTATTCCACTTAATACCGAAACATTCAATTGAGCGGAACGGAACAAGCTTACATTAAAGTTTTAATTTTTTTATTTAACAATATTGAAATAATACTTACATTTTATCTTGTTTATTTTTATAATAATGTTAAATATATACATATAATATTTATTCTATTTTTATTTCTGTTGAAAGATTTGCTGCATTTTGTGTTGTTTATTTTTTACATTGATATATATCTTTAAATGATGCATAATTAATATACTTTGAAATTCAAAAATTAGTATTCTTGCATTCTATTCCTTGAACCTGGGTTTATTGCAGGGGAAATCGATCGAATTGTTTCAGATATTTCCAACAACGTAGCAACCTAAATCCTATTGGTAGAAATATAAATTTAAAAATAGAGGAGTGTAACAAAATCGAAATTTTATCCGATTTATTTTCCTCAATGAGAAAGTTATTTTAATAATATTTGTGTGAAAGTAAAGAATCGCTGATTTTAAAAAGGGATGTAATTCGTTGTTTAAAATGTAATCAGTGATGTGTGGGAAAAAGATATCTCCTAACAATAAATGACGCAGGCACAATGCAGAACCACAGCGACCAGGTTCATACTTTAAACACAACAATTCACGTCAACATATGAAACATTTCGGAACGCTGACATCAACACATTCTTTTCCCATAACGCTGTTCCAGCACAAGTGGCTTCTTCTCAAAACAACGTTTTAATTGCAGCTCTCGGCACGCCAGCCGAAAATAAACGCAATGTGGCGAGATTTTTCCATTCGGCGCTTCGCCACTTGATGATGATGGATGGCCATTCATCGCCACAACGACGACCTGGCTACCGTAATTCAGCAGCCCTTTTAACCCGTTGGCGAATTCGCAGTCCCAACGTTATTTTTTGTAGAACAACCAATTTTGTTACTTTTCATTTATTCGCTTTCTAACTGCGCAGGTGGTGAAAAAGGGAATTGTTTATTTGTCTCGACACCAAAATTGTGTTCCGGTCTCTTCCGCACATGTGGAACGGCTTTAATGTGATTTTTTTTTCTTTTCTCTACTCCTGTTTGTCAATGATTCTCTTCTTTTTTTATTTTCACGCTTGGGAAAATTTCTTTGTCTCCACAAATGAATTGAAAATTGTTATATTTAAAACATTTTTAACCCTTTCGGATGGTTTAATTCAATGTTTCATTCACTTGAGGGCGAATAGTCTAAATGAAAAGCTATTACTCAGACTTTAAAGCTGTTTTTTATCCTTTCTTTCTCAGAGATATCTAGATAGAACACATAGTTTGGATGATTGTTGTGCTGGTTCGAAATTTATTTTAAACTGTAAATTTTAATCAAGCTGGATTTCATTTGCAAAATATGATTGTATGGCTTTAAGTCTAACCTATATATGCACTTTTCAAATTTCCCTCTAAAATACCCAGCTCTCTGCTTTTAAACCAACTTTAAATCACGTATTTCGAATGAGTATTATTTTAGTTAAAGAATCTGTTAATTCATGGCCAAGTTTAACCAAAAATAATTATCCTCAACTTTGGTTAAATTTGATTAACTATCGGTTCTGCTTCAATTATCAATTAACGTTTGCATATTAAACATGAAAATTTCTTTGAGTCTAACTTTTGAAGTCTTTGTTTAGTTGCCATGGGGTCCATTACAGAATACAATACAATAAAAGTTCTATAATAAATTGTATGTATGTCTGACATTTTAATTCATAAATTCAAAAACTTAAAAATTTAAAATAATGATGAAGATGATATCTAAATTTAAAAATTCGTTTGATACAAACTTTGTTAAAAAAAATTATACAAGTAAGTTTGAAAAATTTATTAGTTTATGCAAAATCCTTTAAATAATCTGACGCAACTGATCATTTTGAAAACAATTATTTTTCTCTAATTATTTTTCTTATATATCAATGTGAGTCATCGATTGGAAAATCAAAAATATCTATTTTACTTTTTCTTTTCAAATAAAAACTCAGTCTTGCTGTTCCAAAATGGTGTTCTAAATTTTTGTGAAAAAACTCAATTTTACTCAATGTGAGCTATAAGCCTACGAGCATAAAGCTCCAAAACTGTTTCTGTCATATTACTACTACTATTTTACAATAACAGTATGTTTTAAAATTATTTTACAATGTTAATAATTTACGATGTTTATTCAATTACATTTATAAAAAAAGTAATAATTAAGCATATTTTAAAAATATATTGAAAATTCATATTTTTGATGAATTGATATTTTTCATTTAAAACATGAATCTAAGAATATCACTTTACAATTATTAAATTTTTTAGGTATCATATCCATATTTATTAAATTAAAAGATATTTCAATTGAATATTCCAAATAGGAAATGTAAACCTACTGAATTATTATTTTTTTAAATGTTTTTATTTAAAAAAATAAGAAATAATTCGAGCTATTTCCAAAAGCTTTTATTTAAATAAAAGTAAACCATATAAAACAGCAGCAAATGTAATATTCTATCAAGAACAGTTATATAAATAATTCAGAAATAATGAGAAATATAAATTTAATTTTGTTTTATGATATTTTCTTCTAAAACATTGAGATTACATTATTTGCATTGCATACATATGTAAATGAAACTATCTTTTCCAGCAAATTTTATTTTCTGGTATTCATGAAACAGATGTTCCGGAAAGATGTTTAACAAAAAACGTATTTAATTTCAACAAGATTTACTGTATGAGACCATTTCCTAGGCCTAGAAAACAAGTCTATCCCTCTGCGTAATCCTAGATCTAGACAGTATGAGAATTTCCCATCAGAGAGGTAAGGACTTCCACAATCCTACTCTAGAAGAGATCTTGATAGAAAAAGGAAGGCACCCAACTGTTCCTACTTCAAGCGACAACAAGAACAAAAGAGAAGTGGAAGAAACAGTAAATGGAAAAGAATCTCATTTCGTTCTTCTTCTTTCTCCTCTGGGTTCTTTTTTATTCTTTGTTTTGTTCTATTTTTTTTTCATTCGTCCGCCTCAGTCCTGTCAGCAGCTTGGTAGGTAATGACAAGGCGGTCTGCGTGTGCGATTGAAATGTGCCCCCGTGAAGAGAAAGACAGGAATATATCCCATCGGAGCACGCGAACACGAATGGGTCTTTGAGAATTCGTGGTTTAAAATTACTCCGCCATTATCACCTTACTGTTTTCCTGTGGCTTGAAAAATTTTGAGTTTCGATCCATTTGGCTATTTAAATGTGTTCTTTTCTCACAAGTGTATTTTGAAAAATTGTTTTATCGTAAGTATATATTTTTATTACTATAATATATATTTTATTAAATATATATTTTATAGTATATATTTTATTAAATAATAAATTTAAAAATAGGTAAAAGCAATTTTCAACTTATTGAGATTCTGACATGAAAAATAGTATCTCAATAATGTAAATAATAAACAGACAAATTCTTGATTTTCGGGAGATATTTAAAATTTCTATCTAAAATTATCGGTTATCTTTTAGCTAATTGATGAAAAAATGCATATAAATTGATAATTATTATTATTCAAATGCACGATGGATGACATAATAGCGAAAGGCTATTTTAATTTATTATTACCCATGGATGTATGGATGAGAACAAATTTAGATAAGGCAAATAAAAAGTATTTAAAAGTCTAAAACACTCTCTTTGAAAAATTTAGATACATAAAATAGATATGAGTAAATTTTGCCACATTTGAGTACCGCCCACAATCTATTAAAAGGTCCTGCCAAGTAAAAGACTACAGATTTTATAAAAAATCTCCCAAAAGCTTTCAGCCCTTTGATTATTCTCTGTGTCATGTTCAGTATCTCTTTTTGTTATTCATCAGAAATTGTAATTGAATTTCGGAGCTTTTATTCTTAAGCCGTCTTACCACTTGTTCCCGGTGAATCTTTTTTAATGATAGTTAAAAAATACCTTATCGGAAAGGTTGTAGGAAAGTTACTTAGATTTCTGAACTTGCTCTCACTTATGAGAATACATCAGCATTTGAGGATAATCAGTTATTTTAGTTATATTTTATTTTACTTTTTTCACAGTAGGTTGTATTTAAATCTCAAAAAAATTATATAGAACATGGTTTGTTTAATTGTGTTAGAGTGTTTGCTTTCGCAAGCAACATTAGAACTTGAATTACCAAATATATACCCTTCGTATACATTTGATAATTCAAGTTCTAATGCGATGGAAATGGGTAAAGTGCAACTGTGACAAATTTTAAATTTTCTTTGATTCTCCTATTTGTACCCAAATGGTTCACTTAAAGAGTTGTTTTTTAAAATACTGAATGTGGCAACATTTTAATTTTTTCTTTAATACTTGATCATTTTCCAATTATTTTCGTTCCTTCACAATGTAATAACATTCTTTATTTAAATTATATCCTTTAGAGTAAAACATTAATTCAATTTTTTCTCAAAGCATATAAAACAGAAATTTTTCTTCATTATAAATTACAATCTACAAGTTATATCCTTCTAATGTATCTTCTATTAAAATACGTAAAAAAATGTATCGCTTCATTTATACCTTATAAATAAGGATAGTTTACACATTGTGTAAAATAATTAGTAATTAAATACGACAGTTTTATAATGATTATGAATACTATTAAATGTCCATTGAAAATTTTTCTATTAAATATTTAACTGATTGAAAAAAAAACTCAATATTTTCAGAATTATTTACCAGAAATGAATGGGAAATATATAAACAGTATATTATTATGAAGTGAAGGAATTGTATACTACTTATTTTATAAATTAATTGCATGTAACAATTTAATTTTATTTAAACGTAGAATGTATTTAAATTATTCAAATTTTAATAAATAATTATTTTAAATAAAAAGAGTTCAGGATTATTCAGAATATTTATCAAAATCAAATAAAAAAATGCAATTTAGCACTGCGAAGTTGCGACTTCTGGTGAGGAAATTGTATTTTACATTTTTTTATTAATCAAATAACTAATTAAGTCAAATAATTTAAGCATAAATTTTAATGAAGTTAAAGCTCTTATAATTTAATATTTCATCATCTAAATAATGTAGGAGCTCCCAAATTATTTACTAAAATCAAAAGAATAATATATATATATATATATATATATATATATATATATATATATATATATATATATATATATATATATATATATATATATATATATATATATATATATAGATAGATAGATAGATATAGATATAGATATATATATATATATATATATATATATATATATATATATATATATATATATATATATATATATATATATATATATATATATATATATATATATATATATATATATATATATATATATATATATACATATATATATATATTTATATATATGCGTGTGTGTGTTCTAAAATTTTCTGTCATAATTCTAAAGACATTTAGACCCGATGAGATTTAAAACAATCTGTAAAAAGAATGGAAGTCGTAGAGATAATGCAAGACGGTTTCAAGACAAATTTAACTTGATTCAGAAAGAATAAACAATCATGAGTTTGCAAATTCACTTTTACACTAGGGTATGAAACGGAGGAAAAAATCTTAAACTCTTCAAGAAACCAGACAACACAAAAAATAAAGCACTGCTAGTCCTTGGGGAAAACTAGGTTATACATGACACCCCAAAGGTCTGAAAAATCCCTTTTTTACACTACTTTTTATGTGAATGTACAAACTTCCATTCAGATACATTCCAAGTACAACCTCTTTTTTTTGGTCCAAAAATACATCTCTCGGAAAACACTTCCCAGCAAAATTTCAATTTCTAAATTGCACATCCATCATTTTGTGAACGGGAAAAAATAATATATATAAAAAAGGAGTAGAGAAAGTAGGGAAAAAAATTTTTGAAACGCAACGGTGGGGAAAAAAAGACGTGAAAAAAAAGTCCTTTACCTGGAGGGACTTTCAGTTCTTTTCTGATGTATTAAAAGTAATCTTTTGTCTCATCCGTTCTTTTTCTCAGTGTAAGCAGTGCTTGTTCTTTATTTATTAAAGGGTGTTTCTCTCGGCCGTTTTCCACGGTGTTTTTATTCCACGAAAGGCCTTCTTTCGCGCGCTTTTTCTTGTTTTCTATTTTTGTTTCATTACTTAGTTACGATTTGCCGATCCCTTTGCTTGAAAAATCTATTCAAATATGTATCATTCTAACGCTAAAAGACGAAAACAGTTCAAAATCTTTCAGTTGTTCTCTGAACTTTCACCTCGATAAGTTTTTTTTTTTTTTTTCCCTCTGCTGTGTTGGTCTTTTCTCCACTGCATGTTTGTTTTCTTGCATTGCTTATTTTTCCATACCCTCAGGTCCTGCGCTAGATGTAGGGATTTTTTTCTTCTTGTGTGCTGCAGGTATAGAGGAAGGCTTTTTTGTTCCAGAAGGAGATAAGGAATGTTTGCATCTCAGAGAATCACATTTAATATTTTTGTTTTGTTTTAAGTATATTTCAAATTTATGTTTTTCAAGTTCGTTCAAGCAATAAATTCTTACAAAATTTTTACAAACAGTTAATTTACTTTATTGTGTAGTCTTCCTTTATGAATTGTAGGTTTTATCCGTTTGTAATGTAAAAATTTTAATTTTGGGAGGGGAGGGGGGAAAGAAAAAAGAAAGAAATTCTAGAAGAAAAGTTTCCAAAATTTTGTTTTTTTAGAAATAACTTAAAAAAATAATTAACAAAAATGTTAAAATAAATCATTAAAATAAAAATTTATAATTTTCCATTTCATCGGAATAAACATATATATAAATTGTTCTAAGAAATAATTTTTATAAATTTATTTATAAAAATTATTTTATAGAAACATAATACATAAAAACTATAGAAATTGTTATGGCTCTTATGAATCAAATATTTTATGCGTAATTTTACTATATATATAGTTTAAAAATATAATATCATGTGAAAGAAATTTTTAAAAAATTGTATTGTTAAAAAAGGCTTTATAAATATTATAAAATACAATTTGCTTATAGATATTTCCCACAGATGAAATATTAAAAAAAAACTATTTGACTATAAATTTATTTTGTTTCTGTGAAATGTATAAAAGTTATTTTTTAGAAATTTACTATCGTTAAAATTATAGAAATTATTCCAGCTCCTTATGACTCCAATATTGTATACATAATTATATTTTATGTTCAGTTTTTATAAGAAATTCTGTTAAACTAAAGAAATTTAAAAGAATTAGAATAAGTCCATATAGATGGTCCCGCCAGTACACCCGTGGCATCAGAGTAGGTACCCTGGCATGTCCTTGGTTCGTGGCAGCAGCAGACGAGATCATACAGGTCTTACCCGTTCCGTTAGTGGTCACCTGTCCTCAGTGACTTTTGTTGGCGGCAATAAACACTTCGAAACCTGTACTAGGTGCTCTTTTCTGTACAGGCCTCCCCTTGTCACATTTCATCTTGTCTGGGACTTACTAGGCAAGACCTGGTTCATGACCCCCCAATTAATACCGAATTTCTTCATGATGAATGAGTTCATGGATGCGATTTAGCACTGCTGGTCACGGAGAAATGAAACAACAACAACATATTATTATGATAATAATAAAAATAAACGGAATAGTCAAAAAGTTAAAATAAATAATATAAATTAAAATTAAATCGAAAAATTTAATGGTTAAAAGACACAAAGAAAAAATTATTTACTAGTTTCAGTACTCAAAAATTTCTTGATCATAAATTTTAAAAAATTACAATAATTAAAATAAAAATAATAAATGTTTTCTTACTTAATATTTGTTTAAAAATGTTAAAAACAAATATTAAGTAAGGAAACATTAAGTGAAAGAAATTTAGATGAAATGAATTGTAAAATTTCAGATTAAAAAAATCGTTGATGAATTTTAGTATATAAAAAAGTTGAAATTAAATACTTTAAAAATCACAATAATAAATATACAAATAAAAAGCATAAAAAGATGTATTATAATGAAGACTATTAACATTATTTTAACATTATGTTGCAATAAATAACTTACATTGAATGTCTACCATTAATAGCAAATTATGTTCGCTTTGTTGCATTTTAACTGTAATTTTTATTAAAATAAAAATATCTTATCAGACAAGGAATTACAATTTTTTCTCAAAACTGAAACTTTATTGTATTTCTAATACAATCTTTCGTACATCTGTATTAATATCATTTGTAATACAGAAAAAAATATTTTGATTTACGTAAAGTAAATATTACTTGCTACAAAAGGAAGAAGTTATGTTCATTTCAGTTCATAATTTATAAGTATTTTATACAAAACTATAATATTTTGGAGTCAAAAATTTTCTTCACAAAAACAAATGTAGCAAAAAAATTATGTTTATATAACTTAGAGAATAGTGACGAATGCAACACTCAAATAAATATAGTTTAAGTAAAACTTTTGTTCGATTTTTTCGAAGGAAAATTTCTGTTCGATCTGTTTGCAACAGTAAATAACTTTCTAAGGAAATATTAAGGAACATTTAATATTCAGATGCATTTGAATAAAAAAGTAGAACATTTAGGCGCATATTAAATATAAAAAGTAGACATTCATTATGGAAGCAGTATCTGATTTATAATTTTATTTAGTAAATTTTTTAAAAATAATTATTGAAAATTTTGAATTTTTGTTTAAATTATAAAACGAGTTATTTATATTTATGTTTGTACTGAATTCAAGAATATTAACGGATTCAAATATC
Organism: Latrodectus hesperus; assembly: GCA_037975125.1. Lineage (NCBI taxonomy): Eukaryota > Metazoa > Arthropoda > Arachnida > Araneae > Theridiidae > Latrodectus > Latrodectus hesperus. The sequence continues at coordinate 22,692,850 of CM075862.1, forward strand.
AAAGAAATGCAGTTGAAATAAAGATCTGCTTTTTTTTCTGAATAACTTTCCTTTTTTTCATTGATGAAAAAATGTATAACAAAAAAGTTGATCTGATTTTAAATAACTTGATTCAATTCATTTTTTTGGTTATTTTTGTTTAAAATTTTCAAATTTTGTCAGACATCAAATTATATTCTTTCAGATTGATATCATTTTTAAATAACCAAGAAGATATTCCTTATGAAAGTTGTATCTGATTTTAAATAACTTTAATCAATTAATACTTTAGGTTATTTTATTCAAAAACTTCAAATATTTACAGACATGAAATCATATCTTTATTAATTTGAAAGTCTTATTATATAAACAGGAAAAATTCGAAACGAGTATAATGAATGTTATACCTGATTTTAAATAACTTTATTCAATTATTTTTTTAGTTATTTTCAATTGAAAATTTCAAATTTTCGTTTATAATTTTCTTTTACATTACATCAAAATTGCGAATCAAATAGTAGTCTAAGCTTTTTAAATCTGAAATAATCTCTTTTTTTAAAGACACTTTACTTTGTGCAAGTGAAATAAACTAGCTATTTATACGCTGGTACATAATGTTTTAATTAAAAAATGGAAATGAAATAGTTTTAATATCTAAAAATTTCACAATGAAAAGTGTGTTAAAAATTTAAAATCTAGAGAAACTCTTTTTAATATTTAGATGGGCTCTAGAAATAATAACATAAAATATTTTTCCATACAAATTAGAGCCAACAGAAGCAGTTGGCATTCGCCAAAGTTTTTAGTATTTTCTCTATTTTCCCACCGTTATTAAAATAACGCCTTTATTCCAACATCCAATAAATCAGAAATTTTGTAAGATTCGAAGATTACATTGATGGAAAAGAGAAGCATAAGGTATACCGAAAATTTCAAGGTGTGGCATTTTATTGAAGGAATATTCCGTTTGCTTGACGGGAGACAACTTCAGCAAACGCGTCTGGATTCATCGTTTTGTAAAAAGGAAAAGACGATTCATCCGCGGTTCCTATCATCCAATTATCGTTTTCTTCAGCCAAAAAGGCGCTTTTCCCAAGAATCGGATCTAAGCTACTTTGTAAGTTTAATATGTATTTTTCCTTCAAGGGAACATCTACAAAATGAATTAAAAATTTTAATTTTTTGAATGCAAGTTATTTTAACAACATAATTTCATAAATTAATAAAGTAGGATGTGTTTTTCGATATGTTAATTTAAATAAAAAAAATTACTTTAAAAATGTTGTGATAAGAGTGTTGCTGTTGATGTTTCTTATCCTGTTTGGTTTAAAAATTGGTAAAACCTGATTAATGAAACCATGAACTAACAAGAAAAGGACTTCGAAACAAGTCCTCTTTTTAAAGCCTAAGCAGGAAAGTAGATGACTAGGGGTAAAATACGTGTTACATTTCTTTCACAATTAGAAGCTCTGGTTTCTTTGATTAATTTTAAAACAGTTCCAAAATTAGGATAACCATTATTAGCGTAATACTTATGAGACAATTTTGAGCTCCACCATTGATTGATTGATGCGATTGAAAGGTCGTGAGTTTGATCAAAACCAGTACTGATTAACCGAAGAGTGATGCTGCGCTACTACCTCTTGCACGCATTTTTGTCGGGGTGGGTGCTTAGGAGTATTCCGCTTTCTCCTCACTTAGGACAGTTGGTAGACAATGAAAATGTTTGACAACATCCTTGGGACTTCAGGATATCTATACGCGATAGGAAATTTAAATTTATAAACCTTTAATCAAAAAATAACAATATATATATTGTTTGACAGAAATTATATATATATATATATATATATATATATATATATATATATATATATATATATATATATATATATATATATATATATATAAGGCATGATTAGAAATATCATAAGCATAATTTGAAATAAATTCAAGAATAAACACAAAAATAATACATTCAGCACGAAAGCAGCTTAAATAAAATTGCAAAAATATAAGTAATTGAAATTTAAAAAAAAAAAAAAGCAAATTGTACAAATATATAAAGAAGAACAATAAAACAAAATGACAAGATTATTTATGTATAGTAAACAGATGGAACATATAACCAATAGATAATTCAAAATTTGAAAAGACATACTGAATAAAAAGAAAATGGAAACACAATAAGTAAAATGAAATGAAGTACCAATATGGCCAGAGCTTCTTCAGGGGTTGTTGACCACATCGGAACAAAGTATGGCTTCTCTGTAATGGCTCCAGACTAAAGTCTTAATGAAGCCAACACACCCCAAAGCCACACTAAAATTTTGAATGAATTCACAATTGCCAAAACAAAATAAAATATTAAATTTATAGCTGCCAGAATAAAATATTAATTTTATAGTAGTCAGACTCAAATTTCAAATCCACAAAAATTTCTTATAAATAATGTACTAATACATAAGAGAATTAAATAAACTAAATGCATAAATTGAAATACAAAATTAAAAATTGGCAGAAAAGCCATACTTTGTGCTAATGTGGTCAACACCCCCTGAATACGCTGGCCATACTGGTACTTTATTACACTTGATTTAATCTGTTTCCATTTTCTTTTTGTTCTATGTCTTTTTAAATTTTGAATTATTTATTGGTTATATGTTGTTGTTCCATTTGTTTACTATATATGTAAATAATCTTATATGTAAACAATACAAATGGATATTTCAAAGTAGTATTTGTTGTCAATTATTATGAAGTTGCAGTACTTATTATAAAATTAAATTATTGAAAAAATACTGTTTAGTGAACAGTAAAATATGCAAAGGAATTAATTTTCCAAAATGTTATCTTGGAGTATCTTGTTTTCTCAAAGTCGAATCTTGGAATTAAAATTAATTAAACAAAAAGCTCTTCATCAAATTTTACGTTTTAAAGTAATCCTATTAACTTCCTGTTTTTTTATTGTACATATAAAAATGTCTGGTAATATTATTAAACTTCATTTTAAAACTGAAATTTTACCTTTGAAGTTGGAAATAAATAAATACTTCCAAAAAATATTTCCCATTAGTGTCATTCATTTTTAATAAAGGATGTTGAAATTCATTTTAAAGCTAGCAAATGACTCCGTCTTTCCAGAATGATTTGATTTAGGTTTCGATTAAGTATTTCTTCTCAACAACATTGAACTGAACTTAAATGCTTACTTCTTTTAGAATTACATTTGTCGTCATTAGATGTGATAACCGTAGTCTGGAATTATTACTTTAATCTAGAAAATTTACTTTTGGCTTCTAAATGTAGCTTTAAATTAAAAAAAATAAATTTTAATGTAATCCTTTCCATTACATAATTTTTGTAGAATATTTTCTTAAATATAAACTTAATTTTTTAATATATTCTTCCTTTCAAGTAAAAGATGGAGTCAAAATTACTCTCCAAAATGTTTTTAATATTGGTTTCTATGTTTTAATACAAAATATCTGTTTTAATTGATATTCATTTTTTATTTCAGAATAAGGAGCACTACTGAAAAAACTAACTGATCAAAATTCTTTTGAGGATTTAATTCACAAATTTACTGATGCATTTATCATGGCATAAGGGATTTTGATATTCTAAATAAAGATTTCCGCTATGGAAAAGAAAATAATTCAGTAACAGGTATGTGTAATAACTTTGTTAACTTTTCACTTATTCAATTCTAAGATTAAAAAATTTAAAAATATGTGTATAAAATATATATATATATATATATATATATATATATATATATATATATACAGAGAGAGAGAGAGAAGCCCGGTGGCTTAGTGGCAGCGTTTCATGCTCCCATGACACAGGTCCGAGGTTCGATCCTCGGGCTGGGCAAGGTTGACTCAGCCTTTCATCCCTTCAGTGGGTCGATTGACTGAGTACTAAGCATGCTTGGGAACTAAACACTGGGAGCCTTACGTTAGGCTGACCACTTAACTGGGACATATGCTTCGCACCCCAGTGCCCTCGGTCATGAAAACAGCCTTGGGCACTGTAGACCTTGGCCCACATGGGCTGTCGTGCCATGAAGTTTAGTTTATATATATCATCGCAAATTTTTTATATAATTAATCAAATGCCAAACGAAGAACAATATAGTAAAAATACGAAATATAGTAAACACAGATGAAGCATACATTCAATAAATAGTTCAAAATTTAACAGAAGTATAGAATAAAAGGGAAATGAAAAGAAGTACCAACATGGCCAGCTTCGTCTGGGGGTGTTGACCAAATTGGCACAAAGTATGGCTTTTCTGCATTGGCTGCAGGCTGAAGTCTTAATGAGAAAGAAGCCAATACACCCCAAAGCCATACTAAAAGTGTCAAGCCAAAATAAAGGAAATAAATATCAAACTAAAATACAAACCAAAATGTAATTTTAAATCTAAAGTTGCCAAAATACACTATTAAATTTATAGTAGTCAAAATAAAATCTAATTCCAAGCCCGCAAAAACTGCAAATAAATGTAAATAGAGGATACCAAATGCATAAATTTAAAGACTAAGTATGTATAAAGACCAAATATGTATTGTGTATTATAAGTGGTTCTGATAAAGAGAGAGATATCATAAATACTATTGAAAACAAAATAATATAGACCATGTCTTAAATGTTAAGTATCCGATTTCCTGATGGATCTATAAAATCGTCCATGATTTAAAATGAATTAATATTTGATATGTACATAAAAAATTTTAATATTTTTTTATAATTTAGGACTATTAATTGCTTTATAGACTGGATTACCAGCTTTTATTAAAGAAACTTGTAAATAGAGGTTTTATTTGCCTGGGGTTCTTGTCAGACAGACACATACAGAAGAGTAGAACAATTATAGGAATACTAATAAAATTTTATATAAAGATTTACAAATGAAATGAATAAATAAATCTCATGTAAATATATTTAAATTATATATAAATTTTGAAAAAACAATTCAACATAAAATGAAATTTTTGATTTCTTTAAGCAAATCATTTTATAGTTTGTAGGTTTTAGTGGTTGTGTGTATAGGTAGATCTGTTTGTGCATTTTAAATTTCTTGAAATGAAATTTTATCTGTATTTTTTAGCATGATAATTTTCCAACAACTTTTATATTCATGTAAAAATATTGTCACAGCTGAAAAATTTTCACTATGCATTTAATATTTAAAGCCTACATCAGTTTTTCTACTTATTTATAAGTGCAATATTGGAATGGATGATTAACTGATTGAAAATATTTTATATAATTATTATTTTTGTTGTACTAAACTTAATAAAGAAGCACGATTTAATTATTTATTTTCTAAGCACTCTTTAATCTAAAAACTAAAATTAAGAAAGTGTGTAAAATTTCGAATTTAAAAATCATTGTCCTTTAAAAGAAGGATTAATAGCGTAGGAGGAGATTTATGGAAGTACCTGGCAAAACGCAGTGATTATAGGGCTATAAAATAATTCAAGACTGTAATGTTCTAAAGTTGTAAAGATTTAACAAATCTTACGTGGGAAAAACCAGACATTGAAAAATACTGATGCATAGTTTGTTGGGGAAAAACGGCGAAATAACAGTAAATTTATTTTGTTTTTCTTCAGTTACCAACACCTGTGGGAGCCAGCAAAAATGGACATAGTAAATATAACGCCAAGCCTCCTGCACCAGATCCCCAGAGCAATATAATTCTTCCTTTTTTTTCTTTCATTTCTATTTCTCCCTTTTATATCCTGCTGGAAGAAAATATATTTTAGACTCCAAGAAACTGGAAAAAAAAGAAGAATAATAAAATAAGCGTCTAAACATTTCATTGTCATTTCGGTCTCTGGCGGGTACTTAAAACAACTTAGATTTTATTTTTCCTTTTGCTTCTTTTTTATCTTCCTTTTTCTTTAAATTGTATATTACGATTTTTTTAAGGGAAAAAAAGGGAATTTTTCCGAGTGTTTCGACCCTTTGGCGACGCTGACAGCGTGGCGTGATAAATGCTAAGCTTTATCGTATCGCAAATTGAACATTCTGAAAGTATTTGTGCTGAACCTTCTTCTTATTTATTGCTTTTTAAGCAACACACTGTAGGGAATTAGTTTAATTTTTGAAGTCAATGTTATCGGTAGAGATACTTTTTTCCCCAAATATTTGTAAATATATTTGTTTTGCGCATAGATTCAACTCAATTAAATTATTTATTAAGAGATGTTTTTAGAAAGAAATATTATTTTTCCGAATTTCATTACGGAAATTATATTTCCCAGTGGTGCTATATATAATTTTAAATTCAAATTAAATGTCTAAATAACGGATTAAAACTAGTTCTGAGGATAATTAAGCTTCCCTGTACAGATTCATTACAGTGTTCACCCCCACATACCTGTCAACAAAATAAAAATATCATAAGCACCTCACTATGACAAACAAATAGTTGTTAGGTTTTATTTCATTTTTTTTAATTCGCTAATTTTATATTTTTAATTGGTGAATGCTTAGGGTTAATAGCTATAGTTGTTCGCATTTTCTAACAATTTAAGCTATATCTTGTGAAAGTTTATATTTTAAAATACGAGTAAAGACATTTGAATTAATAAGCTATCAAAATTTAAAGAATTGATATCTGTACAGTTTAAAAATTTAGAACTTAAAATAACTAGGAAAAAATATTCGTATTTTTTCAATCAACTTTTATTTTTTTATTTATTTAATTTTTTTCTTGTCATAAAGTGGTTGTTTTTTTCGTCTCAGTTGAAATCATGTCTACATCATTTTACTACAATTCTCATTGGCTTAAAATATCCATGACGTCAGATAACGTTTCATCTACGTCGCATCGTATTAAGACGGCATCGTTCACGCGACTTGTCGAAGAATTTGCTGCCTGCCTTCAAATCGCATTCTTCGAGCGGCAGCAAACAAGGCGAAGTTCATTATCGAATGTCTGAGAATAGTATCGCAGTTCAATTTGTCAATAAAACGATTTCTTATATAAAGACCGAAATGTCGGCTGAAGAAGCCGTTTTCCATTGATTCAAGCATTAACACGTTGATAATAGAACAGAAAAAAGCAAAATGAAAAAGACAAAACAAAGCTTCCACTTTATGGTTTGTTTAAATTGAAAAGGATGATTTAAATTTAAAAAAAAATTTTCGGTTTAAAAATTTACTGCTATTTAGATTGCAAAAGCAAATTTCACAATTTTTTAAAATAAAGACCGCACATTTTATAAATTTAATAATGGCAATATAATAAATTTTAATTAACTGAAAATATTATGAATTTTCAGTTAAAGTAGCAGCATAGTGGTATTTTATTACGTAATACCTGTTTGATTTTGTGACATAAAGTAATTAAACATTATTTTTAAACAATATAAATGTATATCTTTTATTAATATAAATTTGTAAAATATATAAAATCTTAAAACTTCATGCATCTAAAACTTAAAATTTAAACAACCCAGAAGCAAATGTATAGAAAATTTTATTTCCTATATTATAATTTCTTAATCAAGTATTATAATTTCCTATATTTTTGATAGTGTTATAAAAAGATTAAAATTTGTCGTAAAAACAGAAATTTCACAGATTTTTTATTTAAACATTGCCTCTTATTTTTAAATTGGAAAAATATGCTTTGTAAGATTAAGCTAAAAAACTATCAATTGCATACAAATAAATCTAATTAATAATTTTCAGATGGCAATCTGGTTAAGGTATTAAAAATATATTAACACTAAGAAAAGCAACATTTCAAATTTAAGAGCCATTTAAAGACAAATTTTTCACTGCAAAGAATTATTTTGAATTTTTTTCTGAATAATCCTTTTAACTGTGTAGTATAGTATACATTTTATTGAAAACGGATGCCCTATAATCTTTTTAGTTCGATTTCATAGGGGAAAAATAATATTGCCAAGTTTTTATAATCATAAACAATATGTATTGATTAAAAAGATTATAAACGATTGAATATATAAATAAATGTTGATTAATAAGCAGCATATAAACTATAAAACATTAAAAATTTTTATTAAAAGTAAATGACCGAACAATGAAATTCGAATGAATGTGCGAAAAAATTAAATGCAAACATAAATCTCGCGCAATTAATAAATAAATTCTTATAATTAACTGGCTAAAAAGATACACTTGAGTATAATATCAACGCGTATAAGTTGAATGTAATATTGCAAATCAAAAAGGAAAATTAAAATAAGAAATAGAAATATCATGAAAAACTCTCGAACATTTTAAAGCAGTTAAAAGTCTGGGTTACCAAAAGAATGGAATAAATCGCCAAAATTTGGCGAGAGGTAAAAAATTCGCCAAAAGGATTATATAACATTTGTACCATTTATTGAAATGTGATTTCAATAAAAAGGATTTTTGTAAATTTATTTACTTTTATGAAGCTTAATTTGCTTTTTTGAAGTTTTAATTTGCTTTTAGGAAGAATTCGCTTGGAAGCTTGCGCATTTGCTTACAACACCGGAAATGAAGAGGACGAGGAACTTTTATGAATGGAGGGAAAACAAACGCAGCACAAATGGAAGTCTGCGAGTTAAATGAATGAAGTAGTATCTATTATTTGTAATGAACAATGATGACGCAGATTTGCCATTCATTTGTGTTCATACTGTTCAGCAATTTAACTGCGCGTACTTGATGAGTTGGATTTGTCTCCCAAACTTAGTTCGCTAATGAGAAAGCAACAAATCAACTTTAAAGGTCAATGGTAAAAGTTTAAAGCAATAAATTCTTGCGAATAAATTGTGAATGAAGTTTCAAAGTCATTAAATTTACATCGACCTCTCCTTTGCCAAAATATGACATTGAAATAAAGCACTTACAAAAACATACCGAGGAAGAAAGAAGCTATATTGAAGAAAAATATAGCTTCATAAAATGTTCTATAAACAACATCATTAAAGTACAGCGTCATTTATTATTATAACAATAATGAAATTTCATAAATAAAACAATTGCGTCGGTTGGGTATAGAAAATTCCAAGCAAAATGGCATTCATTCTCGAAATGGAATAACAATTTGGTCAAAAATGACAACTATTCAAACAATTGAAATTCTTTTACGGGAAAATTCCTAATGAAATTCTATAAAAAGCTGAATTCTTTTTATGTTATTTTTATGATATTCTTTGATTGAATGTTATATGCATATCTTATAATGAACTATATTGCTTCTGAAGAAACAAAAGAAATCAGTTTCAAGCGATGAAATGTGCTCTTCAATTTTATAAATAGTTTTGAAAATGGCGAGTCAGTTAAATTGATTTTTGACATAAAAATCTAAAAGTAATGCATATTTATCTTAACGCTAATATGTTCAGAATGAAGATGAAACAAATTTTAATATTTTTCTTATGAAATTGATAAAATTAGTGAAAATTTTCAGATGACATTTTTAAAATTTAGGATGAAATTAATTTAATAAAGAATTGTTAAAATCTAGGAAACGTTCAGAATTAAGATGAAATATTTTTCTTATGAAATAAATATATATTGTTATGAAATAAATAAATAAATACATGAATTGAATGAAAATGAAATAAATAAAACTCAAGGGCATTCTCAAATGACGTTATCAAAATTTAGGAGAAAGATATGTCTACAGGATATTTCCCATTTAAGGTTAACTTAAAGGCCTTTTTCCTTATTTTCTTAAATAATACTTATTTTCTTTAAATTTCTTAGCCATAATAAAGTTAAATTTCCTTATTTTTAGTAGAAAATTACAAGTTTGTAAACGTAATATAAAATCGAGTGAGTGAACTAAAAGTGAAATATTAATTTTAAAATATTATTATTGTATTCATTTATTTCATAAATATGGTGCAAGTGTAAGATTAATTGAAAATATATTTTTTTATCAAAACATTTTTTTAATTTTATTTGCAAGATAACTCTAACTTTGGATATCAAATTCATCAATATTTTGCATTATTGGAACTAATTAAATTGCTTATAATTAGTGTACTAAAATATCACAAAAAGCTGCATTACAAATGAGAATTCTATTTCATTCAAATTTAGTTTACAAATATTTAAATAGTTAATTGACAAAAAAAAACATTTCAACAATTCAAAATGCCTGTGCATAATATTCCATTGAAAGTGATATATTGCTTGCCAATATTTTAGTGTAAAACAATATGATGAAGAAAAACTACATTAATTCTTATAATTTCTTGTGGTGCTAAAAGAATCTTTGTAACATTAAGTGAAACAAGTCATACTCCGGAATAAAAAAGCTGAAAAATTTACTTAACAAATCGAAGAGTGTTTGGCTTAAACAAATTAATACAAATTAATTACTAAAAGAATGAAACAACAAATTCTAATTATAAAAATAACAATTGCAAATGGATGTGTTGTTGCTTATTACAAATAAGTATATTATTAATGACCTTTGCTGTAAAATCCTTTAATTGAATACATTTTTTTAGAGAAAAAATGTATGATTTTACACGGAATTTTAAAAAGCCGACACCAAATTATTAAAAAATAATGGGTCCATGAAACTTATAAAACAAATTAACATAAGTAATTAAATCTCAATTAGTATAACTTGTATACAATGAAAAGTTCAAATCAAAGAAGATTTTAATTAGAAAACAATTAAATTTTTAAACAGATTTTTTAATTCTATTTTTTATAAAATTAAATACTACATATTTAAATATTTAATATTTTATATAAATTTTTTCTTATTTACAATTTTTTCAGCAAATTATCATTATCGCAAAAATAACTCTGAATCTATAATTCTTTCCATGCACATAAAAAACTGTATTATAATACAGTTCTTTTTAACCAAGTTTACTTAACTACTAGCATTTCTCAATTAATTAAAAGAAATTTTATAAAATTACCCAAATGTTTCATAATTTTATTTGGAAAATTTTGTATGAGTGATTTGAAACAAAAATTTTAATTGATAAATGAAAGTGAAGCATTAAATAGTTATAAAACTATAGGAAGAATATGCTTTTTTTAAAACAAAATTGATTTGTCCTTAATGAATAAACAAGATTTTGAGTAAATAGTTTTATGTGAATTTACAATGCTTTCAACATTCATAGATAATAGCTCTCAAGACCGAGAAATGAAAGTTTTTATGCTTGAACCCAGCGAAGATCCGACTTGTTCATATATGTCTACTAAGACACGTAAAATAGGTCTTGGTCGCTATATTCTTTTACCAGAGCGGCGTGTCGTCAAGAGTAGGATGCCAGCTCAGGTGTCGATCTTGGCATTTGAGTTGAATGATTGAATTAGTTGATTGTTTACGGCATTTCAGTAAATAGAAATAGGCAATAACAAAAATATTACAAACATGGAACAAAATGATATTGTGAATAATTATCTTCTAATGGGTAAGCTATTCGAACACCGCAAAATTTAGCAAGAAAAAGGCGAGTACGAAACTGAATATTTTAAGTACTTATGAAATTTTTCTATTGAGAAATAAAGTATGCTTTTATTTTGAAAACTAAAAAAAAAATATTTTTAAAAAACTAAATATTTGCAGACAAAAATAAAAACCATAGTAGCTATAAGCAGTATCTATTTTTAACATTTATATACTGAATTGATTATTTTCAGCATAGCGTAGTGGACGCATGAACACGTGACTACATAACCCAATGAAATGTCTTCCTGAGTGATAATTTACGGAGGGGCTACATCGCAATGCTTTAGGACGGCTTAAGGAAGCTGTAAGACATTTTAATGTCCACCCCATGAATGGTCAACCAGAAAAACTTTTCTTTTGGGTCTGTATTCCAGTGTCACAAGGGAGGAAACCCGGGAAACTCCTTCAAACAACCTTTCTTCAACATTATATGGGATCGAACTTGAGATCTTTCACTCCGCAAACCACTGCCCTACCTTTAGACCCCAGATGTATATTAATCCTTAATTGCTTATTTATCATATTTCCATTTTTATTTACCATATAGTTTGAATATGAGAGAAAAACAAACGAGATTCAATAATTTGAAATTTTAAATCCTATTCCCAACACTTCATGGAGATATAAATTTGACTTAGAAAGTGATGCTTTTGTATCATATATTTACAGTTATCAAAAATAAAAATGTCTTAAAGTTTAGTTATTCTGTAAAATGTCATATTTTAAATGTATATTTAATTTTAAACATAAATTCATGCTTCTTGGTACCGTAAATCTAGGCCACCTACTTGAATTGATATTGAATATTACCTGCTTGAAAGAATTAATTAACATATGTAAATAATGACTTGAAAAGGAATAAACGATATTACTAAATTGACAATTTCCTTTATTATATTTGACATGATAAATCTAAAGTTGGCATAGTTACAAAGAAAGAGATCTAAATCTTTCAATAAAATACAAAATTAAAACATTTGCATTTTAGAAAACAGAAACGTTTTGGAGCATACAAGTATTATAATATTTCCACTATTCTTCAGCAAATATTTATTGAGTAGGGTTTCCAGAATAAGAACTGGATTATTATGAATTCAATGAACGAAATTGATTTAGTTTGGCGACATAATAAAGTGTTTGGCGAGAAATGCTCTGTTGCAAGAGCATTTGCAGTATTGTTTCGATAGTAGCCATGTAAATTTATATTAATACAAGTGACTAAACTAAACTCATTTAGGGGACAAGACCTACGGTGCCCAAACTTATTTTAATCACAGAGGGCTCTGGAATGCGGGCATGGATGTTACTTTTCTCTGTGTTTCTTTGTCCTTTCTTCTGAGATGTTGTATGAATGTGGCCCACCCTATAAATACCATACCACCACAACAAGTTTGTGGTGGTATAGCGTGGGTAATGCTACTCGCCTCCGTAACTTGGTTCCCAGGTGCCCACTGGGTAACGACAAAATGGGTAGGAATTTCCGGCTTTGTTGTGGGAATGGTTAGTCACCCAAAAAGCCAGCCGTTATTTAAAAAATTATTTAAATTTTAGCTCAATTATATGCTAATGCTTATGCTAGCTTTATGAAAAAAGTGTTTTCGCTTTTGTCTATATTTATGAAACTAGGGGTTTATATTCAAGTTTGCTTTGAGACTCAGAAATACCCTATTTAGCAATTTTAGTGCAATATATGTTCATCACTATTTCTAGTAATGTTAGAGTGTCTGTAAAATATTTTGCTACATATATTTTATTCACTTTTTTAAGCCTTTTTATTATTTATTGTATTGTAATTATATTTTGTTCAATAATTTTCTTAATCGTGGTAACTACAGTGCACAGACTGAGCTGCTGCAAAATATCAACTGAATCAGCAGATTCCAATCTGTAATACTTAAAATATTCTACTGTTATCACTCACAGCAAATATTAAATGTTCAATAGGATACCATTCATGCATATGTAATCTTAACTATCTGCGTGTAGACAATGCAGTCCTTTGGTATTGGGAATAATGCAATGTTACATTAAGGGACCCAGTTAAGGCATGAGGGAGTTACTAGTACTTATTGAAAATCTGTCCCAGTTATTTGCTGTTTTTTATACTCTTCTACTTAAACTTAATTATATTGCTGTCATATTTGTGTTATAAACTACTTATATCGTCTGCTATGACCATCATCAAGATAATTAATTTGTATTTTTTACCAAGGTTACTTGGAGTGTTAATCTATTTTCACAATTTTATTGCTATATTTAACTCATATCATCTCCCATAGTGAAAATTTTGTAAATGTTTTATTGTTGATGTTATATTTCTGTCAAATTATTAATTTAAAATATAAGAGACCTATTGAAACTCAATTTTGTTATTAAATTTCGTGACAATCCTGTCACACCAGATGTATTACATGATGGAGCTATACCTGATAACCTAAGGTACAGACCAGGTGTTCCATTGCGTATGTCTATGTCTATGTACTGAAGGCAGAAAGGTCAATATTTGTCTCAGTAAATGTAATCATATTAAAATGTCCTGTGTACATTAATCTGTAGTTCGAAATACTCTCAGATAGTAGAAAGCGGTATTCCTCGGACAGAAGTTGCGAAATGCAGCTCACATCCTGGTAACTCTGGGCCATTACTTAACGAAAAGGTTTACATCTGAAGATTTATTTATTACAAATGCCCAAAAATTTGGCTATTACGCCATTATTTTTCTACACCTGAAGATAAAACTCTACATTTCACAATAGCTCAAAGTCATGAAGTTGTTAATTGTATTTATAGCACTTTGGTTGCTAAAAGCAGGCAGCTGAAAATGAATCTTAATAAAATAAAAAAAGAAAACTTTTAATGTTGGCGTAAGTAGAGCATTATTTATTTATTTATTACATTACATTACATATATTCAGACTTGTATGCTTGATTCTTAAGATCCGCTTGTAAGTCTTCGTCGATAATAGGACAAATAGCACAATGACAGATGTACAACCACAGAAGAATAATGAAGAAAACACCCAGGGCCACGGTGGGAATCGAACCCACACTCCTACGCTCTCAAGCGATTAGCGATGATGCTTTAGACCACTCAGCCACGGAGCGCCCGTAAGTAGAGCATTAGTCTTAAAATTTAAACGAGATAGTTTACAAATATAGGAATTATTGATTCAGTGTATTCTATTAATTCATCAAATTTTTAAATATTTCTATCCATAAAGTAGATGTTTTGTCCTTTTTCATTTTGCTTTTTCTTCTGTTCTGCTGTCAACATATTAATGGTTTGAATCAATGGAAAACGGCTTCTGAAGTCGATGATTTGAATTTTAAATAAGAAATCGTTTCAATAACAAAATGAACTTCGAAAATATTCTCAGACATTTGACGGTGAATTTCGCTTTGTTTGCTGTCGCTCGAAGAAAATGATTTGAAGGCAGGCAGCAAATTCGTCAACAAATCGGATTTACGACGCTGTCTCAATATGATGTGACGTAGATGAAACGTTATCTGATGTCATTGATATTTTAAACCAATAAGAATTGTAATAAAGTGATGTAGACAACATCTCTACTGGGATGAAAGAAACACCCTCTATGGTTAATAAAGTAAATTTTTCTATTTAAATTAAAACGTAATGACAACGATTAACCTAAAAAATATACATATTTTAAAAACATAAGAAATGCGTCATTCCGGATTTTTATGAAAGCTTTCGATAGAAATTACCGTTAATATGTAATGTATAAAATATATTAATATAACTAACTACATGTTTATTAGGTTCATAATATCAGTGAACAAAAAAATATTTTTTATACAGATATATGCGATATATGCACACATTCTCTTTATTTACATGCATTCTCTTTATAGACACATTTTGAAAGCATAAAATAACTTTTGCTATTAAGTCGATTTTCTTTCTTCTTATAATTGCTTTTAACTGAATTAAAGATTTGAAATGTTCAAAGAATTTAAATAACTGATAAATACTTTTAATATTTAAGATCAAGCGAATTTAAGATTTTTTCAATCTATAATTTAATGGTATTTATTAAAACTATAATGATAGTTTTCATCTAAAATATACTTCTTTCAAAATAATGTAATTAAGAAAATTAATTTAAAATTCTTCAACGAATGTTACAAATCAGAGGAAATAGTGTCTTGAAATAATATTACTTACTGCCCTTGTTCTTCAAATATGCGTACATTATATATAATACAACAATGTTTAATAGTTTGGCAATGCATTTAAATACTCGAAACAAATGTAATTTAATTAAAAATCTTGTGGAACAGGAGTGTAAATATTTCATGGAGGATTCCAACATTCTTGAGCAGAATTCATTGGAAAATAAATAATTCTCTGCGTATTCGCTCCCTCCAATCAGAAAATGATGACGTTTTCCGCAAATAATAATAATTCAAAAGCATTCAGTCGGTCTCCTGGCAGAAGCGAATTCCGAAATTGCGGAACGATGACAAAAGATTGATGGCACTTCATTAATTTCTAATTAATAGCGACAGATGCAACTTCTCCCAGAAGAGGTCGCTCGCCGACGGATCGCCTGATTACACGTCCGTTGCCAAAACTGTAGTGCTAAAAAGACACCGAATTACTATTCAAATGGAGTTCGATTCCGATTTAATTCTTGTTTCGGCCCGATTTATCTACTCCATTTACGAGATCGTTAAAATGGTAGATGAGAGAGTTCTTATAAATGGAAGATCGATATAGCGACGATTTAACTGGCGGCGTAATTTTCCTTTTCGCGGTTCGATTTCGAACGCTGTTTTCGTATTGATCTGCGTCCGTTCTCAAAGCGTTGTTTTGATTTATTGTTTGAAGAAGAATGTCGGATGGCGATTCGTATTTGAAGAACATAAAGGAAATAAAGCTATTAAATCGCCGTCGACAAATATCCGCTTTTATTGCCTTGGCAATGGGACAGAAGAAAATATATATTTGTTTCATTACGTGGAAGAAATTATATTACACAAAGAATACTCAGTACGATTCATTTTTTTTCTCCCAGTTGTTTCATAAATTGTTAAGATGTTTCTCTTCCTTTCACCGTTTCTGGTTCTCTTAGTTTAGGTGTTATTTGATAGAAATAAAATTGAAGAAAAAAATCACATTTTCTCCGTCCCCTCTTCTCAGAGAAAATATTACAAGAACAGATAAAAATATTTAATGAAAGCGGAAACAAAGTCATTGGTATTATGAAGCCACACATTTTTCTGGGAATAAAAAATATACTAACAAATAATACTTTTTTTATCGCTCTTATGGATTTTATTCCCTACCCGCAGTCAAGCATGCGACCAGTAAATAAGTTGGACGGCAATATTTAATTATATTGTTGAAAACGGCAAATTTTTAAAGTCAAAAAAATTGTTTTAAAAAATTTTGATAATAGTATCATTTGGTCTTATAGTGCCACTTGCCAATTGCTTCTTTAATTGCCATTAAATGTATCAGTATTATTTTTCAAATTTAACTAACACGTGTGAAAGCAAAATAGGAAGTGCAGTTTCTAATATATAATGAGAATATTATGCGGATATGCATCAAAATTACATAATTTATTTAATCGGTACGATGGTGCATAAGCAATAATACATCTGCGCCTTATTATAGGATTGTATATCTGCGCCGTGTGCTCTATATCTGACTCAATATAGAAAATTATATTGAGTGGGCTTCTACAAATCAAACGTTTTTGGATTCCAACGTTCTCCGCTAGTGTGGTGTGCAGGTTTGTAGTTCAGGTGTTGATTGCGTCTCTTGAATGTCTTTCAGAAATACGAGATAGTTGGAAGTGCTTCGCGTCTTCATTGGGCAGAAATAAGAAGTTGGAAACGTATCACAAAAACTTGTTTATTACACGCGCTTAGGCACAGATGCCGTATAATCCAGGATGCCAAATTCTGAGTTTGGTGAATTTTTTTCGGATTTTCTTATGTATCTAGCTGGTTTTTATTACGTCATATATATATACTATTGAAACCTATAAAACTTATGCAGAAAATTCTGTTTTGGCAATCCTAGTAATTCAATCATCTCGCACATCACAATACGTTATTTTGGCAACATTTCATCAACGCCAAAAAAATTCAGAATTTGGAATCTTGGATTATACGGCATCTATGCCCGCGCATCTTCTTGCAATTCCAATTTTGTCTTATCTTATTTTTCCAAGCGTATATATGTTGTGAGTATCGACACCTTTTTTCTTGTTCTAAGGAAAATGTGTATTTTTCCAATATATTATTTTTTAATTATGTCACTTTTCGTATGGAAGAATTGCAGAATATTGTGTGTATAAATAGCTATGTGCATAATAAGACTAAAATTTATGATATTTTATTTCTGTAAAACTGGCTCAATACTTTTTAAAATACAAAATAAAACCATAATTCTCAACATTTCTAAACAAAATTTTAATTTTCTGCTAATTCTAACAACTGTAATTTTATTAATCGATTATTAATTTGGTATCTTAAAATCTTACTTTAGCCTAAATTAGTCCATATTTGTAACCCATTTAGAATGTTTGATTTTATTTAACCCCTTAATAAAATAGAGAACATAAATTTCAACAGTTCTCAAATACATTTTTAATTTCTTATTGAAATTAAATCTATTAATTTAGGCTGAAATTTCATTCTAATATTTATATTTCTGCATTCGTTCTCCTTTTTTTATTTGAACATTATTTTTAATTAATTGAATTTATGATTTTCTGGAATAATGAAATAGGACAAATATTACTGTATCGTAAAATGATAATTATATTCCTAACGGATTTAAACAATATTTTTGATAAGAAAAAAATTTAATGTTATAAATTAACTAATAAATTTTGAGTTTTGTCTTGAGAATATAAGGAATCAATTTCATATTTTATTTCCAACAAATGAGCCATTTTAAAATACCTGTTTTTTTCTAAATAAGAAACTTGTATTTCATCAATTAATTATAAAAATTTAAAAAATTCTACATATTATTTTTTCTATACCATGCATTATATCATATAGAAAAACTACATCATACTGTACGCATTTTTTGAAAAGGTAAAATGCATAATTAATAAGACAATTTTCGTCACCCTTATCCTATTTAATTTGAAAAGAGTTTTTAGATTTGGTTTTTAAAAATTAATTTTATAATCTGAAAAAAGTAATTATTTATCATTATAATAAGATCTAAAAATATTTATTTAATTGTTTACAAAATTGTCACTAATGTAATCAGAAACAAAACGACTTAGTTAATTGTTATTCGGATGAAAAACTACATTCTTGTCAAAATATGACGAAACCAAAAATTTATAACAGTTGTTTTTAAACTCATTATTATAATCCTTAAGTTGAATTGCATACCATACCATTTAGAAATATTTCTAACTCAAACTTGCTTCTTCAAAAGTGATATTAATAAAGCACACACGAACACACATAACAAAGGATACATAAGAAATTATCTAATTATATTTTATTTATTCTTCCGAACAATCAGTTAAAGTATCTAGACTTTAACGATCTTAACTTAGATCTGCAGAAAACAATACTTTTTAGCAATCTCTTATTCTGCAAGGTCTCGGGAAAATATATTTCCGAGATTTATGGTCAATGTCAGAGAGTCCTAACTTCAAATAGTGCGGTAACCCTAAAACAGGCTGGAAACAAAGAACACAGCAGACCTTCTAAAGAACACTTTGAAATTGTTCTAAGTAGTGTATTTAGCCGCTATTAAATGTCTATTCTTAATAGGCTCAATTAAAAGAAATCACTCGAGCATATTTTTCTACTCCAATCGTGGCAGCATTTCTGTGTTGACAAGCCGGATGCAAGACGCCAAATTTATTCTTCATAAACACGAAATGGCTCTAAAAACTTTCGTCATTGATTCAGAGACATTTAACAAGAATTCTGTCTTTTCTTTTTTTCCTATATTTCTTTTTTTAGCCTTTTTCAAAGTCCGATTTCGCTTTGACACACTGAAGGTCAAATAAGTTTCGGTTTTTACTTCGAAATCGCCTTTTGTTTGTTTCGATTAAAGCCGTAAAAATACTTTTCACGGAATCCGTAAAAGTTTACTTCTTCAATGAACTGGATAAAACTGGGTATTATTTAAGTATTAGGGCTGACCTAAATACTGTTTTGCTTTCGACTGAGGAAAAAAATTACATGTTTATAATAACATGATAATTTACTTGATATTTTGTATGTTGAGTATGTATTTTAAATGTGCAGAGTGTTAAATTAAATTTACTGAACTGAAGGTAAAAAATTTGATACTAAACTTTAGGATATGGTTTTAGTAATTCGTGATAATGCACATCTACTCTTTCAAAAAGCCACTTTAAAATCGGAGAGTTCATATTTTGAGACATTTTATTCCCATTATTCTATTTCATATTAATCAGTACCAATAACGAAACAATTAGTGAATTCAAAGTTCTCTATAAAGAATGGAAGGTTGCTTTGTGAATGGTGAGTTGCTTTGTGATAAATTGAAAATTGTGAAATTGCTGCCTGAAAGTAGTAGCTGGAACATGGTGAGTTTGCGTATTCCAAATTTTTCTGGGAAGCAGGGAAATTTTCTCGTGGACCACTAGTGGTCCGCGGATCACCACTTTGGCGACGGCTGACTTTAGTGTTTTTCCACAAAAGTTCTATTTTATTTACAATATATATTGTTGTTGTCGTGTGCCAGCTAGGCATTATGGGGTGCACTGCTCCACTTTTTCCACTGAACCATATTTTAGTGTGGTGTCCGACTTCCTCAGTACACACATGCCATAGGGACCCGTTTATAGGGTAGACAACCATTCACAACCCATTAGTACAAGGAAAAGACAAAGACAGGATAGATAGAGAGAGTAAAAAAGTACATCCATGCCCAAACCGGGATTCGAACCCAGGACCTCCTATCCGCAGTCAAGCACGCTGACACAATATATATTCTAAAGGAAATGTAAATCGGGTATCTTGTTAATAATCACAATGGCAAGCCATATAAAACTTTAAAAAAGAAAAAAAGAACTCTAAAGACTACACATTTTAGCGGTTGCAATCTTGAAAACTGAATTGTATTTAGTATCTCTGCAAGTTCCACTTTAGTGTAGTAATCAGTTAAAGAAGCATGTCTTTTATACACTATTTAAAAACGGACTATAATTTCATAAGTAAAAGAAAAAAGATTTTTTAAGAGATAATATTTTGCATTTGCAAAGGGCACACAAAAATTTGTTCTAGTAAATATCTTAGTCAACTTTGCAGAGTGGTAAAAAATATATTTTTCAAATTTAAATATTGCAACTACAATTCCACCATTTGCTAAATAATAAGAAATAGGCGTTGCATTTCTAATTAAAAAAATTGTGTCTAAAGAACTTATCAGCTATCAACAACCTCACATTATTAAGCTATCCGATAGGCGATAATATTATTCACATAAAAAATTCTATAAAAATTTCATTAGATATTTACATATATATCGCTCAATACATTCCTTTTTAATGATTTTAAGATATATTCTATCAAACTTCTAATTATGAAATATGCAAATGTGCGTATAACTAATGTAATCCATAAATAATTTTATTTATGTATTACTCAAATGCAAACTATTAATGCATTACACAAATGCAAAAAAATGGCTCAATGTTTTGGGGAATTTTCTAACAGAAAATATTAATATTTTATTACAGATTATTCAAAATAATTCATTCTCAACAAGTATTTACTTCTAATTTTATTTTTCTTTCAATTACTAACATGTATTTATTTAAACAGTGATAAGTGCTTAGTATAATCCAGAGATAAAAATTACATCAATACTGTGAATTTAAATTGTTTTGATCGATTATCTTTTTATTTTAATAAGTAAAGAATTAAAAGTGTTAAAAGTCAAAATATGCTATTAAATTTATAAGCTCTGATATATGTTTTCATAAGAAAATTTCAATAAGATTTAGATAAATGTGTAAAGGACTATATTATAAAAAAATCTAAAAGAACATCAATGTATAAAAATATCTTAAACCATTATTTCGAAGAAAAACAATTTCAAATTTTATGAATGACAGTAGTTATACCGGAACCTATTTCCGACTACTTTTAAAATTGCTTTCTATTATTTAACAAGAAAAAAAATTCTATCTACACAATTTTCGTTCAAACATTTACCAGATAAAATCTTCTACGAATATCACTTTCAATACTCGACATGTATTTTTTTTTATCGTTAAGTAATAATAATAACTCAAAATCGAGCCAAGAAAGGTGTGGGACGTGTGCAAAAAGCGCCAAGTAATATTAAAATGTAAGGGCTCAGGTAATCGCCGAGGCTTAGGCCGCCAATTTATTGGATGCACGTTGTCTCCAGAGACAAATCTGCTATCTCTAATTTCTTGTCATTTAGGTAACTGTGCAGTTGTTATATTTTTATGCTCTTATTTATATCATTCTTAGTTTACCTCACTTATTACTCTCTTGTTGGTTGTTTATTTCTTTTCCCCTTCTCCCTCTCCTGATGAAGATTGGGATGAAGATTCTCCCGCGTTTTCCCTTTTCTTCCCTGATCGCTAATTACGTTGCCTCAAAACCGCTGGAGGAAAAGAAGGGGGAAAAAAGGGAAAAATGACTAAATGGGGAAGATCAATAAATAAAAATCTCATTTTCGAAAGCTTTGGTTCTCTTATAGCTTGGAGTCGATACTTTTAGACGAAATGGGAAAACTGGATTGCCTTGGAGAGATTTTTTTTTCCCTTTTTCTACTTTTGTGTGTTCTGTTTCGGTTTTATTGTTCTGTTATTGTTTCTTTTTTTCCTGATGCGAATACTTGGTGCAGATTCACATCCAAATGAAATTTAATCACGGAGTATTACCTCCTGATTTCGCTTTAGTGTTCGAGATAATGGCTAGAAAATAAAGTGAAGCGAGTTTTATTTGCTTCCGTTAATTATTCCATGGAGCGTCCGCGGTCCCTGGGAATTTAAATGTGTTCAGTTGTTAAATTTATTATTGGATAACAATCTCATATATATTTTAAATGATAACTCTGGAATAAAAATATCAAATTTAGCAGATTATTGTAAATTTTTCAAAAGGAATCACATATTTGTTATTATAAATAACAATACTTAACTACTATAATAAATAAAACACTCACTAATTGTTTGCAGTAGAAAATTATTTTGATACACCTATACCCTGATACCCTAGTATTATTTTTAATTTTTTTGTCTATAGTTTTATCTGTGTATTTATGTTTTTGAATTCCCTACTTTATACTGAGAAAATATTTTTAAATTTATAATAGATGATTTAGAGTTTTTTTAACTTTCAATAAATATTTTTCTAAAATATAATCGATACAAATCTTTAATCATTTTTTGTTAAAATTATTTAATTTACATAAATATATAAATAATATGTTTAGAAAAAAATTATAAATATTTGAATTTTTACAGAATCTTTTGTTTTAATTAAATTTATATCTTTTGCATTTTTACAGAAATTTTTAATCATCTTTAATTTCTCTGTATACAGTTTTATTTATAGATTTACAATAGTCTTTAAATCTGTAAATATATTTTACATTATACTGACACATGTTGAGCTTATTATGTTCCACTGTTTTGTGAAAATATTTTTAATTTGTTGTAGATATTTTTAAAATTTTTTTTAAAATTTCCAATATATAATATCATCGACTCACACTTTTAAAGGATTTTATTGTCTTATCAGTAATAGATCAAAATATTTTCTTCATATTTTCCGTTCAAAAATTAGGAAATGATATTTTTTTGCTTCGAAATCCAAGCTTCGCTGTCATATATTACCAAGGGACGAATAATTTATGTATATATATATATATATATATATATATATATATATATATATATATATATATATATATATATATATATATATATATATATATATATATATATATATAATAAATAATAAAAAATTATGATAAGAAAAACAACAAAATTCCTCTTTAGGGTTCTGCAAGGTTCTGCAATTATTCTCTTCTGAAATAGTATTAAAAATGTATAATGGCACCAAAATGCGTAAAATTATCAACAGTTTTTAAATATTTGTATGTACATAAGTGACTTTGTTGGTGAAATACCTTAAGACAATTTTAATAGACGCAAAAATTATATCTCAAACTATTATCTCATTATTAACTACTGTCATGATATCCTTTGTGTAAGAGCTAAATCAGCTGCAACATTAAAATCATTTTTATTAATATAAAACTTTATTAGAGATTCTCTGATACCCTGCTTTAAGAAAGAGCTTTTATAAGCAACTGCTTAAAATTGCATCTCATATTTCCATATATCCGACATTTTATTTAGATATTAATGATTACTACATTAATTAATTATACATAGAGGGATTAGCTGAGTATAATAAACGCTAAAAATTTGTAAATAAAGAGTAGAAAATTTAAAGAATGAGTGATCATGAGCAACTGTTTTAGATATGTGTTGTATATTTTGATTAGTCGAATTAGTGATTCGTTAATGTTAAATTGATGCATTATGCATAATCATTAAATGGGTTTGCTCATTTTAAACTATTGTGCTTCTTATTTACAAATTAGTAAACTTTGAACTCATAAATAAGGAACTTATAAAGGCTCGTGTCGTGTTCACGTGTATTTGTCATTAAAATTACTTATAAAGTATGTTAAATTGATGAACAATGAATAAATGATAATGATAGATGAACTGGATAATCATAAAGGAAATAACAGATTAGTTAATGCTAAATTCCAGATAAGCATAGCATTAATATAAACCAGATATGGACCTCATAAATATAATAATCTTTAATTGTTCGTTTCTAATATGAAATTATATTTTAATTTAAAAAATATATAAAAATTCATCAATTTTATTTTTTTCAAATTTAGTTACAAAATTCAGTTTAAAAACATTTTATATTATACTCTGATCCTAAATGTCATCCATACTAAAAAATATTTTTTGCAAGACAATGGCACATTAAATACTTTTATTTAAATGCAAAAACTCTTAAGAAGATTATTTTCTTAATACAAAAACACAGAAATTAGCAATTTATAATTTTGGTAAGAAAGCTGAAAATATTTCCTTATTTTCTACTAAGAGTTTATTGTATTTTTCACTTTTGTCATAAATTCTTTCTAAGTTTTTAATAATATAAAAATGCATTTAACATTAAAAAAATTAAGACACAAACAAAAGTTTGATATTTTTATATTATATTTTTATACTATATGAAATTTCATATTATAAATTAAAACAAAAATTGAAAAACATTTAAATAATTTTCTTCTAACAGTTTACCACATTATTTGCTATCTTGTCAAAATTCTTTCTCAAATTTAATAATAAAATACAAGTATTATCTGTTATATAATTAACAATTTAATTAATGCTCAGTACCATTAAAGAGAAATTTATGTTTTATTCACTATCATTAAATAATATTGATTGAGCTTCAGTTGTTATTTTAAGACAACCATTGAAGTTGTTTGGCATTCAGGTAGAAACTCTTAAAACTTAGTTAATTAAAAATAATTATTTATTGAATGAAATTAATATAGTTCTCCTTAGCTACTTCAGTATCAACCATCTAAGTATCTATTTTTACATATTTTTTAAGAAAAAATGCAATTATTTTCATGAAAAATATCATTAAGAGTTTTTTGTGGTAATACGTTTTTTAATTAGCTGTTTTAATTATTTTTTATCTAATTACTATTCTTTTTCAAATTGTTAATTTAATTGCTGAGCCATACACATTTCTATTTCATAAGTAGTCGAAATCTGTATGATTGATAGAAAAATATTAAATTTAATAAATTTAGTTTTAGGAATAAAAAATAATAATTTTCAAACAAATATCGTCAGAACTTTATTAACTAAAAATTCTAT
The DNA here is from genome assembly GCA_037975125.1 of Latrodectus hesperus. Classification (NCBI taxonomy): domain Eukaryota; kingdom Metazoa; phylum Arthropoda; class Arachnida; order Araneae; family Theridiidae; genus Latrodectus; species Latrodectus hesperus. The sequence continues at coordinate 22,718,230 of CM075862.1, forward strand.
TAAAAATCGCATTATATGCATATAACAATGCATTTTTTATGCAATTAAAATTTTTTATTCACTAAAACTCATAAATGAAATTTAGAATTCAGTTTTGAGAAAATATGCTGTTTATTATTTAAAATAGAATGAAAAGAAATTGAAAATATAATTTTATTTGACTGAATAAAAAATGTTTTTTCCCAATCAATGGATGAGATTAAATAAAATACAATAATCATTTTTAAACTTTCATTGAAAAATTAAATTTTAGTAATAAATGCAATTATTTTTTTAATAATAAATTTATTATAAAAAATAGAAAATGGCATATGATGTGTTTTTATTACAATGTAAGCAAATAAGTTTTAAGTAAATTATAAAGGAGGTTATGAATTGTGAAATATCCCATTATGTAAAACTTTCACTGCTAAGAATTTCATTTTTGCTCATACATAGTAATTTCCTCGCAAACCCTGTGATTTATAAACTACCAATTGTGTAAGCTAAAATAAAAGAATTTTTATAAGGAAAAAGTGTTTCAGTACACAAGCATTGTTTTTTTAAAGTAAATCTAATTTGTTAATAATTTTAATATTCCTGGAGTATAAGCATCATTATATTTCATATTGTATGTCTTAATTGTGCAAATAGATATTTATATTGATTTTTCCCTTTTCCTAATTTTTTGTGAATTATTCATATCCATGATCCACCCACTCTATTTCCGCGGAAAATCGGTAATTTACCACATAGCACATTTCTCTAGGAAAGATAATAATGTCTGTTAAATCAAGATAAAAGTATAATAGAATTAAGTATATTTTTGCTATAAGCAAATTTCGTGCCAAAGAAATTAAATTGAAGAGGTGTATAAACTGCAAGATTTTAGAACGTTAACAAAAGAATGAAAAATATAAGGCTATAAAATTTAAAATATATCTGAGTTTTAAATGTCTTTAATTATTTTATACTTTTATTTAGCAAGATCTTATATCAATTATTTTTGTATTGTTGCATTTACAGTGTTATGCTCGAAAAGCAGCGATTCCTTTTAATTCTACTTAAGTTTAATGAAGCCCACCAAATTTTTATGAAATTCAGTGCAGCAACGTCATAGTTGTACATTTTCTTCTTTAAAGCTTGATATTGTTATACCCTTAAATCTTCAAGAAGACTCATAAACTCTTCCAAAAGGATATGATTCTTTTTTGGAATGTCCACATTTTTTAAAAGTTCAAATCTAGTGTCATTTTATACACTCCAGTCTTCAAGACCAATGGCTAATTTTGTTAAAAGAATTATCATTTTTATTGGAATACTCATCCTGTAAAGAGTTAAATCCTTCGTTAATCTTTAGAACAGTAAGACTTCATCCCAAATTCTTCAAAAGAGTATCATTCTTTGTTAAACGTGCCTATCTTATAACAGTTTAAATCTTGTGTTATTTTTACAGCTGTATAACACAGTCTAGTAATTCTGTTAAAAGAATATCATTATTATGGAAATGTCCATATTTTTTATCTGATACTTTTGTTTTAAAAATATATAATTGAAAGTATATAATTTTAATAAAAAATTCTTTTTAGAAAAAATGAGAATTTTTAGTTCCAAATCAATGACGGTTAAAATGTGTAAAAACATTTTAATCACCATTTATTTGTAACGAAATTTATAGTTGCTATGACTTTTCCTAGCATTATTTGCATGTTTTCTTAGCCGAGACTTTTCAAAGCTGAAAGTTTGTAGCTTAACAAGATGACATCATTACTATATTTCATTGTATCAATCATACCATTTTTAATGAAAAATCGAGATAAGCCAAATATTTAGAATATTATAATCAAATGGAACATTCAGATTCTCTTACAATTTAATGTAATTTTTCTTTGATTATTTCCAATCGTGACGAAAGACGATTATTTTTTATCTTATTTCAGCTGCCATCTTTTCTGCACAAAAGTATCAACGGATATCCGATTATTTACTGTCATTTTTTTCCTCCCTTCTTTCATTCACATAGTACTTAGTCATAATCGAAGAGTCTTCATCGTAATCGTTATCATTACCTCCGATGTGCAGCTACACGCATGACTAATTTTTTTCTCCAAGGTTCTTTTTATCCTGTTATTACAGGCTGCAGCTGCAAGCTGTGTTCTAGGGAGACATTTTTCTTCTTTTCTGTTTCTCCATTTCATTTCTTTGCTTTTTTTCTGTTTCATTTCACCCTTTCCTATCACCTTCTGATTGGCGAGCCATCTGTAACGCCGAGTCAATAAAAACCAAGACATAAAATGTGATTTGTGAAACAAAGAAGTGGGATGGGCTTAAGTCGCAAATGAAGTGGGGGGATGGAAAAATTTTGTCTCCCACCCCAACCGGTCATATTTTATCGTTTGTTTTGTCCTTGAGGATATTTTATGCGGTCCGTGACCACCTAAAGAAACATTTGTTCCACTGGTGGTGTATCTTTTATTTTGTTTTATTTTTGATATGTGGATGACACACATTGTCGATTGCACAAGGTAAGTAAATAAAGAGTGGGTGAAATATTTTCGGCAGGAACATACAAAGAAAACAAGTTATTCTGTCGACGATGTGTCAGGCACTAAATATTTGTAACTGGAAACCATAACTTTTTTGGTTTATATGCGTCTTTGTGGTACAAAAATATAACGTATTTTAAGTCTTGATATTCTAGATTTTCATAGTTCTCACATAGTCAAAACGACATTTAGATTATCGCCAAGTAAGAAATATTCGCTTATAATTTTTGATTTCTTTGTAGCTTCAAAAAAGGATTACTTTAACTAATCATTGAATGGAAAATCTTTTTCATAGCAATTTCCTTAGATAAGATTCTAGGTGATGACGTAATCGCTTTTCTTTTTATGTTTACAACTTTTCACGCTGCGCGTTCGGTCAAAATAGCAGATTTTGAGAAACTTATGAGTGTGGCTATAGCTTAAATTACGAAATTTGATTAAGAGAAATGTATCAATGTTAAAACTTTAAATACTCTAGCTATAGTTTGTTTTTAAAAAAAGTTACAAGGTTAATTATTATTAGTATTAATTTCTAGATATTGAAATGAACTAAATTTCATATCGATTATTTAAATTATATTAATATTATGTTATATATACCATATTATGTTATGATTTCATCTTTTCTTCCTTTGAAACGTTCTTCAATTAAACATTTGGAAGAGTTTTAAATTGAAATCCTTTAACAGCCATCGTCTCAAATTAATCTTTAAACATTAGCTGTCCTTAAACTTTAGTTTTCAGAAATAAATTTTTATACTTATTTCTTGTTTTAGGGTTTATCCGACAATTTCAGCCATAGAACGTAAGAAATTCAAACATTTATGTTGACATTTAAAACTATAATACAAAAATGAAATCGCATATCTTATTTGAATTAAATAATAAACTTAAATGGATTAATCTTCTTTGCATCCGCGAACATAATGCATTTGCTTATTTCACAAAATATTTAGCATGATTTGTTACTAAAAATTGATTTTTAAAAAATTAGTTTATCCAAATTTTTATTTGAAACCCTATGATAAAGTAATATAGAATTCATTCTCTCTCTTTCTGAATCAATCAAAATAATCTTATTATGATATTAGATTGATGGCAGAGAAAATGTTACTGTTTTAATGTGAGAAAATAAATATTCTCATCTTAGTGATTTAATAAAACAAATATTTTTGAACCACTTTATAAAAATTTTTGTTTATTTGATTCTAAAGAAGCTTATCAGCTGTCACTGAGGAATTTATTCTGCATCATCAAAAGTTTTATTACATACATCAAAAATGTTTTCATTATATATTTCTGTTTCATTTATTCATAAATTTTTGACAAGAAAAAAAGATTTAGTTGCTATCGCTTATGGAACATGTATTTTCAGAAGAAAACTAGCAAATGTTTCTTTTGCGAAAAATATTGCATAATTTTCGCAAAACAAAAATTCTACTTATTTTTAAAGCGTAAAATAACTTATTCCTAGATTATATGCAATCTGAATAAAATGATATTAGCTCGTACGCTCATTGGTTTATTCAAATTACGTCATCGCATTCATTGAATTGTTGTTCTTAATAAGTGTGGTTTTTTTTTAATGAAAGCTCTCTCTCTCTCTCTTTTCTTTCTTTATAAACTCTATGTGAGAATGTTCTTGTGATTTCAATTTAATTTTTTTATGGAAACAAATTTAGAGTTTTTATGGAAATAAATTTAGTTTTTGAAAAAAATATTTCTCTTTTGTTTTTTTTTTCTTTTTACTTTTATTTCCTGTTAATCATTTCCTATTTTTATTTCATTCTATTTTTATTTCCGTTGTATATATGTAAAATTTGTAAAAATTTGGGCAAATAGTATGAGAAATTAGGATTACTTCACAATACAAAACTGCAAAATTTCAAAAATATTACACAAAAAAACTTATTTAAAAAAATGCTATTATAAATGTTAGTAATTTTTTTAATACTAGGGTTGGTAACGAAATATTTTTATATGTATGAGTCCACTATTTAGTAAATTCAAGATATATATAAATTATTTTATATAATTTAAAAGAATAAATTATTTTATATATTATAAAGATATATTCATTATTTAATGAATTTATTCATTAAGGTTAGTATTTTGTTTAGTTTTTGCTTCATTAAGGTGAAAAAGTTTAGTATTTTGATTTAATTTTTAAGAGTTATAAAAGAACCAGTTGTGGATAAAAAAGACATAAAAGTGGTTTTTAAATTCAATTTTAAAAATATTTCTGATTCGAGGATTTCCTAAATAGTGTGACAGCTAACATAGAAATGTTTGAAAAATGTTACTTTGCTAACCATAACTTACATATTTTTCTCCTTGGAATCAGATTCATATATAGAAATTTAATTCCGTAAAAAATGATTCGAAATGATAAAAAAAAGCTTTGTCTCATTTAAACGGTACTCATTTATTTCTCTTGAACTCCTATAATTAGAGGGTGGAGATCCCCCACTCCCTCTAAACGAGGAGCTCATATAAATAGAGACGCGTGCAAAAATTTTATTTTTTTTTCTTTCTTGTGTATTTATTTTAAGTACCCTGCGTTAAATCTTTCTCACTCATTCCGTTGAGATCCCAGCTGATAAAAATTTAAGTCTTTTATTGTGCACCACCCCTGGCTGTCTCGTTTATATAATCATGGATTTAATCCCTTCCTCTACCCCCTTGAACGGTAATCCGGGAACGATTTTAAAGATTTTTTTTTAAAAAAAGAAAACAGTTGAAAAAAAGGCGAGTACAGCACAATGCAGATGGTAGGCCTTAAAAAACACAGTTTGGATTAGAAAGAAAAATAACTTCGCCCATTTTGCATGATAAAACGAGAACTGTTTCTACAAGGGAAAAATTTAAGCCAGTTCTAACTTTGGTAAGGAATACATGGTTCACTATATTTAAATGCTAGTATTTTTTTGAAAAAATTTTTATAATGTCTTTTATCTCTTTTTCCTATATCATTCCAGTAATCAATTCAACTGCCTCGGTCAAATAAACACAGTTTAGAAGTGGATATTTTTGTCTAGAATCTTTCGAGCTGTGAATGTTTGGGTAGATTGTTTATACAAATCTTAAGGCATAAGAAGTCAACCGAAAAGTGTACATAAAAGATGTCTCACAAAGTCAATAACAATTTTTATCAGTCGGTTTATTGACTTATAAGTTCGAAAGAAAATACAGGCCTTCAGAGAACAACCGAAGATTCCAGTAAAAAGAATTCTGTAATGATGAATAACGCTGTGAAATCAGAGTTTATTTAAAAGTCCATTAACCTAATCGTGATGCGAAATGTAAGGGGGGAAAAAAGGCGTATGATAAACTTTCTGCTCAGAGAATTTCTTTCATATATTTGGATATATAAAGCTTACAAGCTTAAAGCAACAATAACAAAAAATTATAACGCTTATTTATTAGCTTTATTACAGTGTTTATTATTACACACCGTTAACACATTCACTCACTGTTTTCATCTTAGAATTTATCAACTCACCGACGCCACCTGGCGGCATTTATTAGGAATTAGATTGATAATAGATTTTCACATGACAAAAATAAATTTTTATTTATATTGAAAAGAAATATTTGATTCGAGAAAAAATAAGACGCATAAGTAAATTAGTAATCTAGTTAACTAAAATTATTGATTGTATGAAGTAAAATGTATTGATAATACAAAGATATGCAAACAGTTTGCATCATAAATAATTTTTAAATGATTTATGAGATAATCTATTTTAAACGATATTTATTGTTTTTGAAATGAAATAGTAAATAACTAACTAACTAATAAAAAGTAAATAACTTTTTGAAATGAAATAGTAAAAGAAAATAACTAATAGAAATAGAGTAAATAGAAATAGTAATAGTAAATAACTATAAAATAACTAAAAACAAACCGTTGATTTAAACGCCAAAAAATATCTTTTGTTATCAATGATAAAAATCTGACCTTTTTTGAAAACGTGTCTCTTTAGTGAGTAACCGAAATATTGGATGTAATTTGAATTGAAAAAGAACATAAAATGAAATAATACAGTTGGTCTGAAATGATTACATTTTATAATATATTATAACAAGAATACCAAACAGAGAGATTAAAGTTAACGTGAAATGGCTAAGATAATAAATATTCACATTAACCATAATAGACGTTTATTAATTTCTCAGTTAAGTTAAATTTTGTAATAGTATAATATTTCTCAATCTTACGGCGTTTTTCAAAGGACAGGTAAATATCAACAGGTGTGAAAGTCCATTAAACTTTAAAAAAAAAGTTTTTTGACTTAAGATTGTTGGAGAAGAAGCAATATTCTCATAATATTATTTGAACCGGAAAAGCAACTTTCTTTGTGTAAACGCGAAAAAAAAAATTAGAAAGGGGGGGTTTGAAGATGGAATCAGAACACGCTCAAAATATTTAAACAGAGTTTAAATGCCCCTTGTACTCTGCATTCACTTCAAGCTGTAACCGGAACTCTTCATCCTCAGGGCTTGTCACTTCAAACTGTGTAGTCCGCTATTCAACCACCACCACTTCGAACAAAAATCCGAAGAAAGGGCAATCCAGGCCCCTTTGGCGTGCACCACCCCTTCCACCAATTCAATTTAGAACTCCACCAACAGCACCAAATCCCAGGCGTCTGAAAACTGTCAACCACACAGCAGCAACCGGGGTGCTTTTGCTGTTGGGATAGCTCTGATTGTCGACGGTTGTTGTCCAGAAAGGGAGCCTCACGCCATCCTCTGGGGCCACCCCTGACACACGCCCCTCCTTTTAGGCGGATTGAATCTCAAAATCACTGCTTCTATGTCTGCGTCACAGATTTACTTTTTTTTGCCGTCCCCTCTCGTTCCCTGAGAATGCAATCTGGAAAGGTATTGTGTTGTCTAGGATTCGTCGCAAGACCTAAATGGAGATATAAAAAAAATATTTAAAAAAAAGAGCTGCTCTTGCCCTATGTTCTTTTCAGAGGTTTTGGAACGATGGGTGAGCTGGACACTGTAAAAGCTTTCACGAGGATTATTGGAGGATTAATTGTAATATACGTGAAAAAAAGCCCCTCTTTAGCTTTTGTTTGCTGGAGAGGTTGTGAAAAATCTCCGTTTGCAAGGGGGAGGGTGTGCCAAAGTAATAGCGTTCAGGATATGTTGACAAAGGAGCTGTGAACGCTGTAAAATAACATTTCCTGATTTTCCATGCTTAACGCAAGTTAAAACAGTGTGAACTTTTGGATCGAAGGACAAAAGCTTCCCAAATTTGTCACTGTCATACATCACCAATTTAATTTTATCTAAATTAAATTTTGAAAGACACTTTTTTGTTATTATATTAATAATATATAGTTGAATAAAAGATGATGAGTGCAAAAAAATGTAAACAAAAAATATAAATTAAAAAAAAGTAGCCAAAAATCAAATGATTGATTTCTGCCATAATTTTATGTCATTTTTATTTCCATTCTGTCTTTAAAGCGCATTTTATTATTTTCACATTTTCCCAGTTCATATCATATAATTTCTTACGTTGCTATCTGCTTGTTTCTGTCAACAGACAACCGGACAAATATCTACCGTCCTAGAGTCTCCCTTGTAAAGACGCTGAATAAAATTTGTGCCGTGAATTCATCACGCGACATATTGGCAATCAAATATTTATTATCTTCCATGATTGCACATAACACTTTACATTTACAGAAACATTTTATAACGAAAACGCACAATAACATTCTCAACAGCCCAGTTCTACGTCCTTCTTTTTTTAGAATCCCGCCTTTTTCTCTTCCCTTCCTAATCTAGGTTTTGCTACCTCCGCAGCGATATCTCACGTCATCGAAATCATTACACCCTGTTCAGGTCAGGTATTGAAACCACAGCTTCCCCTTCATAAGAAGAAAATCCATTTTCCAAAATAATAATCACTTTTTGAAGCAGTGAGCATAACTTAACCCAGTAAAAAACTGCAAAAACTAATAGTTAATACAATGGGCTCACTTTAATTTATTTACTTTGTGAACGGAGAAATTTTATCGAATTTAACAGCTTACCAAGCATGCTTGGGAGTTAAACACTGGGGGTCTTACGTTAGGCTGACCACCTAACTGGGACATATGCTTCGCACCCCAGGGCCCTCGATCATGAAAAAAGTTATGGGCACTGTAGGCCTAGGCCCACTTGGGCTGTCGTGCCATGGAGTTTAGTTTAACAGTTTACAGTGGATTTCGAACCATAGAGTGAGAGAGAGAGGTGAGATTCAAACTCACATACTGTTGAAGTGAAATCTAGAGAGATAATTGCTCAATGGCCAGTATAGCAAGAAATGATAAAAACTCTTGTTATTTATCGGAATTCGTGTATTTCTTTAGAGATTTGAACCCCGACTTATCCGATTAAAAACGTAAATGCTAATCACTGTCAAGCATAGGATTGTGCTTAATTTTAACGTTTTTTTTAAACTTATTTTACTTCATAAAAACAATTGATTCATCGTTCAAATTAAACGAAATTATGCAAATAAAAAAGATAAAATTTGTACGTGTATGTATATATTAAACATTTCTAAAAATAAACAATAAGCAATTAATAAGCGTCTATTTTTCTTAGTTTCTTATTGTACTATTATTATTAACCACTGATTGTGGTAACCCACTTTTACATTATTAATTATTAATGTACTTTATAAATATTTTTCCGATTTTTCTTATTATCTTAATAATTAATTTCCTTTATTAATGCTTTTCCTCGAGATAATAAATTTAATTTGCATTAAATGTTAAGAAATTGCAAGAAAATGATTATAAATGTGAATTTAAATTATTTAATTAAATAATGCTATAATTGTAATAGTAAATAATTATAACTGCTATTCATTGAATTAGAGGACATGGAACATATATATTTATTCCATAATATTGAAAATATTACAATCATATTGTAAATATTTAGTAAAATTTATTTCTCTGGATTTCACTAAAAAAAATTTATTCAAAAAAAAAAAAATCCATTTTTGCACTTAAACTTTATTTTAGCCGAATTTTACCAAAATTTTATTTTTAACAATTATCCTTTCTGCTAGTCATGGATTTGGTGCTCTTTCAGCTAAATTTAATTAATACTCACAAAGAGTTTGTGACTAGTATTATCACCATTTTTTTAATTGATATTCAGTAAGGTAGGTCTATTTGATCTCAGACGTTGTTGAATAATGGGAGACAGGTGTTTCTGATCTTTGATTTCATATCTGATGGAGCGAGTGCTTGGAAATCTTCTGTATTTCCTCCTTTTGAACACAATTTTCATACATACAAGCAAAAGAATGAAAGCTAAAGAAAATTATTCAGTATCTCAAACTGTTCTTTTACAACTACATAAAATTATGCCGCCCAACTTGTCTAGTGATCAGCGTGCCTGACTGCGGATAAGGAGGTCCTGTGTTCGAATCCCGGTTCGGGCATGGATGTACTTTCTCTCTATCTATCCTGTCTTTGTCCTTTCCTTGTATGAATGAGGTGTGAATGGTTGCCTACCCTATAAACGGGTACCTATGGCATGTGTGTAGAACAAAGTCGTACTTTCACCTTCATGGTGCTCTGATCAAACGAAAGACGTTCCCAATTGACTTAAATTCGCATAGCCAAAGGCATAGCGAGCTTGGCTTGTCCAAGGGTCATTAGTAACAACAACAACAAAATAAAATTAAAATCCCAACTAGAACAGCTTTTGTGACATTAGTAGCATGTGACACCAAATATATTATTCAGTCTTAGCTATGTCCAGAATATATATTTTTTCATTGCAAATATTCAAAGTTATTTGATGGAAGCAAGAAAACGGTAATTCAACAAATAATAAAGTTCAAATTTTGGAAAGCGTAATGAATTATTCAATAAATCAAAATTCAGTGTATAAAAGAAAGATTTGAAATGAGCAATCAATACAACACAATCTTGGTTCACTGATTATGTAACTGTTACACACATTTATTTGGTATAAAAAGTATCTCTGAGAAAAGTAAATGAAAAATGTGCAAATCATATTACCAATTAATCGAATGTGCAGCTGCAACTGAAAAAGTTAATCAAATTACAAGAATTTCGTGATTCGTGTTGCTATTCGGTATTTTAGAAATCAGACAAAGAAAAGAGCTTCATTTTTAATTTCAAATCAACAAAGCAATTGCTATTATAATAAGAAAAACATTCATTTGCACCAACTGAATCTCATTAGCTGTTGCTATACTGGGGAATGGAGGAAATCAAAGCATTAGTTTCAATCAAAATAAATTTTTTCTGGAACGAATTGATCGTCGAAAATGAAAACAAAGAAATGTTTTAATTCTATTCAAGGAAGCATATCGGAGTCCTTCTGTAAATAAAATTTACTTATTTTATGTTATTCGTCATTTGAAATTTAGAAATGAATTTCTAAGTTAGAACTTCATGAATTTTTGCTGCTGTGTAAGAAACTGATGATGGTTTTGTTTTTATTCATATATTAAGAGAGAACATTTCTTATTGAATTAGATGAAAGAGAAAAAATTCTTATTTATTATTCTTTTATAATTTAAAATTATTAAATAACCTAATTTACTTTATTTGTTTGATAACTCATAAAATTTGAATTTTTTGCATTGTATTAAATTTAGTATTAGTAACGAAACTTAATATCCTATAAAAATGGACTTTTAATTTAATATTGAGACAATTTTAAGTAATTTTTTTCATTTAAGTTTCCCTAAAAAAAAGAAAAAGAAACGTCCAACAAAACAAAATTTAAAAAATATTGCTTTCTACAAAATCATTAATAACGAAAAATATGTATATGTTTTTTGACTAAAGATTTTTTAAGCTATAAATACAATTATATAAACAGCATTTTGGCAAACTTTATTTCGTAGAAGTTTTGAAAAACTTTACTTTGTACAATACAAGTAGTCCATCATATACCGAAGTGAAATTTTATTTTATACATGTAAATACATGGTACAAAATAAAGTTTTAATAGATGACGTAAAAGTAGTACAATACAAAATAAAGTATAGGAAGCTTTATTTTCTATCATATAAATAGAATATGATTTTGCATATTCAAGTAGTTTAACATGTAACACGCTGTTTGCTAATACTGGACCATTCCTGAAATATTTAAGCCTTTCGGTATTAGAAGGGGTGGAATTGATAGCTATTTGAACAGTGGCCACCCAGTATGTGTATCGTGGTTACCCTGAAAATGGGTCCTCGTAATTTAAAATCTAGAAACAAGCAAAAGAGCCCCAGATTTACCACATGACTCTTCGTCCGTTAACACACAAAGAAAGACACACACATACACAATTTTCCTTGAACAATTCAATTCTTAATAATGAACAAAAAATATTTTATTAATTTAAATATTTTATTACAAAATCTATCTTTTTTACAAAGATAAAATTAATTTCGTTTGTTAGCATCCACCTTAAAGAATAACAATATTCCTTTTTTTCAGTGTTGCCAAAAAATTTGGATAAAATTTTATTTATAATGGTTTGAAATATATATATATATATGCATTTTAACAAAGCAACTCTCTCTCCAAATTCATGCAAATATATAAATCCTTCTTCACTAACTATGCCTGGAATATTCTGCAGATACTGCTTTAACTCTCGTCTCTTTCGTAGTTACTGCTATAGACTAAAACTGAATAGTAGACATTCGGATACAGCCATCTAAACACGAAGAATCCTTCATCAGTGCATGGCTGGCCCAGTCAGCAGCATTTGCACAACTCAGCTCTATCCCACGTGAGGTCTAAGTTTCAGGTCAAAGCAATGATAGCAAAGTGAGAGAGAAAGGTAGAATAATCACATTTGCTACCACTGCTTTATTCTACTAAGGGAATTTCGGTTGCTTGGATTCAGTAGGAAATCTTCATGGTAATGATATTTCGCCGAATCATTCTGCATCTCGGAAGCGGTAAAAAATAATATCCTGTTAAAAATAAGAAGTAATTTTTAAAGAGCTCTATACGAAATATTTAAAATGCAAGATTCATGATAACATTTGCTTTTGTAGATTTCTTTCTAATTAAAAAAATGATCAAATAGGAAGTTACAAAAGTGTGCATATATATATATATATATATATATATATATATATATATATATATATATATATAATAGTAAATTTTTATCAAATTAATCAAAAACTAGATGGAGAATAATAAACTGAAAATACGAAATATAATAAACAAATAGAAAATGTGTTCAATAGATATTTTAAAGTGTAGCTTTTGGGGTGTACTGGTTTCTTTAAGACTTCAATTTGGAGCCAGTGCAGAAAGTTATACTTTGTGCCAATGTGGTTAACACCCCACTGCAGAAGCTGGCCATGTTACTTCGTTCCACTTTCCTTTTATTCTATGTTTCTTTAAAAAATTTAAACTATATATTAAACACTTTTTCCATTTGTTTATTATATTTCGTATTTTCACTTTATTATTCTCCATTTGGTATTTGATTTATTTTATAAAAATTTACTATTAATTATATTTTAGTAATTCTATTTAAGCTGCTTTTGCGCTGAATATATTGATAAGAATATGATTTTTATATTTATTCTAGTATTTTTCAATTTTTGCCTATGATATTTATATTTATGCTTTATTGCTTTATATATATATATATATATATATATATATATATATATATATATATATATATATATATATATATATATATATATAAATAATCCAGCTAAGAATTTTTATTAGTACAATATCTCATATCATTAAACAATTATAAGAATTACTAAAAATATGGAACTAAAATGGCACTTCATTTTTTAAATTTAATCTATTAATGGAATTGCATTTTATTACATTGTCTACGTTAATCCTCAAAAAAAGTAAATATTTTTACCTCATTAAAAATGTTATTCATTGCATATTTACTTTCATTACATCAAATGATTTCCTGGTCTTAATTAAATTTAAATTTGAATTCAAAGACAGCTATCCCATTTCACGCGTTAATGCGGTTACTTTCACCAATTAATAAAAGTCCCCCAAGTCCTCTTCAAATGGAAACGATAGGCCTTACCCCGCCTACCTGAAACGGTGGGGGGTGAGATGTTCTTATCGAGAATTTAATATCACCAGAAATATTACCACGCCACGCAATATATTCCAAGTTACGATGTTCCAACTAAATAACTAATGATTTCCTAATGAATGCTCCAATTAGAATTGTTTACCCGAATGTGTAATTGGTTATCGCCGCGATATTCATCCGTCAGGTAGGGAAGAAGTGTCTTTGAGAATGTAATTAGACACATTGTCATCACTCATTACCAGAAATAAGTTGATTACTCACTAATTGTCTGAAAACTTCTTTTTATGCGGCTATTATTCTGAATTTCATTTTGGAGAGATATTTGGACCTCCGACACATACAAAATAAATGAGTTATTTCCTTTTTAGAGCTTTGATGCAATTCGTTAACATCTAAAATTGTTAATTAGTGAAATAAGGAGATAATAGATGTTTTATCAGTAAAGAATTTATCTTTGGTTATATGAGAGTGAAATTAAATTAGAGGTAATATCATTTATTGAAGACATCCCAAATGATTAAAAGCTGAGCTGTAACTGAATGGCTAATGCCTCGACCCTTAATTCGGTAATTCTTTAGTTTATATCCCACATCTGGTATGGGTGTTTATAGTAGTTTGAATTCCACTTTAAATTGTATACCCGGTTCGAATTAACCCTCTTGTTGGAAAAAGAGAATCATAGAGTGATAAAGAAACCAAGCCTATATGGTAGAAACATGTCCAATTATCGAATAGCCAGAAATTTCGCAACATAATGTGGAATGCATTTAGCCAACATCCAAAGGCATCTTGGATGCAATTGATAGGAACTTTGCCTAACAGTTCCTAAATCTATGGGAAGTAAATATGGGAAGATTTTTTTCTGAGTGGTACGTTAAATGCTAAAAAAAATAAGGTATTTTTTTAAAAAAAAACATTAAGTCAGATGATTTAGATAATCAATGAAAGTGTTTATAATCAAAATAGAGAATCTGGAGACTCTCGTAAACAACTTTTGATCAATAGGATTTCACATTGTCATGCTAGAACTGTCAAAATCTGTTTGGAATGTGACAAGAAATGCCACCAATTTTACACTCTCCGTGCTCCATATACTTATAAACACAACCGCCAAGTAAAATTGGAAACAGAACTTTTCAGAACCTGGTAATGTGTAGCCAATCTTCGATAGTCTAATGGACAGTCTTCACGGGTTTTGGCAATATAATAAGCTTTGTGCCATGCAGTCAACATCGGTATACGCGTAGGCCTTCTACTTCCCAGACAAACCGTTCAAAAATTTTCAACTTTGATGTGTGTCTTTGAAATCTATGTTATTTTGCTGAAGTTTAGCATCTCTATCTCTTCCATCAAGAAGGTCGATGTTCTCATTCTTTCAAAATCTTCTCTTGACACCATTGTCTGAAGTTTTGTTGGTTGATATTTTGGATATATTGGAGAAAGAACTGTACGAAAAAATCCATATTTTATCACCATGTTATAAACACTATATATCCTTTTTTGTGCTCTGATTATATAGCTATATACGAAGTTACTCATTTTAACGACCTACCCTCATCATTTCCATGTGCATGCTTCTATCTATTTTTCAAACAATTTAGTAAAAATATTAATCTAACATATTTCTTTATTTTAGTTGTATAAGGTTTATGCCAAACTCTAGCAGTAAATTCATAAGCACTTGGCTTGTAATTTAACAATTCAAGATTCAATTTCATCCGCTGGTATTTATGTTTGTAAATAGTTTAGAATGCATTGTGAGCACTTGGCACCAGAGGAAGTAGATCTCATATGCAAAAGTGGTCGCAGAGTAACAAATAAATTAAGCCGAATCAAAATCTTCAACCACTCTTAGACTGAATTCTGAAATGACTCGGCCTAAATTATACAAAATAAACGCCAAGGTGACAAAGGAATGATTAAAACTTTTGGTGAATTACTGTAATTGTTAATCAAAGAATTTCAAACATTGTTAGTTGCACATAGTGCAGCTTCAGTGAGATGTTTATAAAAAGCTTTAATTTGGTGGGAAAATATAACACTCTATTTTCACGGTAAATCTAATAGCACTGCACTTTCATCGTAAAAAAATGAAATCAAACAAATGGTAAATTTTTATAAGTTGCCGCAATTATAAATCTAGGACTATTGACTATTAGTAAAATCTCCTTTTTTATTCTACGGGCTTGGATTCATACACAAATTTTTAGAAGAAACATCTGTCTGTTCATCGGTACTGAATTATTCCTAAACGATTATTAGTCTGTATTAGTTTATTATATATACTCAAGATTATTTAGTCCTTAATTTATGTTAGTTTATAATATATTAGCCTTAATGTAATCTAGTCCTTAGATTATATTAATTTATTATATACTATCCTTAAGATTATCTAGTTTTAAGTCTAATCAACAATAAGTCACGTAAATTAAATGAATGTATCGAATCCAGCCAAGTTAATATCGATGTAAAGGATTTTCATTTTTCTTAAAGGAAACCAAATTTTTATTTTGAACCTATAAGTATCAAGAATAAAGAATCATGTGAAATATATGTCGCTTTCATATGTACAATTTAATAAGCTTTTTGACATTGCAGCAATGTTTGTGTGTGAAATATATAATTAAAATCCTATTCAATGGAATTATTTTATATTTATATATAGTTTCCGCAGTTGAAATATTTCTTGCAAATGTTTCGAAACAGATACTAACATAATATTTCGAATCCAAATGTTGTTTTTTCATCCGGAGAAATGCAAAAACACATTTGTTTTTACATTTGCTTTTTACTATTTATTTTTCATTGTTTTTCATCTGGGAAAATATAAAAAACACATTTGTTTTGAAAGAAAAAAAAGAGCGATGTAAAATAGTGCAATTTTACCCTAACAGTGCGTGAATGGATCAAGTACATTAAATAAATTGCAACATATATTATTTAGAAAAGATTATTAAGTCTCAAATTAAAGCATTCATTGTTATTTTTCTATATAATAAACTTAGTCTGCATTTACTCATTAATATCTCAAATAATAGACAATTCCTAATAATTCGAAAGAATAATGTTATACTTTAATTCTAGGCATGTTAAAATTAAATTCTAAAAAGAAACTTTCATAATAATTATAAAATTATTCACGTTTAATTATTTAAATAAATATGATTCTATCTTTTGACAAATTAAGTTCTCGATAACAATTAATTTAAACTTTTGTATTCTAAATATGAATTAATATAAAATAGAAGAAAAAACTATTTACATGCTTTGTAATTGATAGAAAACTCGAAAACTGGAAAAATTTGTATCACTACATTGTTTTTCAATAATTATCTATGCAATATACAATATAACGGATATTGATGCTTAATGAATCTGATTACAAATCTGAAATATAAATTAAAAATGCACTCGAATTTAAATTTTATGTTCTAAATGTGTGTGCGTGTCGGACTATAACAATAATGAAAATGAATAAATTTTTCGTTTATATGTTTGTTATTTATTTTATATCTCAGAATAACGTAACAATAATAGCAAAAATTGTTCTGCTGTATATATTTATTTTGCAAACAATTTGATAACTCTAGCTGTCATTTCTATACAAGCTATTCAATTATTTCAATTTATAAATGCATAAAAATTAGTAAATTAACATTTAAAAGCATTAATTTTTAATTAATGATTCGATCCACTTTTAATTGATATTTTTAAATCAAAGAATAATATATTTCTGTTGTCATAATATTATTATTATCTGTTACTTCATTTATTAGCAATAACAATAAATTAAAAATAATAGTAATATTGTTATTATTTTTATCTTACCTCTATTATTTCATTTCCATGTTAATGTTATTTTTAGTGTCGGTAGTAACAGAAATAATTAATATTATTATAGAAAAATAAGATAAACTGATAATTAAGTGTGGTGGAACAGGGAAAATTGCTCCTGTATTAACAACAAAAAAACTTAAACTTTATCTTCTTTAACTTATTTTAAAGAAAGTATGTTATCAATACCTTTAAAATCATGTGCTTTAAAAATAATAAAAACTTGAAGTCCTATGGTTATTGTGATTCACAAACAGAAATTTTATTTTACATTATCCTTTAAAAATAGTCTCAAGATGTCTTCTGCTAAACCAATACTGGAGTCAAAGATACATTTTATGATGGGCAAGATTTATTGCATCCATCGCTGAAAAGAGTCGAAACGGACTGGAAATATGTGAAAGGCCACTTGACCACAGACATACATCAAAGAGTTTACCACAATCGGCAACAATGAGAAAAGAGATGTGATATTTCCTCTCAAAAAGTATTTGACGCATCTCTCGAAAAGGATTTCTTAAATTTCTTATGACGCCCTCCTATTCGTTCTGCGAGTCGGACATTTCATTTTATCTGTTTACACTGCACTTCGTATAAAAGAGACCACAATAGTGCCTCCTTTAAAGAATATTTGCCATTTTGCAAGAATGTTCTATCATTTCTTGGCTCATAAATAATTCTTACACAATAAATAATGTTAGCCAACTCTCTTTCTCATATCAATATATACAGGAAATGATTTCAGTTTTATTGTGAATATTCAATAGTAGAATAAAAAGATTTTTAAAGTTGTGGCTAGAGTTACATTTTTAACAAGATTATAGCTCAATCGCTATTGGTTTAAAATTAATGCAGTGACATCTTGTGGGAAAAATTGGAACTAATTTTAAATCATAAATGACTACCGCACTTTATGAAACTTCACACAAATAAATACTCGTGTTCGCATTGCTTTAATTTGAGCTATGCGATTTGAGCTATTAATGATGTTGAGTATTTACATATATAAGGTTTTAATTTTTGTTAATTACTTGAGTTGCAAAGTAACGCTTACTTAAAAATAAAACGACATATCACCAGATTAATCAAAGTTTCCCTTATATTACAAAATTTATCTAAATACTTACTATATTTGACAAATGTAGAATAAAATTTGCAGAAAATGTATTATTCACTTATATGTAAAAAATTATACTTTTTGTGTTAAGTAAAATAAATTTCTTATCAAAGATGCTTTATTTTTATAAAATTTAAGACTCTTATTAAATTTAACATAGTAATTTGGAAAATTTAATATTTTTTCTTTGCCTCCAACTTACTTTTATCAATAAGATAGTTATAGGATAACTTTATTCACACACACACACAATCAGAAAGTTTTAAAAAAATATGCCAAAAAAAGTTAAATTTATAAATGGATTAGTTATTATTCGGCTGATAATATTGGATTTCTTAAAATTTATATTTGGCACAATTTGAAAACATATTGCATGAAGCTATTGCATAATGTTGAAAAATTACCAACATTGCAAAACAAATTTGAAAGTAAGGTTCGTAACAGGTATATTCAAAAGCACTATTCTGGAAAAATGAGTTGGAAAATGGAAATAAAATGAGACGACGAGGAAAGTTAATGAAAATTTATAGCGGAGTCAATGTGATTTAAATTTTTCTTTCCAATATAAGAATGATAGTTTATCAAAAACAATATATTGTATTTATAAATTGAGTTTAGTAAAATTTTATTTAAATCTGACTTTTTCAGAGTATTTTATCAAATTCTCCAAGTTTTGCATTTAGTGAAACATTCTTAAAAAGTTAATATATATCTATACTATCTATACTATAGTGTATATATATATAATATATATATATATATATATATATATATATATATATATATATATATATATATATATATATATATATATACAGCTATCCAAGAGTTGTGTTGTACCATTCGAGTGGAAGTTGCTGCTTGAGGGTCTTCGTAATTTAGAAGCAGGGTTAAACCAGGTGAACCCTCAAAACTTGATCAACCACTTCCAGAAATATCATTACAGTTGGAGACTTTTAGTAAACATAACGGATCTTCGATTAAGACGGGATTTGGACTCATTACCTTCTGCTAATGAGAAGGATTCACCAGCCAATCAAGCAACTGCTGTCTGTTTCATGTCGGTTGTATCAAATTACTTGGATACTTCTGTCCACGTTCCTTTTAGCTATTTCCTACATAATAACACGAAGATAATATTTCAGCCATCGAATAGCAATGAAAAACATCAAAAATTTAAAAAATGTTCATTATATGAGTGGAGTAAAATATCAATAATTTAGATACTTTTATATGAATAAAAAAGTAAAATATTCTTTAGTTTGAGCATGTTATTTCTAAAGATGCTATCATTAAAATTAAAATATTACCAAAATACAAAATATTTAATTAAAAATAATTGAGGATACAATTAGTGAAAAGTGAAGTAATTGAAATAATATTGCTATAAGTAAATGAAGTAATATTTATCTTTGAAAAAATACGTCATCAAAAACATAGCATCAATATCCTCCCTTAGTTAAACGCAGATCATTTTAGAAATGGTTTTTAAAATTTCTTTATCTAATCGACTGTTATAAATCACTAAACTTAAAAGCTTGGTTATCAAATTTCGCTTCATTTCTAAATCATATAAAGTATGTTATCAGAATGTCAGAGCATTTTAACATCATCTTCCTCCAGCGGACGATGAGATTCTTACACAAACACAGTCACCAACTTAATTTTTAATGACTTTATTCACTTTTAACCAATGTGCAATCTCATTTAATGCTTGGAGCGATGAGCACCTTGCCGTTTACTTAAATCGCTCTTTGATCGCTACGTATGCAGCCAAAAATTCAAGGAAGCTTCACTAATACTTTCACTTAGCAACTTCTGGTAGGGAAGGACGTCTTTCCATCCAATCTTAACAACTCTAATATTGAAATCAGAGTGCACTTATATTTCCTCTCGGCTATGTTCAAGGTTCCTCCATCGACGTTTGGAATATTCCCGTTCTTCTCCTCTTACTCGTGAGGACCCCGTAGGACAGGACTTCCGCCGCATAGCATAACCAAGCAGCTATTAGAAGAGCCACAGCTGCTTATTTCCCGGGTCGTTATCATTAGAATTTCGACGATGGCTTTACAAAATGTCTCTTATCCCCACCCCAACGTATTTCGGAAATGTGTCTGGCGTTTTATCGTCCTATTAGAATAGCGCCAAGAGGGAATCTTATGGCATAGAGTTTCTGAGACGCGAAATAGGGACAGGAATTCATTCATTACCTGCGAGAGAGGATCAGTGATTCGCAATGCAGAAGGAATATCTTAAATACGTTGAAGCGCGCCAATGATATCCCCAAGAGATTTTCGGTCCTTTTGAGCGAGGCTTTTAATACAAAGATTGTCGTAGGGCGATGGTCGCTTTTAGCAAATTAACCACAAAGGTTCGTTATTTCCAATTATTGTAAGCAGTATATCTGAAATGTTGCATAAAGTGCTTCTTAATTAAAATAAATACATAAACCATTTTTATGCAAATAATTTTCGTGATTGAGCTCAACATTTCACAATCTATTTTGGATGACTGATAAAACAACCTGAAGCTAAATTTCTTAAAAGAATACAACTTGACACCACATAG
This sequence comes from Latrodectus hesperus, assembly GCA_037975125.1. Taxonomy (NCBI): domain Eukaryota; kingdom Metazoa; phylum Arthropoda; class Arachnida; order Araneae; family Theridiidae; genus Latrodectus; species Latrodectus hesperus. The sequence goes on from CM075862.1 coordinate 22,739,371, forward strand.
CAGATGTCTTTACCTATATTAGGACGTATTCATGTATGAAAATTTGAGAATGGGTGACTCAAAAATGCTTTACTACATAAATATGCATACATATATCAAAACAGCTCCTGCTGTTTATGAGAATTTGACATCGAATGTGGAATCATTCGCTCCAAAACACATCTCCCACCACTAAGACTTTGGAATCTTCTAAAGCATATCATTTGAAGAATAGATATGTTTAGGGAATTAAATACTCAATATCAAATTACATTCTATAACTGAGGGAAATGGAAAATGATCAGTTATAAGAAACCAAATGATAAAGTAGAACATCGAAGAAGAAAGCACCCACTTGTTGATATTAGACTAACGTCTAATATCATTTTAGTTATCTGTGGGAAATAACAATGAAAGATCACAAGTAACGACCTCATTATTTGAAAATAGATCATGCATTTTGAAAATTTAAACCCGAACACTAAGTAATACTCTAAGAAACACATAAAAAATATAACGAATGATGAAATATTTACGCAAAATAACCTATGAAAATGTCGATATCGATTTAAAGTTCAGCAACAATTAAGGATTAATATTCATCTTTATATGTAAAAAATTAAAATTAAGACTAGTTATCTATCAGAAATCAGTATACTAAATACAATGTTTTATTTGTGCCTTTGACCATTTTAAGATCATTGGATATATGTTTCAAAATTACCTATTGGTAGTTTTTTAACATGTATCCAAAAATTTCTTGCAACCAAATGTGTAAATATATGTACATAATATAAATGTAGCGTAGAGAGGAGGGTGCCAGGTCAGGTGTGGCCTCGTCACCTGACCGTGGTTCAAAATTACGAGGCACCTTAAAAAGAGCAAAGTCGTACTTTCACCTTCATGGTGCTTTGGTCCAAACGAAAAACGCTCTCTAATGACTTAATTCGCACTGCCAAAGGCATAGCGAACTTGGCTTGTCCAAGTGTCATAAGCAACAACAAGATAATATAAATACTTAAATTATATTAATTTACACATCATATCCTGCTATATAACTTAGAGTTTTCCGATTCTTTTTTCTTGCAAGCTCTTTTACACTATCTTAGACCCCTTAAAGGAAAATAGTGTCTTTCCTTTTCATTTCTTTTCTACTAAATCGCATCTTACATTAAATTTAAAGATACATTATGTAACTATATAATTATATATATGTATGTGTACATACATGTGTGTATATACCAACATTCTTTATCTTTGTTAAAATTAAAAAAAACTTTTTTTTAAGTTTCTTTCGACAGAAAATTTTTATCTGTGGTTTAAAAAACAATATTTCAGCAACAGTATTACTCAACTTGACACAAACATAAAAAAGATAAAATTCTATAATCTTCATAATTGAATTATGAGAAGGGTACGGGAGGGGGTGACGCAGTTGAGGTTTCCGCATTCGTGTCTTCTGAGCCTAAGCCCTGACTTAATTGCGTTTAGGGCTCACTAATTGTATTTTACTCTTCGCTGATGTAACATTGAGCGGAGTTTACATGGGCATCTTGCTTAAAACAGTGCCTTGTGCAGAGTAGTGTGTCCATTCCTCCTCCCAAAATTTGAAAATCGGGTTACGGTTTCAGCAGATGACATTTTTGACAGCTCCCCTAATCGAATTCGGAAGTATCATTCTTGGCAAAAAACAGAATACAGAATAGATGCCGTGAAAGAAAATTGGCTGTTTCACTGAAAAATGTTGGTATCTAAGCAACAGACGCTTTTTTTTTTAAACTTGTAGATTTATTTTCAAAATCAAATAAATATTTTTTTATTTAAGTATTTTTGTCAAGAAACTTAAGAATATATTAACCTGCAATGATATTAAAAAAAATAAATAAGAAATTATTAGAAAATAATTCCAAAAGTTGTGAAAAATAAGGTGAATGAATATTAATATTTTATGCATTACACTAATTTGTGCAACAATCTATATGTTTTATCTAGATGAACGGGATGAAAAATTTCAAAATTGATAAATTTAATTATGATAAAAAGTCCACACTTAAATAACGATTTAATTTACCAAAAATAAAAAACTCTAAGAGGTGTTATAAAGATAAAAACTTAATCGTACTAGGATATGACGCTAATGGTAGATAAAATAAATATATGACGTTATAATACGTAGTTATAATAAATGACGGTAATGGGGTATTTATTATCAAATGCTACCATTACCATTATATTTATTAGCTGTGATTAATAAATATAATGGTAGTATCAGTGATTATCATAAGCAACCCAAAAATAATATAACATAAGCCGGAATATAAATAACATCGTTTTAAAATTAAATTTCTACAATAAACCAAGTTTTAAATATAATTTCTGAAAGCAAAAAATAAATAAATAAATAACATAGTCTTTTTTTAATTATCGAATAGTGCCTCCAATACTAAATTGTGTTCAGTATTCCATTTTATTTACTAATCTATGTTCAAAACACAGGAAAAGTTACTAACGCTGATCTGAACATAGAGGTACTGAAAATACCATTCGTAAACAATTCATAAGCTTTCCCACTCTAATAGTAATTTATGATATCAATAAACAAGACATATATTTGTTTCTTACGGTAAGTTTTAATTGACAATTCTTTCATAATGAAATATGTGGAAATTAAATGATTAATTAGTTTAGCTTTTTAAATGTGTATTAGTTATTATTTTTTCGTTTTTTTTTTCCATTAAAAATTATAATTTTTTATCGTCTGCTATAACCAAAAAGAAATGCCCTTGTTTAATAAAGTTATCAAGATACTTCTTTAAGAAAATAATTTTTTCAAAATAAAATTGAATTAATAATTAGACAAAAAAAAATTGAAATTACTCTCTAAACCCGATTGAGTTGAAATTGATTAAACAATTATTTTTAATCAATTTCAACTTTTATCAGGCATTTTATTTGTAAGTAACTTAATATGTAAATAAATTATCTGTACTTATTGTTTATTGTCCATAAAGATCCATTTATATAATATTTAAATGGATTTTTTTTTAATTATTGATTTAATCTTGATTCATCACTCTTTGTGTTAAGTTAATATTTTATGGACAAAAGCATTTTTATAATAAAATAATATATGAATTTTTTATCACTGTCACTCAATAAGAAATATTTGATTTTTTACTTGTAAAAATTAAAAATTTTAATGCAATTTTTAATTTTTACAACTATTAAAACGTAATCTTATTCCATTTATTACTTAAAAAGATGGGTGGATTTTTATTTAAAATAAAACTATATATTTACTTTTTCCAGTAAAAAATTAAATACCATCCGCCATTATCAATTTAAAAACCCATGTTAAAAATGCAACTAAAAATTGTCTGATTTATTTGCACGACATGAAAAATAAGTGGGATAGTAAATATGAAAAAGTAATCATTTTATATGCATACGGTTTAAGTAATGCACTTCAGTTAAAATTTTCCTATTAAAATTTCAGATTAATTTTTATTTATGTATTTTAATATACTTTCCATGTATGTGATTGTGATTTTAATAAGCTAATTTATATATATATATATATATATATATATATATATATATATATATATATATATATATATATATATATATATATATATATATATATATATATATATATATGATATATATTCCTTCATTAATCTTTTGGTCGCATTTCCTTATTAATAATCAGTCATTTTAATGCTGATAGACTAGAAATTGAGACAGATAATTATGTTCATCTGACAATTCGAAGGAGTTTTTATTATTAATTTACGAATTGAAAAAAAAATTCTTGTTAAAACCAATCTTACCGAGCATCCAATTTTTGTTAAGTATTATTTTGATTGCTGCTAGATCTGACCTTATTAAATGGAAAATTCTAAGTGCATTAAAGCATAATAAAGTGAAACAATAAAAAAAGAAGAAAATATATATATACACTCCCCCACCGCCCTCTATCTAGAAATTAATGACGTATTTGAGCTCCATTTGAAATTCTTTTCAGGGACACTTTTTTCTTTTTCCTCCATTCATTTTCCTCTTCGTTCTATCTCGTTCGTTCTTTTCTGGTGGTTTAGAGAACTTACTTCAAATTCCAGAAGTAGCTTTAGAATGAAATTAAATCAGCTGGAGCACACCGGAATAAATTATACGTAAATAAGAAAACCGGTGTGAAGACTGGAATGATGAAAAAGAAGAAAAAAAACTCATAATTATAAGGATAATAAGAGTATAATGAAAAAGAACGAGTTGGAAAAATAAAAAAATAAAGCATGACTGAAAAAAATATTCCATGACTTTTAATTTATTTTAGTATTTCTCCAATTTTATTATGCTCTAAGCCAAGATCTTAAAGCGAGGACTTGAAACCATTAATTCGTCCAGGGATTTAATTTTGATTATAATTTATTTTTCAACGCTACTGAACGAGCATTTTTTAAAAATGATAATCATAACAATAATAATTGATAAGGATGGCTAGTAATAATAAATTTTTAGAAACTGGATTTTCTACCGAAAACGCGTCTTTTTAATTTGTTATGATCGTATTTTTCTTTCGTTAGATTTTTTTTAAAGAAGACATTGTCATTGAAAATAATTAAAGGATTCGGATAGAGACTTATTTTATCTTTACTTTTTTCGTTCCTATCTTGCTTTTTTGATTAGATGTCTGGAATTTTAATCAATATTCATCTAAAGATATGAGACGAGGGATGGTAAAATGACAAAAAATAAGAAATGATCTTCGATTGGAGGCGACGTCTGATCATTGACTTGTAAATTTGTGATAAATCAAGAAAGAATTTTCAGGAACAAAATTAAAAAAAAAAAAAGATATATGTAACGAAATAATTTTTTCCTGCTTTCCATAAGAATATAAAATATTGAGTTTAATTATTCAACAGTCTCCAAAGGTTTACTTATTTGCATTTATAAGAGATTTATTTCCATGTTTATTCTGAAATTTTGAAAGATGAAATTGTTTTTGTACAATAGCTTCTATTTCGAAGCGGCGATAAATGCATGAATTAACGTCTGCAAAATCAAATATTTTTATGTTTTGTATTAATCCAAAGTCTCTAGGAAAATATTCATGAAATCAACATTCGCTTCGAGATTATTTTGTGCAAATATCGCTTTTGTCATTCAAAATGATAATAGGATTATAGGAATATCGTAGAATTTTCCATAATACAGCTCAAAGCATTTTTCAGAAAATTATGATTCTAGAACTATCATATCTCATAAATTATTATAGGCATGTTTAAAGAGAAGCTTTTATACTGTATAATAAATTGAAAATTTAAAAATTGATTTAAGAGAATCTTTATTCTAAAATCTATCATATCAATGTTGCAACCTAATTGTTTTGTATCCGTGATTACTTTTATCAGAGAATGATCGCAATAAATTAATAATTATTTTCAAACTATAAGTTTAAAAATAGTAAACTAATTAAATTACTAATTTAATAAAATTAATAATAATAAATGATCGTAACATAAATTTATAATTATTTTTAAATTATTCATTTGAAAATATTATAATTTAATAATAGTGAATTAACTAAATTAATAATATTAATAATAATATTGCTATTATTAAATAATGAAAAATAATTATATTAATTTTAAATAATTATTATATATAAATAATAAATTTATTTTTAGATTATTGATTTGAAAATAATAATATTAATTTAAAAATCTATGTTTTAAAATGTGATATTATAATTTTAATTACTTTTTTAATATTAACATTATTATTTTTATTATCTAATAATAATTATTTTTCATCATCATTGGCACAACCGCCCTTTGTGGGCCTTGGCCTTCTTCAGAAGTCTCTGCCATTCCGCCCCTTTTCTAGAAATCGACCTCCAGTTCTTGACTTTAAGTATGTTGAAGTCTTCTTCCAAGCAGTCCTTCCATCTCTTTTTGGGTCTTCCTCTTGGTCTACTACAGAAAGGGGTGGTGTTGAAGACCTTTATTGGTGTTCTCTCTGTACTCATTCTCATGAGATGACCTTAAACGAGGTAATGATTAAGAGGGACTCATTCTAGATAGTTTAATTAATTTAATGATGTCTTCTTCTCCATAGATTTTGTACAGTTCAAAGTTATACCTTTTTCGCCAGGTGTTATTTTCCACGACAGCACCAAAAATAGTTCTTAGTACTTTTCTCTCAAAAATCGCCTATGTTTTCTCTTCCTTCATCGTCAAGGTCCATATCTCTGAGGCGTAGGCTAGAACTGGTTTAATCAATGTTTTGTATAAAATTATTTTTATCCTTCTCCTGATTAGGTGAGACTTTAAAAGAGGTCTTAGACCAAAGAAACAACGGTTTGTGGCAATGATCCTCTTTCTGATTTCAGGAGTGATGTCATTTTGGAAGTCAATCTCCGAGGCCATATAGCTGAAGTTTCTCACAGACTGAAACTTAAATGTGCCGATCATAAAAGTCTCAGACTGGTATTCTTTGTTACCACAGAAGATATATATTTTTTTTGTTTACTCTGAGCTTCATCTTCTCAGCTGCTTTTTCCAATGCCAAAAAGGCTGTCCTCAGGTCAGTTTCAGATCTTAAAATTATGTTGATGTCATCGGCATATGCTAGAATTTGTACCGATTTGTTGAATATAGTGCCCCTTGCATTAATTTCAGCATCTTTTATCACTTTCTCAAGCACTATTTTAAAGAGGAGGCAAGCCAATGCATCCCCTTGCCTAACTCTATTGCAAACCTCAAAGGAGGTAGATGTTTTTCTTCTTGGACTCGTACCGCAGAGAAGGTTGATGTGAGATTGAGCTTTATTAGCTTTAATAGAACTTTAAATTCAACAAGCGCATTGAGTAGCTCTGTCCTGTCGATACTATCGCTGGCTGCTTTGAAGTCTACAAATAGATGGCGAGTGTCGATTCCATATTCCTTACACTTCTCTAGAATTTGTCTCAACGTGAAGATTTGGTCAGTGGTCGATCTTCCTTTTTTAAAGCCACATTGATACTCGCCAACAACAGTATCAATAATAGGAGACAAAAGGCTAAATTAAATATTTGAAAACACTTTATAAGTGACAGGCAGTAAACTTATTCCTCTATAATTTTCATAGTTCAGTACGTCCACTTTTTTGTGGACTGGGCAGAGAATCCTTAATTGCCAATCCGGTGGTAGGATTTCTTTCACTCAAATCGATATATGCTATGAAATATACTATAAAAATTAGTATATTTCATAAAAATAGTTTATAAAAATAATAGAAATAATTATTTTTATAAACTATTTTTATGAAATATACTAATTTTTATATAATAAATATTTTTTAATAAAATTAATAATATAAAAAAATAATTATTATTTTTGAGTTCTCAATTTTCAAACTAAATAATTTGATGTAAAAACTTCATAAAAAATAAAATTATTAATATTAAATGATAATATTCAGAAAAATAGAGCATATTTTGAAAATTATCTATGTATTTAATTCTTAATAATGATCTAATTGTAATCATCCAATATTCCGTTGTTATATTTTTAATCGTATATTTATTTGGGGTAGTATCCCCTACTGCTTGTAGTATGCCATAAAATTCAGTCATTATTTAGCAAATGGCTTCTTCTATGGAAAGAAGAAAGTCAAAGCTTTATTAACGTACTCTTATGCTCAATGTCTATCTAGCTTAAGTGCTTATTCATAATGTATCCCTATTTTTCTTTATTCAGCAAGTATTCGTTTTACATGATTACATTTCGCTAAGTTACTAATTCCCACTTTTCTAGAATTCCATTTCGATAATTATCAATTCTTTAGTATTCATTTTCTGCAATAAAGAACTTAACTCTAACAAGGAAAGCAGTTTCTAAGATTTCTAAATCCTTGAAGATGGGAGAAACCTTTTGACGAGATCTGAGAAAAGAGCTCGTAAACAAGATTTTAAGAACATTTGCTTTATATAATTGACGTTGTGATGCATAATTTCGAATTACTTAAAAGATTACATCCACAAGACTGCTGATGAATATTAGTTTTGTTTTTAAGAGATATTTTAAATAAATTACGTAAATATGAGTTGTATAGTTCTCATTTGACGCGACATTATGAAAATGAGCACTTGTTCAACTCTTGATTGCTTAAGAATGCAAACATAAATAAAAATACTTAAACTGTAATTGCAAGTATGCATAATTTTAAATGCAACGTTCTACAAATTTTGCATTCTTTGTTATCTGAATGCGTTTATAAACTTTCTAAAATAGTAGCAGATTTTCTTAGAATTCTTAGATAGTAGCAGATTTTTTAGAGTTCTCAGATAGTAACAGAATTTTTCCTTAGAATTCTTAGGTAGTAGCAGATTTTTAGAATTCTTAGATAGTAGCAGATTTTCTTAGAATTCTTAGATAGTAACAGATTTTTTAGAATTCTTAGATAGTAGCAGATTTTTTAGGATTCTTAGGTCGTAGCAGTTTCTTAGAGTTCTTAAATAGTAGCAGATTTTTTAGAATACTTAGATAGTAACAGATTTTTTAGAATTCTTAGATAGTAGCAGATTTTCTTAGAATTCTTAGATAGTAGCAGATTTTTTAGGATTCTTAGATTGTAGCAGATTTTCTTAGAATTTTTTTTTCAGATAGTAAAGATTTTCTTTTAAAAAATGCATTACCATTTCTGTAAACATTGTGAAGCATAGATTGTTAGCCAGTTGAAAGTGAAATATTTGTTACTGAATGAAAAAAGATAATCGAAGGATAAAAATTCTAAATCATAAATTTCTGCTTGTTTGGATAAGAAAATCATCTACCTACATCCAGAAAAAAATCCCTCATAGCGTTCAATCAATATATATCGATGTAATATTACGAGAAGACACTTTTTCCGGAAGTTCCTTAGAAAATATTCTAAGCAGTGATTCTCAAACACTGCGTCATGGCACTTTTGTGTGACGACTAATTCTTGAAATGGGCCACTAAATTTTAGAAATGTATATAGTAAAAATTCTAGTGCTTTTTTATTACAAGTAAAATTTTCTTAAATCGAGGAAAACTTGTTCTTACAATTAAGCACCCTATTTTTGTAATTAAAAACTGTTTTTATCTTTGATAACTGTGATCTTTCATAAAGTAAAATATTTGTTCCACTTGATGAAATTTCAAGTGTTACCAGTATCTACAATTACAATTTTCTACATCTTATTGGTGTAAATCAGGATTTTCAGTATTAACCAACATGAAAAAGAAGATTGAGATTTTTAAATGTAGAGTCGCATTGCCATGTTTACCACCAAATATAAATGAAATTATCAAAAAATCAAAAAACATCAAGCTGAAATTTCTCATTAAAATTATAATTAATACATTGTAATTAATCCGTTACTAAACGGTATGTTGTTTTTGTAAGACATATTATTTTATTTTAAATTATTATCAGAAACTATTTTACACAGTGCATTATAAGTAAATAACTTGAAAACTTATTTTTTCTGGCTGTGCTGCCACATTTTGAAGTCGTTATAAGTGTGCCGTGACAAAAAAGAGGTGGAGACTACTGTTCTAAGCTATTTTCACGTTCACTGCGTAGATCTTATACGATCAAAAATCTGCAATAGCACAGAATTTAATCTTTTCACCAATTTAGGATTATATTCTACTCCTTCTATGTGAATCTGTAATGTAATGTATGCATATGGAAGAACATATGCACATATATTATATCAACATTTATACTTATCTGTAAGCCTTGGGCGATACGCTACGGTCTTCCAGGCAGAATTTTGGACATTATCCACTGTCTGCGACTAAATATGAGGAAAGGCTACCACGGTAAGCGGATTCTCATTTTTAGTGACAGTCAAGCCGCTTTAAAAGCGCTCAGTTCTTTCAAAATCAAATCTAAAGTGATTTTGGAATCTAGAAACCTTCTTACACAACTAGAAACAAGGTGATCCTTGTATGGGTGCCAGAGCACAAAGGTATCGAAGGTAATGAAAGGGCTGATGAACTTACTAAACAAGGATCGTCTTTTGCTCCCATCGGTGCAGAACTTTTTTGTGGGATCAATTTGAAGACCGCAAAAACCAATGTTCTTAGATGGGAAAAACGGAAGATGTATGAAACTTGGTTCAACACTCCTGGTCAAACCCACGCTAAAAGTATGAGTCTGTGGATCATCAGCAAGGATTGCGTCTGAAATTCTAAGATGCACTAAGCAGAAGATACGTTTAATCATATGCTTCATAACTGGGCACTACTAGTTTCAGAAAACACCTCCATAAAATGGGACTGTTTCAGCAAGACCCTATCTGCAGGAAATGTCATACGCAAGAGGAAACGGCCAAGCATATCATTTACGAATGCGAGGCTCTTGCCCTCCCTAGATGAACTTCTTTAGGCCTCATCCATACTAGAGAGTTATACCTAGACTCCATTAAAGGGTTATATCGGACTTTATTAATAAAGTGGGTGACCCGAGCAACTGGAACTAGGAAACATGGGGTTTGGAGTTAATAGTACAAAATGCTGATAAAAGCAGAGGTGCCCAATGACATACAAACCCAACTCTAAGAAGAAGATTAAGAGAACATTTATATATAACTTAACAGCATTTAGAACTTTGTATTGATATTTGTACATGCGTATTTAAATGTAGTTTGGTGTGTTTGTCGCACTTCAGCCACTTTTTGTACAGGAGGGCTAACTATGTGAAAATTTATAGCTTGAAGTGTATTGATAGCCTTTGCAAACATCTACACCGGAGGTAGAAGTCCTTTGTGGTGGAAAGTTAACCAAGAAAAATGACTAAACTGAAGTAAAGCTTAAACCGGCTATTTGCTAGCTTAGCTATTATAAACTCATTTATTAGATGAGATTAATTTGATGAACTTTATTTTTATTGATAGATGAGCTAAGATCTGTTGTAATATCAATTATATAGCAATTTAGTATGCTTGCAAATTGATAGCATTTACATTTGAAAATGATTGAGACTTTCCTTAAATCTATACATATTTGCCATTATCTAACATAAGTCATTGTAATTATAAATTTAGGAAATAGAGATGTTTCGCTGATTTGTTTTATGTTTTTCAAGAAGTTTTCGACGCACTTAATTTTGTTTCTTCGCATCGAGCTAAGAGCAGAGACGGGAAATTTCAACTCCAACACGTGCTAACTGCGATGGCCTATGCCTTCGCCAGTTAATTGAAAAAAATCGATGATGACTTCAGGTTTTATACTTCTGCGAATTGAGTAAACAAGCTCTTAAAACGTGAGAAAATGCACGCTTGGGGCCAGGTATTATTTTTCTTTCACGCAACCTAGTTTGAATAAACAAAAGGTGGCGTGGAAAAAACTTGAAAACTCGTAAAGGGCTATTCCTTAAGAGGTCTACATTGCTGGTTGGTAGCGAATTTTTGCACGCAGGAGAGAATTCAGGGAATTGCTTTTTATTGCCAAGTAAGGTTTATGGCCTTAAATTCAAATTTCAGCAAATTCGATTATTTTTATTGCCAGTTTTATTCTCAGACTTATATATGCGCGTCTGTGAATTTTATCGCTCCTTTCGTTTGCCACCCAGTTTATACGCAAAAGAGAAGAAAAAAAAATCTTTTCACTCTTCCCTCTGCCTGCTGTGGAATTATTACAGATTCAATAAGTTACGAATTTCTATTAGATGGTATGGAACTTGCGGTTTTATATTTTTCATCTCATTTTGTTATTATAAAATATTTTTAATAACTCCACCTTCTGCTGCTACTTCCGTAAATGTAATGCCATAAATATTTTTATGACAAGTTGACGTCTAGAATTTTTTCTTCAATTTTTTTTTTCAAACTTAGAAGCATACTTATTAATAGGCTTCTATTTTTATGGGACAGATATCTTTTTTTTTATTTATTATGTATTCATCTTAAATCTTAAAGGCTGATGTAACAGGGTTTTAATGTAACTTCTTTTCAAAAGGATTAATAGTTAATCCTTCTGAAAAATCAGAATGGTAAATACTATTAATAATTTTAATTCTAAAAAAACACATTTTTAGTAATATTTTTACAGAACTTTTCATATAGAATTTTCAGTTCTTAAAAAAAAAGCTTTACGAGATTAACAATTCAGAAATAATGTTTTCTAACATTTCGTTTTATTTTTAGTTTCTTCAATTTAACTTGTTTTTAACTGATTTCTATATACGAAATTTTCTCGACTGTAGCTTTTCTTTCTTGCACTTTAAATTTTCCTCTATTTTTTCTTGAACAATTTTCAAATACTTTTTAACACTTTTTTCAGCTTATTTTCTCTAAAGGTACACTTTCATTCTTATTGTAATTTTTTTCACACTTTTTTTTTTAATTTACTTCCATTATTTTCTTTTTCTTTTGCAATTTACTTTTATTAGGTAATTTTACCTTCTCATCTTTTACTTTTTTAAAAGTTTTTTTTTCAAAAAAAGGAAAGTTTTCTGTAAGAAACTCCATTTATTATAATTACTGCAGTTAAGACTTTAAATAATTTTTCTTCAATTTTTTTCACCTCTTTTGAATATGAGAAAACATAAAAATAGAGATCTATTCAAAGCTTGTACGTGACAATGTAAAGCTTTCAAAAAAATGACTTCTAAATGGATTTTATTAAAAACATAGTATAAAATTAGACAGAAAGAAAATCTATTTGTTTCAAAATTGGTATTTTTTAATTAACACAAAAGATACATTCTATAATATTTTGAACACAATTTTTCTAAATTTAATATCCCTTAATTCACATTTATAGTATTAGAATATTAGAAAATAGTATTAAAATTTGTTTTCTGCAACATTCTATTAATTATTTTGCAGTTTTCATTTATTTATTTTTAGCTTCAAATCACTTTTTTAATTTGATATATACTGAAACCAGATTAAAAACACAAATTTTTTGACTGAATTCCCATTAAAATAACATCAAAACATTATAATTTAGAAAATAAAATATTTTTGTTACTTTGAAAATATATTTTCTTTTTATTAACTACACTTTCAAATTAATATTTCATTTTGAGCGTTAAGTGAAATTAATGTTTTTCTTCTTCATTTTGAAATTAGTACGTATCTTAATAAAGAAAAATATAGCATTTTTAATAAAACTTTTATTTCTTTATTTATTTTTTGCCTTTCTGTTTTTATGTAAAATAAATGCATAGTTTTAATTTAAACTAACTGAAATAAATTTAACTTGCAATGTATATTTCTCTTTAAAACAATTTTAATTGTAAAATTGGGAAAAAAGGGAGAAATATTATTAATAATTATTTTTATTTTTAGAAATTGAATTATTAATGGAATAATACCTGTACTTTTTTTGTTATTATCTGATATATTAATTGATGTATTGCATATATTATTATCTGACGCATTATCCAATATATTAGTTGATATATATTAGTAAACATTTTATAAATCAGTTGAATTAAAAAAATAATATGACTATATTAACAACATTGAAATTTGATTGATAGAACAAAGCAGTTCATTTTTCTAATAACGTTTCAAAGAAGACTTCCTTTACAAATTGAAATAGTTCTGAAGAATGCTGGATAAATAAAAAACGCATTCTTTCTGTTTTTTAAACTCCTAATAATGAATTGCTACCAGATCCCTAAATTAAATATTTCCCTTTTTCGCATTCCTATTGCATTTAGTCTCAGCAAAATTCAATTTTATTTCTCCAGATGACAAATTTAAATAAAAGCTTGAAGAAGAAAACTTCTTATTTGAAAATGAAAGAAAAAAAGAGTAAATTTTAAGTGAAATGTTTTCCTTCTGCTTGCTATCTCTTTCTGTGAAAGAAAACTTACTTTCCTTCTTTTTTCTTTGATGATTTAAATGTATTTTAGTTTCTTGAGTTAAGCGAAAGAAATATTTTAATCAAAGTTTTTTTTTTTTGTACCGGGAATTTACTCGCACATGATAATTTAGTAACCGGAAAAAAGAATTTTTGTTAATTTTTCGTTTCTAAAATTTAAATGGTTTTAAGCAGAATACATCGGAAAAATTGCTTTATCATATTTTTATAAATCAGTTTTGTCATATTTTTTCTAAATTGCTATTAAATGCATGAATAAAGCATTTATAAGTTACAAATTAAATATGCACTGTTTAAGGCTTAAACCGATTTTTAAGGATTAACAGCTTTCTTTTGTATTGGTTAATCTTATTGATTTTTAGATCAGGTGAAGAGAAATTTCATAGACTTAAAATTTATTGAATTTGAAGCACTTCATGTTAAATTATGAAAGCTTGAAATGAATTATTCGAAATTAAATTGAATGTTTAAAAAGCTTTTCGATTGTTAAAAATTATTCGAAAAGCATTTTAACTACTAGTACTTAAAGAGTTCATCTTACATGCTTCAAAAATGTTTTCTTTTTCTGTTTATTTTTCTACATTTACATACGAATTGGTGTTTTCCGAACTTGAAGGATTTATACGAATTATTTTCATGTTGTAAAAAGACAATACGTTATTATAAAAAAAAATTCTTTTTACAAAACTGATCTGCAGAAATTCAGTTCTTCGTATCTCCTAAATATCACCGTAATTCATTTTCAAATTCACAATTAATTTTTTACAATGAATTTCAAAAAGCGTCATTTAATGAATATTATGTATGTAAATATGCTGCCAAATATCAAAATAAAAAGCATTTGTGGATTGTTAAAAAAGATAGCATGTAACACAATAGGAAGGTCAACATCTATTTGGCAGAGAATAAAGAATGTCCTTCACAAGGGCCCAGAAGAAAGGATAAGAGGGAGTATTATGTTCCTTAATCTCTCTTAAATATTGGTCTGCTTATGTTCTCCGAGGATAAGCTTTCTTACATTTAGAAGATATCTTATTTCACATCAGATCACTTTGTTTCATTATTACCCTGTTCAACACCCAAGCCATGGATAATCTGTAGTTTACTTTATAGATTACATTGAAAGAATGCATTTTACACTGATTATTATTTTCAACTACTGGATATAAACTTAGTTATCAGAGGTTTAGTATGAAGCCTTTACGAATTCATTATTGCTGTTGTATTCATTTTATGACACAAATGTAGTTGTTTCAAGGATAAGTAACTTCTGAATTAAGCATATTTAATTAAATCTCTGTCAAAAAATGCAGCTGAAAAATAGGCAATGACAGAAGAAGACGTTGTTTCTGAATCAATAATTTGCGCACAAGATTTTTTTAACAATTTTTGAATGGAAAATTCTTAAACATATTTTTGAAGCTATTAAAATACATGGTGTTTGAGAAGAAGGGGACAAAAGCAATAAATTAAAAAAAAACTTTTAACTCTTAGACATACCTATAACAAAGTATGCAGATGTTTACAAATGGCAAAGGTAAAAATTTAAGGGATTTGTTTGTAAAATATCTTAAACCTCAGAAAAATCATTAGTTTGAAAAGTAAGATCAAATATAGGATAAGATGGGATTTTGGGAAAACCAAAACTGGTCTTGGAATATCTTGCACTAATTAAGGAATTAAACTCATAAATAATCAATTAGATTTGAGCTTGGTGATGAATTCTATAAAAATAAATAGTAAGATTCACAATGCAAGTTTCTTAAAATTGATGCTAACTTTTGATATGGTATACTTTTCTTTCGGAAACAAATATCGTGCCAACTAAATAAAAGTTTATTAGTTAAAATAAGTATTAGTTAAAAAAATATTAAGAAGATCAGACAAAAAACAATTATTAAAAAATTTCTTCCTTTACTATTAGAGACTTTTTCCACTGATATTGAAACTTTATTTGCAAATTGTATCTCTTATCAGGTATATTCTAATTAAGTCCAAATAATTAACTAAAAACATTTGTCCAAATAACTGTAAAACTACCCCTTTTCTTTTTATTCTCTAATAATTTTTTCTTAAATATTGATCTTTTTTTAAAAGAATACTGTTAAAATTTCACAATTTTTATGACTCCAAAATTTTCTGGAAATATTTTGTTCCATCAGAAAAATTTGTCTTTTGTAACAATTTAGACTAGATTTACATATTTTATTTTCAGTGCAAATACACGAAAACAACTATTTCCCAATTAATATAAAATTTGAAAACATTGATCATTTCGTTTATTATTATAATTTTTTCGACAAATGATAATTATGTAATCTCGAACTCTTAAAAATGTTACCTATAACTACTGAATTTGTTTTGGAAATGTTTCGAAGCATGTTTTTCCGTGTATTTATGAATTCAAATGATAATTTTTTCGGTTGGAAAAGAAAATAGGTCCTTTTTTCTATATATATATATATATATATATATATATATATATATATATATATATATATATATATATATATATATATATATATATATATATATATATATATATATATATATATATTGTAGAAATATATATTTTCTAATTTCGAACTAAAATCTAAAATAATCAAGAACTAAAATAAATATATGTAATAATTCCTCAAATTTTTATTATAAATATTAATAAATTTATTGAAAAATCATGCATTTTAAAATATTTTTAAAAATTTACTGTTAAAAATTAAAGGTATTATTTAATTTTAAACAAAAATTCCAATGTGATAAAAAACATTTTACAAAAATATTTATTTCTTGGAAATATTAAATTTCAAATTTTGTGCAATTAATTTTCCCTCCTGTGAGCATTTATTAGATGTGAAATTATTAGCTACAAATCTAAAGACAACAAATTTATTTTAAAATTTAGGAATTATGCACCTAGAGCCTGATTAAGATAGAGGCATTTGCGGCAGTTGCCTTAGGCCTTCACATCAGAGAGAAAACCAAATCTAATAGTTTATTTTATGTTGTCAATCTAATAGAATCGTTTTTCAAATGACTAGAAAGTTTGTTGTTGAAAAAACCAAGGAGCCTCCAAAGAAGTTTTTAACCCAGGCCCCAATTAGCTATGTCGGGCGAGGTGCATGTACCTCGTTCATTGTATGAAAATAGTGCGTTATAATATAATAAATAAAAACTTATCAAACTTGTATTGTTTTTACCACATTAGATAATCTAATGAATCTTGATAAATTTATCAGCAATATATTAACATTAGATCATACAGATCATATGAGATCATACAGAATGTGCTGAGAGATTTTTCTAATTTGTATATACGAGTAATCTGAATATTATGAATATTATTATTAATTAATTAAATCTGAATATTCTAAATTTGCACTGTGGACACTAAATTTGCACCAGTAGATAGTCAAAGGAGGTATATGAAGAAAATATCAAGATCAAATTTTATACGCAAGTAAAAGAATACAATACATAATAACCAGTTGTTATTTTGGATTTGGGCTCAAATTAGCATGATGAGAAAAAAGAAGATTTTTCAATAAATCGCATGGATGACAAGATGCACATAGTTTCGAATTTTGAAAAGCATTTTTAAAGGAATTCGGTTTATGATCTGAACCAACCAGATTTCTCCAGCAAAACTCAGTTTATAAATCAAATTAATATGCTTTTATTCTGTTACAATTGTATTTTTATGATATTAAATTATGAAGTAATCACTTAACAAACATTTTACTGAATAAATGGATGTTTTTGTGCTTACATCTTAAAATTATTCAACGGCCTGTTGCACAATACCTAAGATACTTAAGAAGTCCCATTTGATATTTTGATTTTTAGTAGAAAGTTGAGATCAACTGGTATGTTCTTCAATAACTTCATACCAGAATTTCATAGTAATGTTGGACACCAAGATTTCTTAAGCATGGAACAAGATCAAATGAGTTCTTTTTTTCTCTATAATTTTAAGAAATTTTCAGATGAAATATTTCAAGGGAAAAAAAACTCCATTTAGATCATAAGTCAGCTTAGAATATTTTAGAATTCCGATTTGGATTGGACAAAGTTTAAAAGTTGCCTTCCATCCTTATTTATTAGATACTGATATCGCTCATCAATTTTAAAAATTGTTCTAAATTTATCTAGAATTCATATCTAAGCCGTTGCATTAAAAACTAAAACGATACTAAATACAATGGCTGTAAATCATCATCTGCTAGAAAATGAACAAATAACGTTCTCTCTCTTTCCAGACGATATTAAACTCTCAACACGAAAATTCAAATTCGTCAATAAACATGAATTACTTTACCATCGTGTTTTCACCTTCATCTGAAATTCAAGTTATACTACCACCTCCTGCAAAAGGCATGCATCGTCATGCGTTAGGAACACAGCCACACGTCGTTAGAGAAATTTCATACCGACTTTTCTGATTCTATTTCTGGCAACACAAAGACATTAAGCATGAGCAATAAAACGGGAGAAAATATCGCTTTCTTTCATTAAAATTGCCCGGTCCAACGAGCAGGGAGAAAACGATTACAAGACAAGGAACTGGGGGGAGGGGTCAGAGGGAGGGATAGGAAAATCGGGAATTGAAACAAGGAGTCGTTCAAAATTAAGTTGAGGCGAATCGGTAGTGAACGTCATTATTATCTGTTTCAAAGTGCAACTCGGCGCTATTGTTTCATGTCGTTCTCTTGTAATATTTCTTCCCCTCCCGCCTTTTCAGCGCGGCGTTGCAAGGGAAGTTATGCGAAAATTAAAATTACTGAAGAAGCTAAATGTGCGGAAGTTTCGTAAGGGGGAACAGTTTGTTAGTCTCTTCGATGCTCGTCACAAATCGATGCATTTTTTTCTGGCTTTCACCTTCTTTTGTTCAACAAATGAGTCGGAGCTATTTTGATTGATGTGTCTGTACTTTCAAAGTAAATAATTTAGATAGAATTGTCAATATAAAAAAATTCCAAATGTTTATTCTGTCACTTTTTTCTTTCAAAAAAAAAATAATATAATTGCATTTTCTAATTTTAAACGATTCAAATTTAATAAAATTAAAGAAACTTTTTTAATGCTGTGTTATTTTTTCGCCATGTAAATAGAAAGATACTTGTTGCAAACTATGATTCCTGACTTACTAAGATATTCATGTTGATACCAACCATTTTCATAATTTTTACCTTACTTTCTGTTTACTATCTCACAAATTTCTATAATCAGCTATTTTTATGCCAGACAGTTGATACGATAGTTACTAAACTCCTACATTACTATCCAGAAAGTGACGAACCAGGATCTAGGAGCCTCAGAAGCCAAATGAAAAAGCAGCACGACTATTATTCTTGTGGAATAGGTGAAATATTACTATTAACTGTGACCTAGTAATACCGTCGCAGTAAAAAGTTTCAGGTCATATTCTAATAACAGTATAACATATGAGATTAAATTTCTTACATTCTTATGGGGTATATGGTTGAGAGTTTTTTTAGATTTTCTCTCTTGAAACAAGTGAAATTGTCCCATTATCAACAAAATGTTCTATCGAAAAACTAATATAGTGCTTAGTAGTATTTTTATAGTAAAATTCTATTCAAAATCATTAATGTTGTCCGGTATGCAATGAAGTACTAAAATATTACATTATTCACTCTTGAATACAAATGTAGCGCTTTTTTTTCTGTGCGCATTTCTATCGGAGGGGATACTTGGATATATTTTTGATTTCCTGTTTTACGACAGATGAACACTGATTTATATATTATGCCATGTTATATGAACTAAAGATGGTAACAAGCTGCAGAAAATTAATAAATATTTTATCTGTAAGGTTGCCGGCTATCCTGTCTAGTGGTCAGCGTGTCTGACTGTGGACAGGGGATCCTAGGTTCGAATCCCGGTTCGGGCATGGATATACTTTCTCTCTCTACTGTCTTGGTCCTTCCCTTGTATGAATGGGTTGTGAATGGTTGCCTACCCTATAAACGAGTACCTATGGCATGTGTGTACTGAGGAAGTCGGATTCCACACCACATTTCGGTTCAGTTGGAAAAGTGGAGCAGTGCACCCCATATTGCCAGTCTAGCTGGCACAAGACAGAAACAACAACATCTGTAAGGTTATTTTTATAAAGCATCAAATGTAGCAACAAATATTCAGAAGTTTGTAATATTGTGTTAATTGAGAGGAAATTTTTATCGTAAACTATTTTATTTTTATGTTATATGTTTGGTAGTCTATAAATAAGTTTTAAAATTTTTACTGTTTTATCAAGCAAATAATATATTGTAAATAGCAATAGTTAAAAAAAGCAAATTCCGATAAAGAATTAAAATTTTGGTGATAATGGCCTGAGCAGAAAAACCAGAAACCTAATCACAACTAGTTAATTGAATTAATTAAAGTATTCTTGCATACAATCAATAAATGCACTTTTACTAAGGTAACAAAGATAACTTATTTTCTGTTAGCTGTGTTCGCTTAATAAACTTTTTATAAAAAGTAAAACACGAAATCAAAATATAGGGAATTTCATCACAAAAACTAAGTATGCATCGTTATTATTTTTGAGATTTGAAATTATTTCTGTAAATTCAACGCTTTTAAAAGTTAAAATTCAAATGTTTCAATCAACAAAATTTATACACACATGCAGGTTTAAATATTTTTAGATATTTTCATTCCAGTGATTAAATTTAAATTGTAATAACTTTTTATACATTATTTATTTCTGATTTGAATAAATATTTAGGTAAAGCAAAGACAGAAACAAAATCATTCCATTCATAAATTTCTCACTATGTATGAATATTCCAATAAACTAAATAAAAAGTTTCATAAATTATGATGTTTATCGTTTTACACACTTCGTTTTAACTATTTAATTACTAATATTTACGTATATCATCAAAAATTATTACAAATTAAATGTACGCCATCTGGCAGCATAAAGATTTCAAGCAAGTGCAAACTATGTTTCATATCTCAATGCATTTCAGAAACGAAAACCGCGTCAAAATAAGAAAAAGAAAAAATGTTTGTTTGGTATTAATGTGTTTTGTTAATCGAAAATTTTGTGAAGAATACATGTTTGAGTATTTTGCACATTTTTGCAGAATCCGCTAAAAGATTTTCCATTTTTGACTGAAAATTCTTCAATGATGAATACCTAGATTAGGTAGGTAAAATTGTGTGTATTGAGCTTGAAGAAACTATTTTTTGAGAGTGCACAAAATGGAAGCTTAAGCTTATATCATTCAAATAATTGATTACTAATTTTGAACCACATGCGAGCAGTCTTAAGGTACAAAATTTCGATGTGAGTGATTAATATTAAAAAACCAATGAAATGTACTGTCCAAGTTTAAGAAGCCAAAAGAATAACGAATAAACAGAATTTATTGATTATATAATGAATACTTACCTACTGTATTTAATTATTTTAGAAAGTAATTTGAAGCTAACAGGTCACAAAAAATTAGATTTAAATGAAATATTAAGTTAATTCATTCATCAAGATATATCAAGATAAATATTTGTATCAAAAGATCGATATCATATCGATACCGATATCTTTCATCGATATCATACATCTCTTTACGTGTTCCGAAATTTTGAAAAAAAAAAGATCTCATTTCTCTAGCCTAAGCAGGATTTAATATATTTTTAAGCGAACTCTGAGACAAATAAAATAAATTGTTCATTAGAAACAGCAATTATTGTGGAATGGATATATACATTTGTGTAAAGATAGTTAAAATATTATTAATGTGATTCTTACTTAATAATTTAAGCATCTAAGCATATTTTAGAAAGCATTAAATTTTCACACTTTTCAGTTTACATCAATTTTATTAAAAATCCGATTTTTTGAAAGACTTTTTAGTAAGGTAATAATTTACTTATTTTATATAATTTTCGATTTTAAAAATTTACCATGCCTTCTAAATGTATCATATCGTTTTTTTTTCAAATATAATAAATATTTAATAAGATATATATATATATATATATATATATATATATATATATATATATATATATATATATATATATATATATATATATATATATATATATATATATATATATATATATATATATATATATATATATATATAAACTGAAATACTTTTAAGATTTCAATTTTAAACCTGTTGAAATAAGAAAATATTTTTATCACCCTTCTTTTGTTATTATAATGTAACGTCAGCTGCTTAAATAATATTCAGAAAATAATTACTCGAAGAAATTTTATAAAGATTTTTTTATAAGTTTTCTCAAAATCACATACAATTTGAAAATTATTTTGAAATTAAAAATTTATTAATACTTGCGATTCAATAAATTTTATTCATGCAAAAAGAAATTGAAATAATCATTTTACATTTATAAATTTTCACCAATGTTTGACAAATATTATCTTCATAAAACTATATAAATATCTATAAGGAAATACAAATAGGTACATATATTTTTTACCATTTTATTCAATAGTAAATTTATCATATAAATTTCTATATTAGTATATATGAGACTATGTATTTATCTCCTTTTATCATTAACTGTAACAACAATTTTAAAAAATATCCTTCATGTTTTTTTCTTATTTTAAATTTTCTTACAGATTTTGCTATATTTATGGATACGAATATTAATTAATTCTTCATATTTGCTGAATTTAAATCAAATGAATAATTTTTATAAAAATAGCAACTAAAAATTAAACTTTTTAGTAATTTACATTTTAATTCCCTACAAGCAATCTTAAATGGATCACAAATATATTTTTGCCTTAGCTTTTTTACTTTTTAAATATTATTTTTAATTTTAAAAAAGGTGAAAAAAAATATGAATGTACACATAAAATATATAACAATGATTTTTCACTATTAAAATATGTTAAACACATATTCATTTGCATAAGATTATTCGGCGGGAACAATTAAATAAAAAGGGTGTAATAATAAAAGAAGTAACACTTTACGTAAGGATTGTATTTGGCGAAATTGAAAGATGGCGGTGCGATTCATCCTTGGCGAATTTATGTGTTTATTTTTATAAATGATTTCTTTATCTCAAACGAGATTTCCCAGAAAGTCTCAAAGGCATGACCGAACTTTCATCACACGAGGCGGCTTTCCAAGTAATTGGACATTAAGAGAATGAATTGTCCTGCAACAAAGGGGGCGCTTTCTTTTGTCTCTTTCTGTTCGCTGGGGTATCAACGATAAGAAATGATTTTGGAACAATGTTTCTTTGGGACTCAGCTCTCCTCAGCAATGATTTTTAGTTGAAAGTATGACTGTCTCACTTTTTGTCTGCATAGGATCAATCCAATTGAGAGGAAATAACATCTTTAATCTTAATTCATCCCGTTTTTTCATTTTAGATTATGAATCATTCGTAAATTTTATTTGTAAGGAAACATATTAAATCTTACAAATTGTGCTTTCAAAGCCTGAAATAACGTGTTATCCAAGAATGCATTTCTAAGAAGGAAATTTGTATTTATGGCACAAATTACCTATTTAGATCTATGAAATATCTGCAAAAAAATGTACTTCTTTTAAAATGTTTGAATTCAGAAACTGGATTAAAAGTTGACATTTACTGACCGACATGCTGCATAAATTAATGTACATTTTATTCAATGTCCACAAATACTTTTTAACTTAGAATATTACTACACTTTTTTTTAAATGTTCTTTATATAGTATACTTACGTTCCATTTCCATATAAATGGAGTATAAATATTACGTTTACATTTGCAGATTCTCAGATTTTGGTCCGATCGCATTTTCTTATCACTCACTAGTGCTGCACAATCGGCTGTGGGAATAATAAAGAATGATATTTTAAAAGATAAATAGAGATAGGATTTAAGAAACGATCGGAAAAACTGCGACTTGCTTTTATTCTCTGATTAGAACTGAAATCTGGTGTAAGAAAGTACATATATGAATTTTGTAAGCATTCATTAAAAACATTTTCTGAACAGTCGCATGAACAGTTCATAAACATTCATGTAAATAGTTAGCCGGTTACTGAAGACAAGCAAGAATGTTCTGTTAGGCAGTATAGAGAAGTATTTATAAGACAGAATTTATGGATTTGATTCCAGTCATAGTTTCTTGTGGTTCACAAGAATTGCTCAATCTCTCGATTATTGAAAGCAATCAGAAATGAAAATGAGAAAGTGAATAGCATGTGAAGATTATAAAGTAAGCACAATCTTAACAAAAATAATCAGAATAAGAATAACAGAAATTGAAATCCATAACTATTTTTGGAATTTCAGATTGATTGTACACTGTATGTTTACGGATTTCGTAACAACCGTATTTTCATGTTGTTCACGTGAACTGTAGAATTGGTTACTGCAGACAATCAGAAAAATAAATACATGGAGATAAGTCTTTAGATATGATTGGATGAAGAATAACTCACATCAAAATCAATGACTTTTTTCTAGAGCTCAATCTGGAATTATAAATAAAGGAAAATTGAATGCTGATAATCTTTTTTTTTTTCCAATGGCGGGCACAAGAGGGTTGAACCTATGCCACAGAAAGGCCAGAGACTGCTATCCATTTATTGTTACCCAGCGGGCACCTGTGAACCAAGTCACTGAGGCGAGTAGCGTTACCCGCGCCATATTACCACAAACCCGTTTATAGGGCGGGCCACATTCATACAACAACACAGAAGAAAGGACAGAGAAACACAGAGAGAACAGAAAGAAAATAAACATCCATGCCCGAACCAGGATTCGAACCCGGGACCAACAGCTCAGGAGTCAGGAACGCTAACCACTCAGCCAATCGGTCGGCTATACTGATAATCTTGATATTTAAGGTAACTTATTTTGGGTAAATTGTGAAACAAAAAAAAATAAGGCTTTGCTTGAAATGATATTATACAAATTAAAAAATCATCAAGTTATTATTGTTGTGCAAGGAAAATCAACACATTTATAAAAAGAATCACTTCAATATGTAACACTAATTTAATATTATATATGTTAGTTTAGTATCCGAAAATTACATTCAATGTATAATATGATCACCACAAAAAACTGTAACAGTATTTGATGTTGATATTTCTGTAGCAAGTAAATGGTAAGAAATGAGAATCATATTTTTGAAAGGAAACTTTGAATAGGACAAAAATCTAAGGAGGATGATAGAGAAAACTGTCATTCATATATATATATATATATATATATATATATATATATATATATATATATATATATATATATATATATATATATATATATATATCACTAATTCTTTTCCATCAATTTTTTCATGTATATTTGATGGATAAGAACACTTTTATACGCGCTTTTTCTCCTCATATTAAATTATCCCTGCTATTATTATGATTGGCTAAGCTTTCAGAAAAGTTCTTCAATGCCCAGCCTTATAAATACGCGTGTTGACTTCCTTATCACTAATATCCTATTCAACAACATTACCTTACGTTAAAATTGGTGATGAAAGTTATCACCAATTTTATGATGCACTTTTTGCCATGGTGTGAACGTTATAATCA
This sequence comes from Latrodectus hesperus, assembly GCA_037975125.1. Classification (NCBI taxonomy): domain Eukaryota; kingdom Metazoa; phylum Arthropoda; class Arachnida; order Araneae; family Theridiidae; genus Latrodectus; species Latrodectus hesperus. Next base: position 22,764,769 of record CM075862.1, read on the forward strand.
ATCTTCCCCTCTTGCAAATTTGAAACTAGTGTTAAGATTCAATTCATTAGTATATACATAGCCACGAATATATATCATTGATGGTTGACTACTTTTTATTGGACACTTTAGAGTTAATATTTATGAACACAGAAAGAGATACATGAAGATCTTTCAAGAACAGAATACATCGAGAACAGAAACAGATTTATTGAAGGATTGGAACCAAGTCTTTTTTACCTGCCTTCTATCTTCATTTCCATAGTAGTTATTTCCAATGTCAAACTGACAATAACAGATTTCATGCAGAAGTACCAATATAAAATTGATTTTTTGTTCTCAAATATACTTTTCTATATTACATACATATAATACTGTCAGAAGCAGTGTCATTTTTGTTGTTGCTTTGTCTCTGGAAAAAATGTGTGAAATGAAGCAAAAGTTTCGACGACATTCTTTGCCAGGCTGGAACATGAATACTATAAAGGATATTTTGTGCTGGAGAACTGAGTTTAAAAAAAGTAGTGTTAAAAATATCCTGGCTGCAGAAAATATACTTTGAAGCTACTCTGGCGCTGTGATGAGGGCAATTTTTACATAAAAGATATTTTTGGAAAATATCTTCATATCAATATAAATTGTTTTGTTCCAAGGCAGCACATTATATCTGACGCTTCAAGCAGCACCACTAATTTGCATAATAGAAGATAAACATTATTTTGCATAAAGAGTAATCATATAATTTTAAATCACTTTTAAATAACGAAGCAGACACATCATCTGACATCTTCCTTTTAATAAACACATTTCATTAATGAAAAGGCATCCGTACAACTTTTATAGTCTTGAAACCTATCAGCATTATAGTCTCTGGACGGAAGACACTTTTGCCCTTTAGTCTTTGGTATCTAGATGTTATATGCAAAGTGCTCAGTAAAATCCTATTTTATAATCTTAACTTTTCAACATTCGATTGTTATTGTCAAAAATAAGAAAGTCAATATGAGCTACAAGAAGAGACGATTTGTGGAAAAATAAAAATAAAATTCGGAAGCTAACTAAGACATTAAAAACTGAAAAAGATACAAAAAAAACGCCAGTTATAAAGTTAAGTTGTGGAGTAACAATGGTTTATTATCAAAGATAGATATGAAGAATATATATATATATGAAGCCCGGTGGCTTAGTGGCAGCGTTTCACGCTCCCATGTTACAGGTCCGAGGTTCGATCCTCGGACTGGACAAGGTTGACTTAGCTTTTCATCCCTTCAGTGGGTCGATTAACTGAGTACCAAGCATGCTTGGGAACTAAACACTGGGAGTCTTACATTAGACTGACCACCTAACTGGGACATATGCTTCGCACCCCAGGACCCTCCGTCATGAAAACAGTTATGGGCACTGTAGGCCTTGGCCCACATGGGCTGTCGTGCCATGGAGTTTAGTTAAGTTATATATATATATAATCTATATGAATTTGTGCACATGTTTCAAAACTATTATGTTACGTAGTGGCTTATAATATTATGTCACTATTGCTCTACATCTTTGTTAATCTAAATTTAGAATTTTACAGTTTGGGGAGCTGCAAGTCTGCTTCTTTTGTATCCCATACCAACTTTCTAGTACCTCAACTCATTTTATATGACCTGCTGTCAATATTCTGTAGTTAAGGAGGTGGAGAAATGACTTTTCTAAGCATCTAGTACAATCTTTCCGGGTTCTTATCATTCTTATGAGCTATTATGTTTGTGTGCCCTCGTTTATATCGCACCAAATGAGGTTTCCGTTTTCTTCTGTTTATTATTATAATTTAAATCCGATCAACTGAATGCCTAGGAATAACTTTAACTCTGGTAAGTTTAAACTGCAGGATAAAACTGTGCCACATTATAATAAATTTAAAATACTTTTTTATTTTTACTCAGTTCTCCATTTCTTCTGAAACCAGCACCCAGTTGAGAATTCAGAAAAATGATACATAAAAATGAAGGAAGACTATATATTTCGCTTAGCTTTTTTTTTTTCCAAGTTACCATACAAGGTAGTATGAAAGTGACAGTAAGAAAATTTATTTTATTTCGTTTCCAACATTTTCTCCGAAATATTATGGGGGCATTCAGGGCATTCGTTTTCGAGCCATAAATTCCGTACGCAGTGAACTTATAGCAATATTACCCTTATTCCACCCTTTTACCCCGGGTTGGCCCAAATGCATTTTCTATTTTTTTATATATATAAAAAAGGGAAAGTGTATTCTTTTTTTTGGCCCTCTAGTTTTTATGCGTCTCCTCACTAAGGAAATATTGATTATATGGTAATGACTTGAGTTAGTATATTTTTTTGTTACCAAGTCGCTCATTTGCATTTTTATATTTGAAAGAGTGTTTGTCTGTGTTTCAACTCCTATTGGATTCAGATGAAAAGTTTCTTTCCTTTAAAAATGACGAAGTCTTTTTTTTTAAAGGTTTCTCTGAAGAAACTCGACGGCACATAAGAAAGAAAGAGTTTCTTAATGAGTTTATCCATGCCGAATGAAACAAACACGGCATAATTACGCAGTATTTTGTATTTATTTCGGCTTTTTGGGCTAAATGAAAGAAAAGTTGAAGAGTCGAATAATAAGACACAGTTGCGTGAATAGAGTCACTATTTTAATTATTGAATTGATTTGCAATATCTTTGGGTTTAAGATGATGAAGAAAAAAATGAGATTGAAAAATAATATTTTTAATTTATATATATTGTTAAGATTGATTAATATTTAATCTATATACATCTATAGATTAAACCTTAACAACCGAAATAGATTAAATCTTAAAAAGAAAAATTGTGGTGTATAATAATAACAAAAATGTTGTTATAGTTCACCACACGTTTTGTTATCGTCCTGTGTACTGGATTTTTTTCTTGCTGCCCACCCTGTCTAGTGTTTAGAGTCCCTGACTACGGATAGGAATGTCCTGGGTTCGAATCTCAGTTCGGGATGTACTATCTCTCTCTATCTATCCTGTCTTTGTCCTTTCTGAGTATGAATGTATTGTAAATGGTTGCCTACCCTATAAACGGGTACCTACAGCATGTGTGTACTGAAGAAGTCGGACTCCACACCAAAATATGGTTCAGTTGAAAAAGTGGAGCAGCGCACCCCATATTGCCAGCCTAGCTGGCACACGACAACAACAACTGGATTTTTGGTCTACAAGAGCAATTCTGTTTATCTAAAGTTTTAGTTAGTCTAGTTTTAGCACTGGATTTCGTGTTAAAATAAAAATGGAAATTTTTTTGATGGGAAAAAATAGTATTTAAAATTCTGGAATTAAATCCAATATTTTCTCTTAAATATTTTTCTTCTAAATAATATTATTTCGAATGACGCCTAGGTTCTGTATTTTTATTTTTTACTTATTTATTTATTTTATGTTCATTCGATTATACTAAGGATTTTTACAAGTCAAAGTACTTCCTAAAATTTAAACGTAATATTTTGATTTTATTTTTTAATTTGACGTCATTTATATGCAAATGAGTAAGAAATTTACATCTAAATTTTCTCATATAAATATAGTTATTTAAATTTATCTACTTTTACGAATTAATTATATTTTCCAATAAGTTAAGCAGCTATGCCATGCAATTTTGAAATCTGTTTTGTAATTATGACAGCATCTTAATGATACAGGATAGTGCTTTAATGATACAGGAGAAAATATAAAACGATTTTACACTTCCTGTAAAGCATATTAGGCTAATTAGAATATTAATACTGTCATATACCAATTCCTGTCTAGTTAGAAATTAATAGTTAACGAAATTAATTCTTAGCTAAATAATTAAATGCGTAATTCCTAACACATTTTCTCTAAGTTATTATTCTCATGCAGTTGTATATTTTAATCATTTATTAATCTTTTAATTTATCACATTTTATTCTACATTTTGAAGGTTTACATGCAAATTGTCTTTAATATGTAATCTATATACACATACAGAATTTCATTACAATAAGTCTCCAATTGCCTATTCCTACTGACCAAAGTCGTTAAACGTTGTTAACCACCTCGTAGTTTGAAATCAATGGACAAGTGACGAGGTCAACATCTAAGCTGGGACCCTCCTTTTTATGCCCTAAGGAAAAATTGCTAAATTATGGTAAGGCAAACTAAAGAAACATCCTCGTAAATAAAAATTCATCTTTGGGTGAGACGTATATATTCTAAAGTAAAGATCCAATGTAGACATCGCCTCTTGATCATGATTCACAGTCCCAAGGAAAAATGGCTGGTGAAAGACAAAAATGAATGACTGAGTTACAAAGTCAGTATAAAATACAAAAGTATTAATTCCTGTCCCAAAAATAGATATTTTCACAATTGTTGAAATGCTGGCACTAAAACTGACGTAAAAAAATCTTCTTACCATGATTTTAAAATACTATTCAATTAAATTTTTATTAATATATTTTTAATTTATAAAATTATTAACACACTAACACAATTTACGATGGCTTTTGTGCATATTTTTTCAGTATTTATAATGAAATACTATAATACTTGATAATTATTTGAAAAGAATTCTTAAAATAAATATATTTGTATTTTAATGTTTTGAATATAAATAATAGAATTTTAAATTGTTGTCAAGTTTCACAAGCAAAAAGTGACCACAGAGTATGTAGACAGACCAAGCTAAACTTGTATCAACTCATTTTACACTGCACGATAGTTTCTGTACTTTATAAAAAAATTTTATTAACATTTTATAAGAAAACTTTTAATAAGATTAAGTAAAATATTAATTTCCCTAATTATATAATACGATATATGTGTAACGTAAATAATTTTAAACTTCACTCTTAAGCAACAAAAAAGAATAACATATTGTAGATGATAAACATTGGTAATATCCTATAATATAATATTAAATTCCATCACATGTTCAAGAATCTAACATGGCAATATCTTTAGTCTTTAAATCTCTACTCACTGTATTAGGATCTTTAAATCTCTATTCACTGTATTACTTTTCAACAAATTTCACATTAAAATCGGAACGCTGAAGTATTTAAGCAACACTCTTGTTATCGTAAGAAATTAAAGGATCTTCACAAATCTCATTTAACAGTTCCAAACGCCGCAGAACAAATTATTAAAAGAATTGAAAGAGATAAAGTTCAATTGAGAGTAGATGCTGTTATTTCGTTTTAGACTGACATAAAAGCATTAACTGCAGTTGCCATTCTGGAAGAAGTAACATGTTAGCGCCCTATCTAAATCTCATCACTCAAGCTTCCACTCTAAAAACAGCGGACTTAAAAGATAATCCAGATGTAAAAAAAGAAGGTAAAAAAACTGCTTTTGATGAATGCGGTGGAGCTGTCTTCCTATGACAAATGACGGAAGGCCCAAAGAACAGGTCTTTTTAAGAGCATTTTTCCATGTCGCTTTTATCATCTTATTATCTCCAGTTTTGAAGAAAGGAGAAGGACTTCTTCTCTGTCCTGGCAACGTCTTCCACGATAATATTTAGGTCTTCAATCAAAAACTGCGACCGTGACGTGAGAGATCTCCTACATTAGAAGGGGGGCGAGACAGACAGCAATGCACATTAACAGGTTGAGATGATTTTAAGAGATAATGCTCGAAGCAGGCAGAGGTGAGACTAAGGAGTTCTTGAAAAAGGCACTTTGGTGAGTAAAAGATGAACGACGCATTTCTGCCTTTTACAAGGCTTGTTGATGTGTCGTTGCGTGATGTAAATGCAGCTGTTGGTGAAGAATGTCATCCTTTGTCATAAAAAAAATGCCCTTTTTCTAAAAGATCAACTTTCTTACATTAATATTAATCCAAAAATTTCATGTGATACCATTATGTCATGTAAAAACGTAATGGGTTCATTTTATGACATCATAAGTCACAGGTGGTATTGCATTTCTGTAATTTGATTGGGTTTTTTTCTATCACTAAATGTACTTTTTTTTTATTTGAAAAATTAACTTAAAATTAATTTGGATTTTGGCGACTGATATTCGTGTGGAATGTTAACATGAAAAAATAAGAAATATAAAAATTATTTTAGTGTAGAATACGTCAATTTATTTATGGTAATTTATATCTATATTTTGTCGAGAAAAGGGATTATTTTATTTCATTTAAGGATTCGTCAAACATTGAAAATCATTAAACTTTTTATACTAATATAAAGGGCCACAGACACACACAAGCTCTATATGCAACTAAGAATATTAAATTAAAAGAATTTTTACAGTATTTGAATATGCTATTTTAAATATTGGCTATATCATATATGAAAAAGTGTATGATCTTTCTTTCGTAATTTATTTTAGATTATTTTTGTTTGTATTTGTAATAATATACATTTTGACATGAATGTATATTATCATCAAAAATTATAATACAATTTAATTAATACATATTAATATAATTTAATAATAATAAAATAAAATTACAATTTCTAATCAATATATATATATACATATATATATATATATATATATATATATATAGGAACAAGTTCAGTATCCCCATACACTTGGCGACCGGGGCGAATTTTTTGTCGCCAAGCTAGGTGCACGTTTATAAACACGATAAATTTCCCGAAGTTCGATCGAAAAATAAGCATTTCAGAAATTTTAAAAAGGGAAATAAATATAAATAATGGACTTACTTGATATGAAGTTAAGCTGACATGCCAATTGGTATATTTATTTCGACATTTTATTCGTTAGTCACCACAGTGTCACATTTCATTAAAAATAATTATCTAATTTTACAAAAAGAAGCATGCAAAAATATTTTTCTAAATATATACACTTTATAAAATTTAAAAAAAGCATGCAAAAACTTATTTTTCAAATATATACATTTTTTAAAATTTAAAAAAGAAACATGAATAAAATATTTTTTAAATATATACACTTTTTAAGTAAATAAAAATGAAACACGAATACAATAAAAAAATACATGTAAGCAATAGAGAATTTAAATAAAATAATAACACCTTCTCCAAATCCAATTTCTGTTAAAAAATTATTTAATATTTGCGAATCCTAAATTAATTAATAATTTGGAATCCTGAGCAATAATCTATCATTATTATCTTTAATTTTTGCTAAAATAATTTGTTGATATTTTTCAACAACATTTTGAGCGTGAGACATTTTAAATTAAAACAATAAATAAAGTAATTAAAACATTAAACAGATGATAATAAATTAAGAAAACGAAATAAGGAAAAAAGAATATTTAACGGTTTTAAATATATAAAATAAAATATATCATTTAATAAAAAAATTATGTATTATAAATAAACCAAATAAAGGTAAATAATATAAAAGAAATAGTAAAAAAGAAAAATTTACAATGTTTGGACACTGGCGACAACGTAACACAACTGCGGAAAAACCACTAATTGCAGCAGCAACAGCCAACGAAATTAAAATGACTATCAATTAAAACGTCGAAAAAATAGCAAAGAACGTTCTGGAAAGTTCTCGAAGTGAAACTAAAAAAGCTATTGCCACTAAAAAAAGCACATATATAACGTAAAAATTATTTAAAACACGATGAAAACGAAATCTGGCAACAAAAAAATAAAAATAGTAACAAAAAGTAAATTTGGCAACCCTACAATAAAAGCAAAAGCTGAAATCAGTAACACTACAACGTAAACAACGGTTACCAGATTTGGCGAGAAATCAGTGTATGGGGATACTGAACTTGTTCCTATATATATATATATATATATATATATATATATATATATATATATATATATATATATATATATATATATATATATATAATATTTTATGATATATTATTATGCATTGAATAGAAATTGTTTTTCATGCCTTTTCTTCGTTAAAGAAATTGAATATTTAAATGAAATAAACATTCAATAAAGAGAAAGTCATCAATATTTGAATTCAAAGTATTTACTATTATTAAGTTACCAGTTAAAAAAATTTGTCAGTAAGCTTAAGCAGCTATTAAAAGATTTTATCCTATAAGCAATATGCATTAAGTTTAAATCTTTCGGAAAGCATTAATTCTACATACATATTAATATATTGCTTGAAAAATATATTGCTGGTGATTTTTCTTGGGCAATAAAAATCGCTACTCCAAGAAATTGACAATTAAATTTGTACCACAGAAAGTATATGCTGTATAATGTGTATGATTCACTTTTCAAAGAATTCATGTAAAATAGGCGACTGTAACGACACCTACAATGTGGTTTAAATGAAAAAATATTCCGCAAATTTCTCATACACAAACTACTTTTGAACGTTGTCTCGTGAAGAAAAGCTGTAGGGATGCCACCTGTAAGGAATAAAATTACTTATCAACACACTTCTGACTTTGATAGAACTCAAATTGCAATATATTGGAATTACAGTTTATCGTATCACATCATTGTTACTCGGGTCGGTCAAAATCCCATGGTTATTTAATAGCATAGAATTGATGATTTCAGAATGTTCATTAGAACGTCGTGTTAGCCTAGTGGTTAGTGTATCGACCTTCCACCCAGAAGGACGTGGTTTGATTCCCAATGCCCCCAAAGACCCACCGAGTACATGCGATATACGTGCTTGTTAAATCTGTGGAATAAAAAGTTTTGTGGTAGGTCATTGAGCAGTGTCTATAATCGCAATTAGACAACGTTTGCGGAAACATAGATTGTCACTCAGAGACAATAGACGTTACCCTGGACGCTACATCATAAACAGAAACGTCTTCGACGTTACGATCCACGATGAACATAGATTCAGGTATGGCGTGACAGCATGTTTTCAGAAGAGTCCCAGCTCTATTTACAGCATCATGAGGGTCGCATTCATATTTGTTGACATCGCGAAGAACACATATTGCCAAAATGCATTCTACATTGTCACACAGGAATGATGGTATAAAGTAATATTGCATACACATATCTGTCATTTATTTTTCGCGTTAATGGCGCTTCAAACGCTAATATTTCTGTCACATTAAAACCCGGAAATTATTCGGATCCTTATTCGAACTCTGCGAAACGCTGAGTTACAGCGGGATAATGCACGACTACACATTGCTAGAATTGCACAAAATTTATCTTGGAAAAGATACGACTGCTGTTCAGAGCAGCACACTCTTCAGATCTCTACCAATAGAAAATTTTTTGGTCAGTGGCTATCAAGCGACTTGTTTGTCCCCATATGTCAGTCACTAGGACTACTTATTGTTGCACCAGCATGCTTCCCTGTACCTAGCCCTGAGTTGGGCTCTACCAGTTAGACAGAAGCAGCCAGATGGAGTCTTCATGATTTTGAAGCAGGGACCAAGCAGAAGACCCCACTGTCAACCCCAAAGGTATCATTTCACTTGGAGGACATTGCGACCACGCTCAGTTTTAACGTTTCCCAGTCACCTTTAGCGAATATAACGGATCTGCGATCAGCCGGGATTCGAACTCACTCCCTTCTAATAATAATAACGACGTCCTAATCAACCAGGCCACCGCGGCCCCATGTTATGTTATCATGTTCTGTGGCGTCATGTTAAGCTGTCCATGCAGCAGTCAAACAAAGATCAATTGTCATGTACCGAGGCATGTCATCAAATTTTTTACTAACTTATTGCCCAAGCATATGCTTGTTGTTATTGCTGACAGAGGTGGTTGTTCACTAATCTTTGATTCCAAATTTCTTGGCATTTATTAGTTTATTTTATTCCCATTACAATATATTAATCGATTTGTCAATTTTATATTTTTTAATAATATCGTTTTGTTATTACTGCATTTCATTTATGTCCTGCAATTTTAATGGTCAGATGTGCATATTTGATACATAGGTTATAGCCTAGGAGTTGAATGAGGATTTTTTAGCAACTGAATACTGTAAGGCCTTCAAGCATCTATCCCCTACTGCTTTCTCTATATAGAAATAATAATATAGGGAAGATATCTCATTAAGTATAGCCTATATTCATGAATCGATAGAGAGAAAACCTGGAAAACTCCCTGCAAATGTGCTTGTTTTTGCAAGTGAAGTAACGTTTATCTCTCATTTATTTTAACAGTTTGTGGAAAAATTATTAAAATCTCTCTAAAATTAATATTCATATACAACTCTCTGAAATGAATATTTAAAAATATTCAAATCATATTTTTTATCATTTTTTTTTCATTTAAGCAAATAACAATTGCACAGCTCCAATTAAAATAATTTAATATGTAAAATTTTCTGTCTTCCAGTTCGTTTCTTCTTACAGAACACACGTCATTATTTTAGAGAAAAATAGCAATTTAGAAAAATTACAATGTTTACTAGTTTTAATGATATTTATGATTTTTTTGCTAAACTTTGTTCAAAATGCTATTTAGTTTCGCGAAATGAAGACTATGGAATTGATCAGCTAAAGGAATGAAATATTAAATGCTTCAGAATTCTTTTTAGTTAAGAAATTATTAAATATTGCGCTTGGACTCCTTTCATCCGCATTCCCAGACATTTCCGATCAGCGTCGTATTGGGAAAGTTAAAAACATGTTCGCTGTAATGGCAAATACCAAATACTTTTTTCAAACTTGAAAAAAAACTAATAAATATCGTTATTATTTTAAATTGCAATAAGGGAATGTGCAAAGAAAGATTGATTAGATGGCATAAATCTTTTTTGCTGCCCCAATGGTTGCGCACAAATAATAAATTTAAAATTGAGGAAAAACTATAACCCTCCATTCTTGAAGCCAAAGAAGTTTCTGAATGATCTGCATCGTGGTGTATAAAACTTTACAATGATTTCAAATCATCTTTATGTACAGTTACTATTGAAATTAATCACAAATGCTGTATTAAAGATTTCAAACAAAAAAATTACATGCTTTAAGTTAACCAGAGACCAAATCCTAATATACGTTTTATTCTGATCCTATCTACCGTTCTCAATTTAACACTGAACAAAAAATTCAACAAACACTCAGAATAAAGACTTTTATTTACACACATAAAATAATGAATTAAATCTTTAATTATTACTAACTTTAATTACGATATTAAGTTATAATAAACAAAGAATATTATAATTCTTAATACCATAAAATAATTAATTATCATAAAGAAAGACCTTAGAAATACTTTACAATTTTAAATGTATCATATGCGTTTATTTTATCATTTTTCTGATGTTTTTAATAGTTTTTCAAACAATTATTATAAAATTGTTGCAAGTGCTTAAAACTATTGAAAACTTTACCTGCATAATTTTTTTCGCTTATTTATTTTTACATAATTAGATATAATCCTTGATATGGATATTGTCAATAGGCTTAATCTTTTATTTTACAAAAGTAATTATTTTGACATGAAATCCAAATAATTAAATTAGAGATTTAAAAAATAGACGAATACAATCCAATTTTTTTCATGCTATTAGCTGTAATGAAAGTCGTAATAAAAAAAGAGGAATCATTCTAATTGACACAAACATTTTGCAATTTCAATTAACAGGGGATTATGCGCATTTTAACTTTTCAGAAAAGGAGACATTTTTCTCATGACATAAAATTTGAGTATCACTCCACGAGATAAAATAAACAGTCATTAAAATAAGCACCACGATTTATATTTTCCTCGATTACACGTTTCCAAAAGCCACGTATTACTCGATTAAAGAAGCGGAAAAATTGATTCTTTCTTGAAATAAAAAAAAAATTATCATTGATTTTTGAAGGTACTGCTTCACGCAAAATATTTTGTATGCTTGAAAAAGAATTGACACTCTAATGGATTAACAAATAACAAAACTATGAATAAAATGCTTGATGGTGCTTATTGATTTAATATATACATATATATATATATATATATATATATATATATATATATATATATATATATATGTGTGTGTGTGTGTGTGTGTGTTTCTCTTCAGAAACGTGAAATCTTGACACGCACAGTAAAACAGATGAATTAAACTATTTCAGTGCTAAACTTTAGAAAGCATTTTATGTATAAAGTATTATCTCTAACATTTTATTCTAATACTTCATTAAATCTGAACTAGAACTAAGTAACAAGTAAGTACAATGATTCCTCCAATCTGAAATTAAAATATTAAACTGAGAAAATTAAATTATTCTCTCTTTAAGAACAAAATTCAAATAAAGCATTTGCAATATCTTTAAATTTCAGAACACGAGCTTCAATAAAGAAATTTTCTTTTTCATAATCAGCTTTTTTTTTTTTTTTTTTTTTTTTAAAAATGCAATATCTTCCGAATTTCCCACCCTCAAGTACAATTCCATTTTTCTAAAAATGTCATATTCGATAACCTTTCCGATAAACTTACATGTAAATCACGGGTCATTTTTTTTCTTTTTTTCTCTCTCTTACTAAAAAAAAATAGAATCAACTCCTGACAGTAGCCGAAGTCAGCACACGTCATACAACTCAACAACCTCCCCCTTCTTTTGAACTTTCCACTCATACGGGATAAGATTTTCTGCAAAGATACTTATTATGTAGTAATTGTTGCAGGTGTGGTGGAGGCGGTGGCAGTTGGGGAATTAAAAAAAAAAGAGGCACAGTTACAGGCATGGCTGTAAAATGAAACCCTGTATCTCCCCGATCGCGTTCCGTGCGAGTATGGATCCGATGGCAGATGAATAACGAAAATAAATGTTCTGAAAAGGTGAGCAGGAAAGGGGGCAGCGCAGATAAGAGATGCAAAAATAATCACAGTTGCTGGAGTCAAAACCTGAACAATATCTCATTTTTATTAGAACTTTTCGAAAGGTGATATCTTTCACATGGTAATGGGATGGGCCTTGATAATGAGGGAGGGTGTCGGAATTAGTCACTGCCCCCCTTGCTTCCCCATTAACGTGGAGGCTCAGTAGCACTGGATTAGATCGTAATATACTTTGAATAAAGCCAAGAATGATGCGACTTTTCCCCAGTTATCTCATCTGACACAGACGGGTGAAGTGTGTGCCTAAGGTGGGCAAAAAAGAAATTTTCAGATTTGAGTGAAAATGCATTAAAACTAATGAAATTCTCTAGAAGTTGCTTTAATTTTAAAAAATAGGAGATTTGAAACAGGGTAACTTTTCATTTATATTCAAGAAACCTAAATACTAAAAAGTTTGTATTAAAATTTTAATGTAGGAAAAAGAATATTTTTTCACATTCACGAGAGTCAAAATTTTTTTTTAAAAAAAATAAGCTTACAAAAACCCATTTTTGTTAAAAATAAATAAATAAATAAGCTTACAAAAACCCATTTTTGTTATAAAAAGGAAAGAAAGAAATAGAAAAAAAATTGAAGAAAATTTTTATTTAAGTATATTTACTAGAATTTCGCTGTTAAACTAAATGCTATTGGAAATTAATTTTGAAACATATTTATACATGAATTTTGCTAAAATGCAAATTAATGCAAACGCTTATAAAACAAATTTTTGCAGGAATATTTTTAATAAAATACTTTTGTTTCATAGTCACAATAATCTAAATAAAAATACCAGCAATACAGTTTTTTGTGAAAAATGCAAAGAAAAAGTAAATAAATAAAAAAACCATATCTTTTATGTTTTTACTCCAAAGCCTGAATTTTGAAAATCTTGAAAAGAAGATTTTTACTTATATTTATGAGATTTTAAATTTTAAAAACAAAAATATTGATTTATATTTAGAATATTGCTGCAGGCTGGCAGCATAAATTCTCGTATATAAATTTTTGCATAAAGATTTTTATTAACAGGGACTTTTCGTTTTAAAATCACAATAATCTAAACACCAAAAAAACACATGAAATAAATTCCCATTAGCAGTTAATTTACTTTTCTATTTTTAATAAATTAGCATAGTTGAAATGTTACAATATATTAATAAAAATCAAATTAACAATTTGTTATAAACTTGGATCACACTGACTTAAAATCATTGAAAAGCTATTAACCAGTTTTTGTCTAGTTTAACTAGAAGAAAGGTAATCCATTGACAGAAAAATTGTTATGCATTTCTATTAAAGGAACAGACTTTTTCAATTATACAACCTGTTGAGTCTACTGAATTTGTTTCGCTGACAAGAGAAAAATTAACCTGCAAATAATCAATTTTCTTGACGACTCGAAATCGAAAATTTTCGCCATTAACTGTGACTGTCTTCTTTAAATAACATTGGGCGTGTTTGTGGTATTCTTTGTAACAGTTTTCCACTTTTACTTGATTCGAATTTACCCTTCTTTAGATACTGTCATCAGATAATTCAGTCACTTTGATATTATCCATCTTCAAAAAGTAGCAACGTAATGGAAAAATGCTAAGATCTTTGGAATACCATAAACAATTTTTACTATTCTGCTATAACTTAATAGTTCTAGAAAATTCATAAAATAACATCAAAAATATTTTTTCTACTTATTAATTCTCCTTTATCATATTTTTAAACAAATGAAGAATATTAATTAAACTCATTCATTATATTTTAATTTACATTGCTTATCAATTGAAAAATAAAGATTACACTTATTTTCCTCCCCCACATTTTGGTTAAGCTTGTTTTCTCTATTGGAAAATACTGATTAAATTTATTCATCACATTAGATAATAATTTATCCAATAATTTGATTAAACCTATTTCTTTCTACTAAATTTTAGTTCAATTAAACAATTTAATAATATTCACATAAAGCGTATTATTTTCCATCACATTTTACCTCAATTTGTTTACCAATTGGATTATACTAACTAAAATTATCCTCCTTTTTTATTTCAATTTGCTAATCACTTTAAAATACTGATTAAAATTATTTTCCTCCATATTTTATTTAAATTTTTTCACCATTTGGGAAAGACTATCTAAGCTTATTCTCCTCCACCACATTATACTTCAATTTGCTAATCAATTATGAAATATTGATTACATTTTCTTCTCGACCACATTTTATTTCGATTTGTTTATCAATTGGGAAATAATGATTTAACAAATCAATGTGGCGAAATAAATGTAACGTGTATACAAAATTCTCAAATAATTCAAAATCGTCACTTAGTAAGATTTTAATTTTTTATATGTATATTTTCAGTTAGTCTAATTTTTAAATACATTTAAGTTTAGATAAAAAAACCACATAGCACATTGTCTATGAAAAAGTTTTTTCTAAAAATCATATTGCTTACAATAACTCTTTAATAATTCATTACATGGTGTGAATCCAATCGAGATTAAAAATTTAATTAAATGAATAAAAGTTCATTTTAAGATAAAGAGATAAAAACTAAGCAGATATTAATCAATTTTTTTCTAGAAACTCGGAAAATAAAGTGATGTGCTTTTTATACATTTTAAAGTGTAAAGTGCTTTTATTTACATTTTTTAAAATAATTTCAAAAAACAGTTGAATATAAAATAATATTTGTATAAATTAAACAATATCAATATATTATAAATTCAATAAAAAGAAGAATAAATATTTATTTTGTCTTGTTTACCAACACATTTTTTACAAAATAAATAATTGATTTTGTCTGGAAAATACTTATTAAACTTATTCTTCTCTACCACATTTAACTCAAATTTATTTAACGTTGGTTAATATTAATTAAAGAATACAATCAGACAAAATAAATATCAAGCACATGAAATTATTAAATAAGTAGAAATCATTATTTTTGTTACAATTCTTTAAAAAAATTCTGGCTAATTGAATTTATTTTATCTTGATTATAAGCTTATAAATTCCATTACATAATAATGTCAATAGTAGTTTAAAATTTAAATTGTTATTTTCTCTATTTACAATACTGTATAAGAGCTTGAGCAGTTAATCTTTAAAAGTAAGACTTCAAAATTTTATTTACACTTTGTGAATTACGATGAATTTCTAAATTAAAATGCAACAAAATTAATATGTCTTATCCATTCAAGTTGATTTTTAAGGTTTACTATATAACTATAGCCTTATATTAAGAATTTTTTATAAATAAAGGGTTGTATTTTTATAAATAATGGGTCGTATTTTTATAAATAATGGGTCGTATTTCCATGCTCTATTGAGAAACTCTCAAGCAGATGATTATACAGAAAGCAAAATGTGACACACATCTTCTCTTAGCTGGGGAAAATCTTGAGATTTTTATAAATAATGGGTCTTATTTTTAATTTTTATAAATAATGGATTATATTTTTATAAATAATGGGTCTTATTTTTAGTTTTTATAAATAATGGATTATATTTTTATAAATAATGGATTATATTTTTATAAATAATGGGTCGTATTTTTATAAATAATGGGTCGTATTTTTATAAATAATGGGTCGTATTTTTATAAATAATGGGTCGTATTTCCATGTTCTATTGAGAAACTCCCAAACAAATGATTATGCAGAAAGCAAAATGTGACACGCATCTTCTCATAGCTGGGGGATCAAATCTGGGATTTTTAACTCCTAACAAGGCTACCCTTACAATAAACACTTTTTTATCATTTAAAAGGCCTTTTTTTACCATAAATTTATTTTATTTTATTTATTTATTTTACCGTTTTTAATGGTAATATTTCACGAATCCAAACTACCAATCTTCAACACTTTCTCAAATAAATCTTTAAAAGTTTTGCCGAGAGATTTTATCTTTCGTCCACCATTTTAATATCATAAACTTTATACAAGAAAAGGTATTTCAGCAGCCATAATTAAATCATTTTTCTTAGATTAACCAGAAACGCCCTGATTTCATCGCCAACTTAACCATTATCTGTAACAAGTCAAAGCTTAAGATTCCAGACTAATTAAATAAATCGAATGCGATATTTTGGCGAGTTTTCTTTCGTTTTTTTACCTTAACCAAATAATGTATCATGAGATAGAGATTACTTATTCTAATCAGCGTATTCGAATCAAGAGACACCATCTCGTGAACATTTCCATCCAATAAGTTAAATGAGGAAAGTATTAAATCGTTCCTCAGAGAACGAGCAGTCACGCACTTAGAGTGAGTGAAAACAAGCACCGATTCATGGTGCCGTGACAGAGAGTCGTGATCACTCTTCATTTCACTTCAATTCTCAGATCGGAATATCGGTCAGGGCGTGATCGGAAGGTTTGCGAAGCTCGAGAGATAAAGCCTCCCTTCTGAAATTTGACTACAAAAGAAGAGAATGGGGCATGTTTCATTTATTTACTTTTTTTTTTCTTTCTTCTTCGCATTATCCAATCTTTTCATTTGCCAAATGGAAATTAGTTTTTCTTTCTCGTAAAGTTTTTATCTTTGATGGGTCAATTCGAAACGAAAATGAGTTATTACTTAGCCAAGTAAGTGTTAGGAAACGAAACTGTAAAAAGAGGAAAAGCGCTTTTATGTATGTATTTTCTTTCAAGTACCTTTTGCCTGTTAGCTAGCTAAAAGAAATAAGAAAATATTTATTTTATTTTACTAATGTCAAATATCAGCACTTAAGCCATTAATTCACTGGCTCTCCAATACTTTCTAACGATGTCCGCATATTGAGAAAGTACGGTACAATAATTTATATGTTCAAAAATCATTGGTTAGTTAGAGTCACACAAAACATAGTTTGGGGAATCCATCAGTCTAATTCCATAGAGTTGGTCCTGTAAGCAAAAAGAAAGTATTTACTTAAGAAGATATATATATTTTAAAGAATTTAGACAGCTATATTGACCGAGTGAAAGTCGTTTATTCACACATACACACGTACATGGTTGTGTGTATTTTATGTATATATGTGTGTGTTTGTCTGTGATGTAATGGCCTGTATGAAAAGAGCAATATCTTCTTTTTCCTCTCACGCTTGTTTTTGATATTTCTACTATTAGTTGACGAGTAGTGCAAAAAAGTGATGATGATACATAAAAAAGAATAAAAATTACAATCCGTATTGTCTTCTTGAAACTTTTAAACAATGCGGCAGTACCTGAGATGGTCACCATGCATATTCCTTTGTTGGCACAAAAGATAATAAGCCGAATAATTGTCTACAATAAGATGTAAATGCTTATATGGAGATGATCATGTCCAATAAGCAATCCAATGCAAAGTTGCTTGCTTTTGTTCGAACAGATCGAGTCCGAGAACTAGAGATTCTTCTACTTTTTTGAGTAAAACACTTCGTCTTTTACCTATAGCTACATCATTATGCACAGAGATTCTATTATATTTTAATTTCCTGTAAGAGCAATGTGATAATGAAGAATCCACATTTAAAGAAAAGGAATGTTCATATCATTGTGTAAAAATCACGATATCCTTTCTTTTTCTTTTCATTTATTTTATACTTTTAGCTCTATTTCTTTACCTGATATACGGAAAAAGAATCTTATATGATAATGAAGGTTTTAATTTACTGTAAGAGCAATGAGATAATGAAGGATCCACATTTAAAGAAAAGGAATGTTCATATCATTGTGTAAAAATCACGATATCCTTTCTTTTCATTTATTTTATACTTTTAGTTCTATTTCTTTACCTGATAAACGGAAAAATAATCCTATATGATAATGAAGGATCCTCATTTAAAGAAAAGGAATATTCATATCATTGTGTAAAAATCACTATATCCTTTCTTTTTCTTTTCATTTATTTTATACTTTTAGCTCTATTTCTTTACCTGACACACGGAAAGTAAATCTTATATGATAATGAAGGCTTTAATTTACTATAAGAGCAATGAGATAATGAAGAATCCACATTTAAAAAAAGGAATGTTCTTGTCATGGTGTAAAAATCACCTCATGCTTCTTTTTTCTTTCCATTTATAGTTTATAGAATTCTATTTCTCTACCTGATACACAGAAAATGAATCTTATATGATAGTGATAATTCCACTGTATTAATGCGCTTAAAAATGCGTGCTTATTTGTTTAGTTCCTTAAGAATTCTTTTCTATTAACTAAAAAGTTAGAATTTAATTTTAAAAAAATTAAATTGATACAAATAAGAAAGAGTGTAATGTACACGTAAATTTTTATATTTATAACTGTCTTAAATGTTTTAATGTGTTCTGTAAAAGAACACAAAACTTCCTTATTTCCTTTTAAATAAACTATTTTGTAAAAGTAAGAATTTGTTGATTAGTTGATTAGTTTGGAGAATTTTTAAAATAATTTTTATTAAAAATTCATAATAAATATGTTTATTGGTTAAATATATTTTTTTCATTTTTTGAGTGTAATAACTATTTTAAAATCTACGGGGAACATAACCTGTAAAAAGGTTTAGAGTCCCTATATTTGAAACATTTCTAAGACATTTATTGGTGAGGTAATTTAAAATTTTAATTTTTTTTTTTATCTCCAAAGTACCCTGTAGTACTACTTAAATTATTTCAGCGTAATTTGCAGAACGTACTTTAATGATAAAATTCTGTTTTGGAGTATAAAACGTAAGCTCGATTATAGTTACTGCCGATTAACCAAAGACAGATTTATATTATAATTGCAAAATTTGTAAATTTAAGTTTTCCGGATTGCTGTGATTTCAACAGGTCAACATGGGCAACTTTCTCCTGCCGAAATAGTTTTCCGAATAAATGCTTTTTCGTGGTAGCTGTTTTAACCTGTTGGGTTTTTCTTTTACCCATAGCCAAAGAAAGTAAATCAGTTTTTCATCGAAATCCTAGCAAATGACTGAAAACTGAAGGCATGAATATATTTATATTCTCCAACATTGTGAAGCTTAGATTTTTTAATAACAATAATTATAAATTTTAATTAATTTTTATGACTTAAATTAATATGTTAAATTTTATTTTATTTCGTTATTATTCATCCAAACTGTAACTGCTCTGTCTTCAGGTTATAAACAATATCTAAACATCATATATGCCTACTTAATTATCAGGCATAAAAAAGCCCACTCTCATTTTCATAATGGTAGAAATTAAAATTTTTCTAATACTATATTTAAAAGAACTAAATGTTTTTATTAAAGCAAAAACATGGAAAATAAATATTATGATAATATTGTATCGAACCTTAAAATTTACAATTTCTGCTGAATGGTTGTGATAATACAAGCGGGACACATTCGATGGTCAGTATAAAAAGTACTAAACAAAGTGCTAACTTGGGAGTTGACAGAAGACAGTAGTGCTTATTATGCACGTTTATCTTGAAATTAAGTCTTCGTAGCAACTTATCTGTTGTCAAAATATTGGAAAACAAAATAACAAATTATTGAGCACTAAATAACATTAATCTTTAATAGTTGTGCTATATTATACACTATGAACACTTCGACCAAAATTTGATGATACAGTTGCACATCATAACTCACGCAACAATCCTTGACATACTGAAAAATATATGTCAACGTATCATTACTGGTTTTCGCAGTATTTGATTTTAATTATTAAAGAAAATGATTAAAAAAACAGATTCTTTTTAACATAAATGCAGAAAGTTTAAATCCGATTGTTTCATCCAATTTATTAACCTATTGTCCATTTTTTTCAATAGAAGTTGGGATATTAAATATTTATTGAGTTCTTATATAAGCAAGTGTAAATGTTTGTTAATGTACTCTTAAAATATTTAATTTTAGAAGAAAACACATTTGTATAGTGTCGCTAATAAAAATAAACTCATAAATTCTTAAGATAAACATTCATAGATACTTTTTATAATTTATAGCTGCACTCTGCATAATCATTATTTTTTTATTGATACTGAGAATCATTTTCATGTTTCAAGCAGCCTAGAAAAACTAAAGCTTATGTCATGTATCATTTTTCTGCTCTTCATTTGATACATTTTGCGCCAACTAAAAACGAGGTTGGGTCACGCTTTCAGAAGCTACCTGAAAATTAAACAATTCAATTCAATGGCCGAAAATTATCCAGTTCAAAACACAAGTTGGCGACTTAGTCCATAAACAAGAAGCCCTAACTAGGAATAAAAACAGGACGCTCCCAAGTTTGTACGTGGGACGTCTAATCTTCACTTTCTTCTTCTTCTTGGGGGGATGGGCTGTCTCGAGGGTGCGGTTACAGCGTATTGCATGACAAATGATTAGTTTCTTAATTCCTGCGAAGTGAAAGGTCAACCCCCATCCGAAATTCATCTCATATTTCAATCTGCATCAGTTACGGAATGAATTTACGGCCCCGGTACAACAACTTGAGTCTGATGACTCTCTGGCTTCAGACGGTTGCGCAAGAGGTCCTTATTACGTTTGGCAAGACTCAAGAGGGTCGTTTATATTATCATCGACAATTTACATCAGATTATCTGTCAGATTTATGTTTGGATAATCCGAATAATGGGGAGTAAAAGGAAATGGCAGGTTGGCTTATGACTCTCCTTTCTTCCAGCATATAGATTGCTCCAATAATTGTTTCTATGTCTGCAGGAAGGTTACTTCTTTTTGAAATCAGGTTCTACTGTATCAAAGGCAATTTTTCTCGCCTAAAAGCCTCTTGTAGCTTCTGCTACAGAAGTGAAACTCACTAAAAATCAAATCAAACTCTTTTTGTCTTATGGATTTTAATATAATCTCCTATATTACTTCAAATTATTAGTCAGTATATCTCTCTTAAATGTTGTGTGTTGGTATATAGTATATAGTACTATAATATAAATCTAAATTTATGACTTCATCGTTTTATTTTATAAAATAATCAAAATTTTTATCTGAATGATTAGTTAGTATATTTTTATAAGTGTTGTGAGTAGTTAATACAATAGAAATATTATATAATAATGCTAAATTTCTACTTTCATCGTTTTATTCTATAAAATAATCAAAGTCTTCAAGGATCCTATAGCATTCTCCTATAATATTCTATAGAAATCCAGGAATCGAAATCTCATTTGGTATTGGTGCTATTTATAATAAAATCTTAAGTTAAATTATTTTATACTATCGCTAAGTAATTATTTTATACTATCTTCACTACAATTTGGCAATTATTATACATTATTTACTAATAACTAGATAATTAACACTTAATTATTGATGATTTATACTGAAATGAAAGTTACAAAATTTTAATGAACAAAGAATGATGTGAAGCCGCATTTTTAAGAGATAGATTTGTCACCTTCAGCTATTCATCACTATTTTGGATTACTTCCGTTGTGAAATGTTGACAAAACTATTGTATATTAAAAATTATTTGTCTAATACACATTTGTTGGTATATTGAATATTTGTCAAAACTGAGCTTGACTGACAGGATTTAATTCTTTCAAACATTCTATTGAGCTAAAAATGCTTAAAAATGTAAGATTGTTTAACTTATTATTTTATATTAATATTAAAAAAACGGAATAGAGTTGTTAACAGGACAATTAATTTACGAGAAAAATTGTTTACTTCTTCAGATAAATGGGAAATGTATATTTTGCGGATCTGCAAAATGTCTAATATAAAATACGTTTTATTATTATAAAATTAAAGGAAGTCGAGTCCCAACTCGCGAGGAAGAAGGACGTCTTTTTCCCGTGCTCCTGAACTTTCCCTCTAAAAACATAAAAAATTACTAGAAACAGTAGAATTTCTATACCTTTGTGAGTGTCAACAAACTGTGCACGTCCTGTAAAAATTTGACGTAATTCGAATCATTTTTGTGAGTTTTATAAGCATTTAGTGCAAATATAACAGCTTTTCTCAATACAGCGGGACGTTCCTTCTAACAAAGACCGCCCAGCAACCGGCCGAACAACCCCAGCAACGGTGCTACGTGTGAAAGATACAACGGTTAATTTGAAGGTCACCCCTCATTGGGAATTGTAACGGATTTGTGCTAATTTATTCAGTTTTCAATCTGCTCAAATTTTGTAATAGTGCGTCAAGAAAAAGTGTGCTTATCAACCATATTAATTGAACACTTAAAAAAAAAAAAAAAAAAAAACTTTTTTTTTTTTCATTTTTGTGCAATGGATACAATATTAATCAACATGAGAGGCTAAATTAAAAGATAAAAACGAAAACATCAGAGAACCGGATGGGAGCGGAAATTCAGAGTTCCGAAGCCTTCATTTTGGATTCTTCATTCACAGTAGGCTGAAAGCATTTTAAATTTTCAATCAAAGTAGGCTGAAGGCATTTTTGATTCTTCAATCAAAGCAAACTAATTATGGACAGTTCGAGTAAATCCCCGCAAGGGGATGAGCTGATTGGCTACCAACGCGGTAGTTCTGTTGATAATGCTTCAGCCACCACACGACTCTTTGAAGTTGAACAAGAAATCCTAATGGTTTTAGCCAACAGCAAAGCCAGCATCCCCCTCCAGCAAAAGATCCGGAATGGAGTCTCGGAGCTACTTAAGATTGCATTTTCCCAGATCGAGAGGAACGCCCACCTTGAAGGAGAGGTAAAAGCACATGTCAGCATGGCCCAGCAGACACAGGCAAAGACCTTTGCCCAAGTTGCAGCCAGCAAGCCAGAAAGACAGGGGCAGAAAAAGCAAAGAGAGACCAGTCGTTCCAGAAACCGCAGAGAAAAGTCCAGGCAGAGGCAGCAGCATGTAGTCGTCATCTACCCCACCAAGGAGAGCACTTCGGAGGAGACCAGAGAACTTCTTCGAAAGAAGATCAAACCAGCCAGCATGGGATTTAACATTGCAAAAATGAAGCCTGTCCGCAAAGGAGGAGTCCTGATTGAGACCCAGAGCAATCAAGACTTAGACAAACTCATCGAAGAGGTGAAGAAGAACGACACCATCAGGGAAGCAGTCAGTATCCAAAAGCCAGCCAAAAAGAACCCCCGTATCGTGCTCTTTGATGTAGACAAGGAAATCTGCAAGGAAGAAATTATACACCAATTAAAGTCACAAAATCAACTGGATGAAAAAGTTGAAATGGAACCAATCTTTAGCTACAAAAGCCGATTTGGAAACAACTGGGTCATTTCAGTTAACGGAGAAGGTTTCAACGTCATCAAAGACAGAAAGAAGCTATACGTGGGATGGACATGCGTCAGATTCCGGGAATATCTCCGAGTCACACAATGTTTCAAGTGCCTACGTTACGGCCATCATGCTAAAGACTGCAAGGGCCAGGAAACCTGTGGGAGATGTGGAGATAACCACCTGAGCAAAGACTGCAAGAACGAGCTTAACTGCTGCAACTGCTCTGATTTTAACAAAAAGGGAAATACCAAGGTAAGTACTGGTCATGATGCCAGAAGCAAGTGCTGCCATATTTATGGGAAAGAGATTAACAAATTAATCCTCAAGACCAACTATGGATATTAAAGACAAGAAGCAAGAACTAAAGTTGAGCCACCTGAATCTGCACCACTGTAGAGCGGCGAATCTCCTGTACTCCCAAGACATTAAGAACTTGGATATTGACTTTGCCTCAGCAAATGAACCGTACATATTCAATAATTCCATCACAGGCTTCTCTCTGGACTATGTTATCATTCCTTCTAAAGACCTTAAGGCAGCCATCATTGCTAAAAAGAATTTCATCATTAGTCCGATTTTTTCGGCTGATGAAATCATCATCATCAAAGTGAAGGTAGATAATGATTTCCTCTTTATCTGCTCTATTTACAGCCCTCCTTCAAGGAATATTCAATCTTCAATTGAACCGCTTGAGAGTCACATTTCCAGCAACCCCAATGAGAAATGGATCATTCTTGGCGACTTTAATGCCAAATCTTCGGCATGGAGTCCAAGACGTACTGACCATCGAGGTGAGCTGCTTCTAGACTTCATAGCTCGTCAGGACCTGATTGTTGAAAATGACGCCAACAGCCATCCTACCTTCTCCAGTACCATTGGAGAGAGCTGGATTGATCTCATGATCACTAAGAACCTGTCTAATGATGATGTCAGAAATTGGAAAATTAGAGACTGCATTACTGCCAGTGATCATTGTCTCATGACTTGTGAGATTGGAATCAACAGGGTACATAAGCGACACAACTGGAGATGGAACACAAAGACCTTGGACTGGGAGAAGTTCAAGCTCAGCCTTCCAAGACTGATTGAGGAATACCCACTCGATGAGATATCAGACATCAACGAAACCATTGATAAGATCGAGGAGAAACTCAGTAAGCTTTGTCAACGTCATAAGAGGAAATTGAAACCAGCCTCCAACTCTAACTACTGGTGGACGCAGGAACTCACGATGGAAAGAAGCAGAGTTCGAGCTTTACGGCGTAAATTCCAGAAAGAATCGGATCCTGAACTGCGGAAGAAAAAGAAGATGGATTTCAAATTGGCAGCCTCCTGCTATAGAAAGAGAGTTCAGGATACTAAACAACGTGCTTTCCGGGATTTTCTTGACAATGTGACTAACTCAAATGCTTTCGGCAGTCATTACAAAATAATCCGAGATAAACTCCGCAGACCTCAGATTGCTGACCTCGTCAGACTTGACAACAATGAGCTGGCCAAAGATGTCACAGAATCAGTCAATGCAATCCTCGAGTTTCACTTTCCCATGACTCCTCTTAAAGTGAATGATGCTCTTGACTACACCTCTCCTCCTCAACCAGCTTTCACGGTCCATGAAATTGAGGAAGCAATCAAAGACACCGACTTTAATAAGGCTCCAGGCTATAACGGCATCTGTTTGGACGTCTACGCTGAGCTGTTCTACACCAACAAGGACTGGTTCCTGGGAATCCTCAACAAATGCCTAACACAAAGTTCGTTTCCCAAAAACTGGAAAATTGCAAAGGTTGCTCTAATCCCAAAAGATGGTAAGGATAAATCGCTCAGAGATTCTTACAGGCCCATCTGTCTCCTGCCCGTATGGGGGAAGATTCTCGATAAGGTCATTATGAGGAGGCTTTACTACTTCTTCATTGAAAATGGACTGCTCCATAAAAATCAATTTGGATTCCTCAGGGGCAAAAGTACCTGTGATGCCCTTACAGAACTTATCAACCGCATCAAGCAAAATAAGCAGAACAACCTCTTCTCCTGCCTGATTTCGCTGGACATTAAGAATGCCTTTAACAGCTCCAGGTGGAATGACATACTGCGTTTACTCAGAAAATTCCAGACACCTGCTAATTTGTACTGGATGGTGAGCTCATTTCTTAAGGACAGATTCTACCTAGATGATAATAAGAGACTGGTACCATACAACATCGGGGTTCCTCAAGGTTCAAGTCTTGGACCTTTCCTATGGCTTATCATTGCCAATGAGTTGCTGACTAAAGATTTTGGCCCTAATGCCCATTGCCAGGCCTTCGCTGATGACGTAGCAATACTGTTGGATGCGAAGTCCTATTTCAAATTCACGAAGTTGGCCATGAGGCCCCTCAAGATAGTAGAAGACTGGACCAAGGAATTCGGACTCAAACTAAGCTTAAATAAGTGTAAATACTCTATTTTTACTAGGAGTAAGGACATTACCCGAAGACCAGGCATCTCGCTCTCCGGAAACAGAATCACCTACTCTGATGAACTGAAGTACCTCGGACTTATACTGGATCCCAAACTGACCTGGATGGCGCACCTGAACAATGTCAAGAACAAGATTGACAGCCTCCAAAACAAGCTAGTCAGAATCTCCCGAGTCTCGTGGGGACTAAAGCCAAATATCCTGAAGCTCATCTACTGCAGCGTCATTGAGAGTACCATCCTCTACGGGTGTCAGGTCTGGTATTCCAGCACTGCCAAGATCAACAACAAGCTCCAGCAAATCCAACGTATTGGACTCCTGAAAGTTACGAAAGCTTATCGTACTACCTCCACCGATGCACTCCAAATCCTGGCAGGAGTCCCACCGATCTTCCTCAAAGCGGACGCCCTTCAAAAGAGATTCAAGTTGTGGAATCTTGGGTCCACAATCCACATCAACGAGACTGATTGGAACCCTTGCAATGCCTGGACCAAGGTCCCAAGTCTCACCCCACCATGGACGACCAACCCTTGGACTTGGAATATGGAACAGGTCCACGAAGACTTCTACGCCTTCACGGACGGCTCGAAGATTGGCAATAGAGTCGGCTGTGCGTCTCTCATCTACAGAAACAATGAGCTGATTAAGACCATTCAAGCCCGACTTAATAACACGGCTTCAGTGTTTGAGGCAGAAGCAACCGCAATCCTGCTAACCATCAAGCACGCGATCTCCCAAGATTACCAGAAATGCCACATCCACACAGACTCTAGGTCAGTACTCTTGGCGTTGGCTGGAAGGCAAGACTCAAGTGATACAATACAAGAGATTGTCGAGATCTGCAAAGGACGAGAGAGACAATTCGCCTTGCACTGGGTCAAGGCTCATATTGGTATCACCCAAAATGAAGCAGCAGACGTTGCAGCGAAGCAGGCCACCCAATTAGACAACATTGACATCACTGTTAAATTCAGCAAACAGCAGTTCCGGACACTTACCATCGAGCACGAGACTTCTATGTGGCAGCACAGATGGGAGACCTCCAACAAATCCAGGAGACTCTTTGAACTCTTCCCGAAAGTTTCACGGAAAAGACTACAAGGGGACTTCTTCCTAAACCAGCTTCTTACCGGGCATGGAGTCTTCGGCACCTATCGCAGCAGATTCCATGGGCAATCAGATGTCTGTCCACATGACGGCGATGTACATGATCCGGAACACCTTCTCTTCCACTGTAGCCGCTACTCCAACATTCGGGAAAAACCTTTCCCAAGAACTTCCACCAACTACACATCAAGCAGCTCCTCCCTCTTAAAGAATTCAGGAAAGGTGCCAAGGAAATTCTGCAGGCTGAACTCCTCTTTCAGCTCACTGACTAACCTCCACCTCCTCCTTCCTTGTACATATGTTTTGTGCTGTATCTTTCATAATTAAGGCCATCCGGCCCTCTACCAGCCACAGTGAGTCCCAACAGAACCCCTTTTGCCCCTTCGGTTTGGACAGTCCATTAGAGCTCTACTCACACGCCCTGGCCAAGTGCTGAGCCTGGGTTCCCTCCATGATTACTGTCCGACGACGTTCTCCACCGTATACCTTCGGGTGGGACGGTGCTCTTTGGTAATATTATTACCAAAGTTATTATTATTATAAAATTAAAGTCCAATTAAAAATAATTATAAAGAAATTTTTTTAATACTTATCTTTTTTAATGGAAAAGTAAACCAATTCAGCATCATGGTATTTAATCTCTGTAGAGCTGCTCCATTCTTGGTGATTCAACTGAGTGATTCAATAACATTTAAACATGTTTTTCTATTAGCAACATAAAAATTGGAGAATATTTTCAAAAACTGACATTTCTTTAGGGTAAAATAATAAAATTTAAAAAGATGACATTAAATCAATCACATTATTTTTTGTTTCATATGAAATTAAAATCTTATTTGAATTAAACCATGAAACCTTTGTAACTTGATACAAAAAAATTTTATAACTGTAATTCTTTTTTTCTTTTTTTTTTTTACAGTAATTCTTAACTTTTTTAAAGAAATGCCTGTACTCTAAATATCTGTCTAAAGCATTTTGACTCTTGATAAATAATTTTTACGATGAAATAAGTTATAACTACAAGATAATTAATACATAAACAAGCGTTTATTTTCAAAAACACTCGCTTCAAGCTATTGTATATTCTTTAATGAGAATGGTTGTGAATGCAAATATTTTCCTTCCAAATAATTAATCTTACTAGTTTTTCTCTTTGCATTTTATTTGAATAATAGAAATACGTGAAAAACAAAAATAACAACTCCTAATCGTGGTAATGTAATTTTTTGTTTTATGCTAGGTTGGATGGCTTCCAACAAAGTTGAACTTTTGAGGCCAAGTATTCATTATAGTGGCTTTTTGGCCGATTTTCCTTTGAATTGAATATTTTATGATAAAAATATGCGGATTAGTATAAAGCTTGTTCTGTTAAAGAGGATTACCTAATAATGCTTGCAGTAAAGGATAAATTGTATAATACTTAAAAATAAAGAAAAATATTATTAAAATTTTGAGAGGAATAAACATTTTTATATCCCTAACCCTTTTCTATTTTTAAAACGATTTTTAAATTCCACTTTTTCCAAGAGACGTTTTTTGATAAATATCTTTTTAATTTGAATTTTTGATGTTAAGATATTTGAAAGATTAAATTAGCGATCAACTCTTAAAATATGGAGAGTCATATTAAGTAAATAAAAAAGATATTATTTTGATAGAGAAACGAAACACAAATTTGTAGTAAACATTAAAAGGATATTATAGAACTCCACGTTTTTCAATGTATATTTTTATTCGCAACATCAGTAAGAAATCTTATTGACGGAAGGGGAAAAAATGAAAAATCTCAGATTTTGATAAGGTAACTAACTGGCCCATTGAGAAGTTAATTTATTGTCAGGTACTTAAAAGGTCACTAGAGAAATGCTTTTTTTTTACCGTCTTTCTTATTTTTGATTATGTTAATTCTTTGAAAGTACTTAGTTGACCCCAAAGGCCCATTTATCAAGTTATATGGTTTTTTGAAGCAGATAAAAGTAATAAAGCTAGAGTTGAGAAGAATTACAAAAATAAAAGTGAAAAACAAGTAATGAAAGTTATTATTGGTGAAGGGTCTTACAGAAAATATCATCACATTCTTGTTTCGATACTTGTTTCTACGAACTATGTGGCAATCATATTTTGCAAATTTAAATTATTTGTTGTTTTATTTATTTTCTGTTTTTTAATTTTTAAGCCTTTATTACTGCTTCTTAATTGTATTCTGAAAATGTAGAGATATCGAAAATTATTTAGTAGTGTCTGAATTTTATCATCGAGAGCTTATAGTACTAGAAAAATATTAAAAATTTCCAATCTCTAAACATATATATCTATATATATATATATATATATATATATATATATATATATATATATATAATTTAGAATAATCAAATAAGAAATTAAAATACAAACACAAAGAAAAAGAAAAATGTTTAGAGATTGGAAATTTTTAATATTTTTCTATTACTATAAGCTCTCGATGATAAAATTCAGACACTACTAAATTATTTTCTTTATCTCTACATTTTCAGAATACAATTAAGAAGCAATAATAAAGGCTAAAAAATTGTATATATGTATATGTATAGACACTGTTGAACAACCGTAGTTTTCTGCCTTTTGCTATATATATAGCAAAAGGCAGAAAACTACGGTTGTTCAACAGTGCCTATGATCGAACCTGGGATCTTTCCTTCTGAGAAACGCTTCTTTATTTCTAGGACATGGTCAACCCAAAGAAACTATATAATATTTTCATTGTGGATTCGTATTTTGTCTAGTCTCTTTAATTGAATTATTTAAGTATTTTCGTTTTTAATCACCAATTGTATAGTTTGTTTTCACTCAATGAAATTTATTATTAATTTAGATGAGGTAAATTTCCTACAATTGTTCTTTAATTTAAACTGCATTTTTTTTTAAAATTATACTAACATTTTACGTTATTCTTTCGGATCAATTATTATAATTCGTCATAAGAGGAAGTTTTTTCTTATTATAATTTTAATCCAATAAATGATAAATGATTGTTCAAAGCTAGCATGTAATTCAGCAGAAATTATGTATCATACATCAATATCCCAAGTGTGCTGCAAAAATTTTTATTTATTATCATATTTTATACATATACAGGTGCAAAAATAAAACACAAATGTATGCACATAAATTATTGCAAAGTAGTCCCTCAATAATTATTTATATTTATTGCATATCCAAGCATATATCATACAGATTTAAAAATCGAAAGCAAACAAATTGAAGATACAAGATATATAGAGTGACACAATACATCATATTTATTAAAATAATATTCCCCAGTATTAATTTTTTGCTCTTTTATTTCATTACGCCTTTCATCTGATATTTTTCGATAAGAAAAAAAAATTTTTTTTTAAAACTGCCACTGGTTGTTGCCAAACATGAAAGATAAATGAGGTGGTCTGATTTTAGCGAATCACGATCTCCATATCTGACTGCAAGAGCGGGAACAGACAAGATAATATCTCCCTATACCTTATCAAATTCCAAACGATAAGTAGGATTAAAAACAGCAAAAAAGAGTAGTGTTTGTAAAGCTTCCACACTTTGATCATGACATTGATGATTTGGTGGAACTTTTTTTTTATCTGAATCTATCGCGGTGCAATTTTAGTTTCGCTTTCGTATAACCAAATTTAAAAAAAAATAAAAAAACGTGATTCTTTCATTAAAAACAAATGTTATAAATCCTGGGATCGAGAGTAATTATTGGGTCAACCAATATGGCGGATCTGAGTGCCGCGATATGAATGCTAATTCCTGCTTCGAACAAAAGGTTGTGGATTCTGGATAAAGATGAATATTCATAGCTGGCGCAGATGACATGCTTTTAATTAGCAGTGCATTCTGAAGCTCGTGTTATTGTCGGGTTTTTTTTTTTTAATTCTGCTTGTTTTTGTTTTGTTTTAGACGCCTCAATAAAGACAAGGAATTTCATTTTTTTTTCCGATTCGTTGAATTTTATTACGGTGCTAAAAATCGATCGAATAGAGCGAGACGTAAATAAAGTTTGAAGTATAATAGCATATTCTGGAACAATGGTTGTGAAGCTATGAAGCTTTTGAATTGTTGCATAGTTTTTAAATCTTATTATGAGTTATTAACCAAATATATAACTAATTTTTAAGAAAAAAATTCAACATTTATTTATAGCCTATAAACTTACATCCATCCAGTAAACTTGAAATCAGTTTTAATTAAACTATAAAAAACAAAAAGAAACTGAAATTGAATGGCGCATACAAAAGAAGTCAGAAGAAAAAAAAACGTAAATGATGTTTTTTTATCAGATTTTTAACTTAACGATATGAATGGAATTATTTTTTGTCATCAGCAAGTTTTTTGACGATGGGAAAATAAATAGTAGTTGTGCCATTTGTATATAGATGTCCAGCTATTCAATGAGCTTACTTCTCCTCTGTATTTATATTTTCAGTAAATTTTATACTGGGAAAAGTAATTTCTCACACTAATTTGTAGGCTTAACATTCTTTATTTCCTGAAACTGCTAGTTAATTTCAAAATTTTCTGTGTGTAATTAAATTTAATTTATACAAATTTGCAGTTTTCTGTTTGTGAACGTTCTATAATGAAGTTTTTTAAACAGACATTTTACAATACATGTACTCCTATATCACTTATTAAATCCAATAGTAAGAATTTCCTACGTATTGACAATTTCAAGCCTCAACTTTCACGTTTATATCTATATATATATATATATATATATATATATATATATATATATATATATATATATATATATATATATATATATATATATATATATATATATATATATATATATATAACTATTAAGGGGTTGTTTTTTTCGTTCCATTTGAGATCATGAGTACGACTCTTTATAACAATTGTCAGTGGTTTAAAATATCCATGACGTCAGATAACGTTTCATCTACGTCACACATCGTATTGAGACGGCGTCGTAAATCCGACTTCAAGACGAATTTGCTGCCTACCTTCAAATCGCATTCTTCGAGAGGCAGCAAACAAGACGAAGTCTGATTGAACATCGAATGTCTGAGAATATTATCTCAGTTCATTTTTTAATAAAATGATTTCCTTTATAAGAAACTAAGTATATGTTTGAATAGCAGTTTTACATTGACTCAAGCATTAACACGTTGCCAATAGAACAGAAAAAAAGGCAAAATGAAAAAGACAAGACAAAACATCCACTTTATGGTTAGTCTAAATCGGTAGGAAGGATTTAAATTTTTAAAAATTTCATTAATTAATAGAATTCTAAATTATAATAATTGCAATGTTTGTAAAAAATCTCTTTTACATTTTAAGACTAATTCCTTGCTTATACCAACATTAAACGTTTTCTTTTTATTATCACATATTTTCTTAAATTTCTCCAAGATGCTCTACCTTTTTCAAATTCCGTCTTTCAAAGCAGCCTGCGTATTCGCTGCAAATAATTTTGAAGATGTTTTTGATTTGCATTTCTCGGCAGTGTAGTCTCAAACCTTTCTACTAACTTCACTTTCAGAACAGAGTATATAGTTAGTCAAAATTTGCAAACGTTAGATTTAGGTTTAAATTGATGCAATGTCTGAAGCTGCTTTACAGATTTGAAGGTCATAGTTCACTAATGACCTACAAGATAGGGATATTGCGTTTCAACTTAATCTGTTAGGGAGGCCGTAAAGGCGAAAGATTAGCACGATATATGAAGAGAAACCAGAGCATGTTAGGAAGGACGTGGTAGCCTAGTAGTTACGGCATCGGCATTCCGTCCGGAAGGGCTGCGTTCTATACCCAATGCTGCCAAAGACCCAACGACTTCATTCGATATACGTGCTCGTTAAACTGTGGAATCGAAAGTCCTGTGGCCAGTCGTTGAGCAGTTACCATGGTTGTAATGGTCTGAAGATAATAATCAGCACCTCCTCCCCTCCAGATCTAAGTCAAAATTAATAGAGTGGATCCTCTGGTGGCGCCATCTATCGCAGAAGTCTTAAAGCAAAGAATGTACTTTCATTTTTCGTGATGCTCTGCTTAAAAGAAAGACGCATCCTTCTGACTTAATTTGCATAGCCGTTGGCTAGTGAGTTTGGCTTGTCCAAGTGTAGTAAGTAACAACAACAATAACTGCAACATCTGTTAGGCTGGAAGGTGATTTTTCTAGGCTTCTTTGCGACACGGGAATCGGGGTTTCCCTATCTATAAAAAATCCTCTTCAAAAGAAACATATATGAATTTTTATAACATATGATTTAACATATGAATGATAACATATGAATGCTTCATTTGCTAAATCGATTCATTCCATGAAACAAGAAGTTGAGGAAAATATTAAAAAAAATTGTAAGGTTAACGTTTATTATATTATTTACATATGGTTTTTCTCAGTGTTAATTCATATTAGAAGTGAAATTTGTTCTGAGTATATATACAGTTTTATATTATACATAATTTTTTAATTAAAATTATATCAAGTTAATAAGCGGAATTAGTTAATTTGGTGAGAGAAAGGTCCAAAAAATGGATTAATAGCTTCAACTCTTATGCAATCAGCTTCGAAATTAGCATCGAGTTCAATATTATACAATTCTGCTATTTGGGATGGAAGGTTTCAGGTTCGATCCCTGTCACTGTGAAGAACAAAAGATGGTGTTGTGCTTCTGCTTTCGGTATGTATATACATCAGGATAGGCTCTTGAAAGTTTTCCGAAATTTTTCTTTGTGACACTTGAATACTTCATACTATACATTATACATACTATACACATTATATTATTCATTATACTTTTACCGACTTTTTCGTATAGTATATATATTCATATTATACGAAAAAGTCGCGGTAATAATACCTGGTGGTTAAGACAGCCTAAAAACAGTCTACCGCTGTTTTGTTATATTCTACGCGATGTTCAATGTTAACTTTGTTATTATAGTTAAACATTTTAGGATTATTTTTAATATTTTAGTGGTTATTATTTTTAAATCAGATTTAGTGAGGGCCAAAATATTTTGCTTATTTTTGAATCTATAAATATCTTTTTTTCAATTTAATAAGCAATTAGAAAGAAAATTTCTGTCATTTTTACATAAGAAATTTAAGCTGTTCTTTTCAACTTCAATTTAGCTTATGGTACATATTTGAAAGTCATTTATAAGTTGCAGTTATCTTTAACAAAATAAGAAATATTGTATGTACTAAAATAATTTCCCTGACGATAATTCGTATTCCATATATTACGATAATTTATATTCATTAAACATTGAGGGTGCATGGCTTACATAATTTGTACTTAATTCATTTGCATGTAACAAAATGTGTTTCTTGTAAAATCTGAATTATTTTAATTGTATTTTGAAGACAAGAGGCGGGCTGAGAAAACCTTTGTAAAGCATTTGAACACTTCTTTGAGCTTTGCTTTTTTTTTAATATTTCTCTTAAACAGTGGACCATACTCACATGTCCCATAAAAGGAAACAAAGAAAACACTCAAGCACTCACCTTAACAAATAAATATGTATAGAATATTGAATCGGATAATCGAATATATATAAATATGTATAGAATATTGAATCGCAACATCCCGATATTCTACATTGGCTGGACTCGAACTCAAGACCTTTTATTTCAAACAATTTCGTATAACATTTGGAAAAACCACTATGTAAGTTCAAGTTGTTCGAAATAAATGGTCTTCAACCATGACAGAGGAATAAATAGAAAGTAGACGCAACATCCATCTCCTTCTATTCCACATTGTCTGGGCTCGAACTGAAGACCTTTTATTTCGAACAACTTGATCTTATATATGGAAAAATTAATAAAAAATTAATTTAAAGATTTGTGTGTGTGTGTGCTGTTCTGTTAGTTATAAATCTTGAAATTTGTTATTTAAAGAAATGGCCTTCAAAAGAAAAACTAAAAAAAAGAAAAAAATGCTTTCGTTCATTTATTGCGAAAAAAATGCTTTTCTTTAACTGTATTTGTTGGAAAATAAAAACGGAACATTTTTTATGACCGATTCGATACAATCAGCGCAAAAAAAACGTAAACAAATAAAACAAAATCACTTTCACATTTTCCGATGCCAAATGGAAATACAGTTTTAGACTGTTACTCCTTCCACGCACTTTCTCACAAAACATTTTTTTAAAAAGTACCACTTCATTCCGAAATTTTCGTTTTCTGCTTTCATCGTTATCGAACTTCAGAGTTTTCATAATTCTGTAACTGCTACTAGTTTATATGTTTACGATTTTCAGCTGGAGCTCCCAATTTTACCCTCATTCCCATCGAAAAAAAAATACATCAACTTCGATAGTAAAGTTTCTTTTTTATCTCTCATTGAAAATATGTTTGTATATCTGAGATTTTCGCACGATGGTCATTGGCACTAAAATATAACGAGGCCAGAGCGAAAATTTTTTAACTGCAGTTTCCGCCTTCCATTTAATTTTACGTCTTGTATATCGAAAGAAATAAACTGGAAATTTTATTTTTCTTTGGCGAACATATTTTTATGTTCAACTGCCTTCTTATGTAGCTTTTTCTCCACTTTGCATCAATATTCAAACGTATAAAATCTAAGTAAAATGGTTAATCCACTATTGCTCAGAAAAGTAAGCTTAATAGTTATTTTATATTAGTATATCTATACCAGATGATAATTCAATGGTTAGTTCTGATCAATGGATATGTTAGACATTTTTGTTTTTGTAGACACTTTCAATAAGTTTACCATTATTTGCAATTTGAAAAAAATCCAGGGCCTCATTCATAATCTATTCTTCTCCATCTTCAGCACTAACTTCTGAACATCCAGGAATTTTCAAAAGAATCTTTCTGAATTCCTCAAGTGACACCTCTCTCTCTCATTCTCATCTTCCCCCTTCTCTTACAATTCCCGTTCTTCAGCTTTTTTCCATTTTTTTTCATTTTCCTTCTCTTCCTCAGTGTAATTTGTTTTTCTGAAATTCTGAAAGCGATTCGGATAGACGGAGTTCGGATAATCGGATTTTACTGTACCCTAGTAAATTGTGAATATTCACTATATGTGATTGCACAAAGAATAAACTTAAAAATTTCCGGGGTTAATGTGAATATTATCTGTACCCATAAATACATGCGTCGTATGAGTAATAAATTTCAAAATTTAAATTGTCATGATATTCCTGGTATATTACGCATACCCATGCTGTGAACTGCGTGAATAATACATTTTAAAATTTAAGAAGTGATTCATTTGAATATTACCCATTCCCATGCATGAATGAGAGTCGCATGAACATTTTTTAAAATTTAAGATGGTTCAGGAGTATTGTGAATATTACCCATTCCCATGCATGAATGAGAGTCGCATGAACAATTTTTAAACTTTAAGATGGCTCAGGAGCATTGTGAATATTACCCATTCCCATGCACGAATGAGAGTCGCATGAACAATTTTTAAAATTTAAGATGGTTCAAGCCCATTGTGAATATTACCCATTCCCATGCATAAATGAGAGTCGCATGAACAATTTTTAAAATTTAAGATGATTCAGGAGCATTGTGAATATTACCCATTCCTATGCATGAATGAGAGTCGCATGAACAAATTTTAAAATTTAAGATGGTTCAGGAATATTGCGAATATTATCCATTCCCATGCATAAATGAGAGTCTCATGAACAATTTTTAAAATTTAAGATGGTTCAGGGCCATTGTGAATATTACCCATTCCCATGCACGAATGAGAGTCGCATGAACAATTTTTAAACTTTAAGATGGCTCAGGAGCATTGTGAATATTACCCATTCCCATGCACGAATGAGAGTCGCATGAACAATTTTTAAAATTTAAGATGGCTCAGGAGCATTGTGAATATTACCCATTCCCATGCACGAATGAGAGTCACAAGAACAATTTTTAAAATTTAAGATGGTTCAAGCCCATTGTGAATATTACCCATGAAATTAAATTAGATGTCGATATCCCATTCTCATAATAGAGTCATGACAATTTTAAAATTTAAGATTTCAGTTAATACCATATGAGAATGAGAGTCTTGAAAATTTTAAAATTAATGGCAGGCCCATTAAACCATTCAGAGAGTCAATGAACAATTTAAATTTAAGAGTTCATCAGGCCCATAGTGAATATTACCCATTCTCATGCACGAATGAGAGTCGCAAGAACAATTTTTAAAATTTAAGATGGTTCAAGCCCATTGTGAATATTACCCATTCCTATGCATAAATGAGAGTCGCATGAACAATTTTTAAAATTTAAAATGGCTCAGGAGCATTGTGAATATTACCCATTCCCATGCACGAATGAGAGTCGCGTGAAAATTTTTTAAAATTTAAGATGGTTCAGGAATATTGTGAATATTATCCACTCCCATGCATGAGAGTCGCATATGAACAATTTTTAAAATTTAAGATGGCTCAGGCCCATTGTGAACATTTCCCATTCCCATGTATCAATGAGAGTCGCATGTAAATCCCAGGAGCATTTTTTTAAATTTAAGATGACTTAGGCTCATTGTGAATGTGACCCATATTTATTCATTACGTCACACCAATAATAAATTTTATTGTTTAGAAAGGTCGTGTGACACTGATAATATTATCAGTAACCATAGGCAGTATTCGCGATGAATAGTAAATAATTTATACACCTATTTAAAAATAGAAGAAACTCTATATTTTTCTATTAAAATATATAAGAAATTCCATTTCAAAAAAAATCAATGCTTTTCTTAGGAATACATTAGTTCAAATTTTAATCGGTAGAGGTTGTTTGCACGTAATGAAAATAGATCAGGAAATACATACATTTGTATGCAAACAAATGTTTACAAGCATACGGCCAGCCAAGATTATTAAGAAAGTGCTGATAATTCTTTATATTATATGGAATTCTAATTTGCATAAAGAAAGTGATTTATTTGGATTCTTTTGCATCCAACTCCAATAGCCGTCAAAAAGTTTGAACAGTTCTTCCCATATTTAATAATTCCTTTTCGATAAAATTTTTTTTATTGAAGTATATAAATCTTTTCAATTTTTGTAAATATATTTGTACAATTTACATTGCAATTATTTAATTTTTATACCCCCAGTTTTCGCTTAAAATTTAAATTCTTTCTATTATCTTTATTTATCGTTTTATTTCATTATTATAAAAACGAAAGAAACAAAAAATCGTAATATTTTATGAATTTGAATTACTTGTTTTATCCCCGTTGATATTCACAAAATAAAAAATATATTTTTCTGTAAAATACAAAGAATTCAATGTATTCAACAACTGAAAAATAAACTAGTTCCTAAGAAACAAGAAATATAAATTTTGCTATTGATAAAAAGAAATAAAACGTTGCTTTTCTGTCTTGAAATAATCAAATGTAAGGTTAAATAATTACAATATAACTCATAGCAAACAAATAATTTTGCTGACTTTCATATGCAAGTATCAAATTCATTAGAAATTAAAATTATTCATATAAAATAAGACTGCTGAAAAATAATCCCGAAGAATCACATGAGTTTTATATTTCCAATAATAGTTTAGTATACATCTTTAAACATTTCGCTTGGAACAGAGACATGCACCTTATTATCGGAAAGAGCTGGCTTTGAATCTAGATTTAATCAAAGATCTATCGTGTTCACTAAAGATGGCTGATGTACGTTAAATAGATCACTTTCGCAATGTCCTCCATGAGAAATGATGCCTCTGGGAATAGCATTTCTGGTTTTGGTGAATCTTCTACCTGGTTCCTGCTTTCAAGCTGAGCTGGCAACTGAATAGTTAGCGCTCTGGCCTTCGGTTCAACAGTTTGTGGCTTCGAATCCCACTTCGGGCTTGAATATTTGTAATGTGTCTCACAATCCACATTAAACTGTAGATCTCGGTCTGATTAGTATGCAAAAAATGACCGTTGAGAAACAAGCCAACCAATCTTGCTTTTTAATACCAAAAACTATTCATTAATACTATTCATTAATAACAAGAGAATACTATTCATTAATTTCTAATCATCAAGAGAATACTAAACAAGAGAATACTATTCATTAATTTCAACTGATTATCAATTTTCTTGTTAATCAAGTTACAATCTGGCAAGAAGGAATCCAGCATTGTCAGTTGACAGTCACAAGTGATATTCCTCCTTCAAGGCTATGAAAAGATCTCTGACACCCATCAGAAGAAAACTTATCAGCCCCCGCACCGAATTCTCTTCTGCACACCAATTTATTGAGTGTAAATTATTTACAAAGGCTTGTTAAATGTCTGCAGCATTCTATCTCAATAAGGCATTACATCACATTTCATTTAGTTGCGTTGTTCATATAATATTTTCGTCAGTGACATTTACATGGCAGTGTTCTAAATGTGCTTACAGAATTTAGAAATTATTAATCTGCAATTAACTTTTACAGCATTCATTAATATTAATGTTTTATAAATTTATAATATGAATATAATATCCTTATTCCATGCAGTATTCTTGGTGACCATGAGTAATTACTTTTATAATAAGGTAGTATTATAGTTAATGCTTCAAAAATGCATATTTCCATCAAACATAAGAAAATTACTGTGGTACAAGCCATTACAATTTGCTGCAATTGACTTAACTGTAATTGACACAATGAATCGCATTTGATTAATACCTAATGTTTTATTAATTTTGCGCATAAGAAGTTTTTTGGGATCATAGTATGGCAGAAGCGAAATTAAAACCTGTTTAGGGGAGTAATTCTGTTGCCAAAACGGTGCGGAAAATAGAGAGTTTTAATATCGCGAAGAGAATGGGCAGAATTCATTGAAATGGAAGAATTCCGAGCATTTAATCTCGACAGAAGTTAAGATCCAAGTATCGCTCACAGCATTTTACAAGAGTACTCTTTGAATTTCCAAGGGAAAAAGGATTGAAATCTTTACCGACTTTTCTGATAAAATTTTTCTGACAAAAAGATTCTTGGAATTCCCCAAAGAAAATTTTTCTCTTACGCCTTGCCTTTCTTGAAATAAGCTCTTGCTAAATTCACAGGAAAAGAATATACTGTCTGTAGTTAAAGCTCGCATATGTATGGAAGATTCTCCCTTTTCATATCTATGAAATATTCAACTTAATATATAAGTCAGGCCACTAAACTAAAGTATATCATTTGACTCTAATAGTAGAATTTTTTCTATTCTAGTAGTTTAAGTATTTCTAAAAATAAATTTATTTTATTATCAAATTAAAATTTTTAAACAGTGTTACAAAGTTTTAAGGAGATATAGGCGAAAGTCTGAATTTTTTTTTCTTCAGAATTAAATATAAAAAATTTAATATTTACATTGGATTTTTATTCTTCTTATTTTGAATCTCTAGATCTTAAGTAATTTGAATTCATTAAATAAATTATAAGCGTTTTGACAATAAGAATTTTTAAAAACATGAAATAAAAAAGTTGTAATTTTAAACAAAAGAGGCAGGTAATCTGAAACTTAAATTTCATTGAAACAAAGTCAAAGCAAAAAAAAAATTATTCATTATTGTGCGAATTTCTATAATCTTACCTAATTTGAATTACTTAAATAAATAATGAACACACACAACAATACTTTGACTTAATAATTTAAGATTATAAATAAATTAAATAAAAAAATTGAGAAGATATAGGTTGAGTGTTAAATTATCTTGTCTTAGACCGAATTTGAAAAATATTTGTTGTCATTTAAGTATCCAAAACCTTAATATTTTGAATTCTTAATTTTAATAAAATAAATAAGAATAATTGTCTAAACAAAAATAATAGTTTGAGTACTAAAAGAAAGAATAAGATAATTTCTTTACCAATTATTACTTTCAAAATGGCAACCGCTTATAAAATTTTGATTTAATGACGAAACTTATTTATTTTCTTTAATAATTTTTATTTTAAAAGAAAAGCAATTTACATTGGATTTTTATTTTTGAATTATTTTTGTTTTACCGATTCAAAAATGTAGATTTTTGTAACTTCTCCGATTTTTATTATTAGAAACAATATATATATATCGAAATTCTTAACAATTTACAGGAATATAATTAAGTTATAAAACTTTATTTCGATTTTCATTCTTTTTTTATTTTTTGAAAAAGAACCTAATTCGACAGAAATCGACAAGTGTAAGTGGTTTCCAAAGTAATGGAAACTTAATGGAATTGGGAATCAAATTCACGAACTGTTGAATTAAAGATTAAAAATCTAACTATCCGTTGTCAACTTGCCATTCTCGTCGGAGAAAATACATTAAATATTATGAAAAAATTTTATACATATATATATATATATATATATTAGAAAATTTATCGAGGAAAAAATTCGATTTAACTTATTAATTTAATTCATGTTTCAGTCGTTCGAAATTTTAAAGTTTGTATTTTAATTTTGTTTTTAATTAAAAACATATGCTTTTTTTTAAAAGTATTTTTAGTTAATATTTAAAAAAGTGGTTGAATGAATGAAAAAATACCTAAAAAGTTTCGAGATTGTAAAACTTTTCCAAGATTAATTATTAAAAACAAATAATATCTAGTGTATGATTTTCAATCCTTAATTATTAAAAACAAATAATATCTGGTAAATGATTTTCAAAATTGTGAAAAAATAATACACACACTTTGTAACACTAATGATTTTCAACTATGTTAAAAAGAATATGAGCAAGCTTAATTTAAAAAAAAAATTATTTGATAAAGTTACATTATAATTTTTAGATAAGAAAGGAATAAATTACAACAAATTTTAGAGAAACATTTATAACTCCAGTTCTTATAAATACGTTTAATGAAAAATTTAAGAAAAAAATAACTTCTCTCTCTCATTTTATAAATAATTTACTTCAAAAATATTGCGGTGACCATGCCATACACCACCGCAACTCCCAACTTGGCGTGCCAACCTGGCGGCACGGAAAAACTAACTTTATGCACTTATGTAAATTACTCAACCTTGCTTGGAAACTGTAACTGTATTGTATAATCTTGTAACGTGTACCGGTATTCTTGTAGCACGCACTTCACCTCCTACTACTAATAAAAGTTTGTTCACTTTTATGGAGTATTATTCTAATCACCAATTTCATCGGTGATATAAAATATCCGACTTAGGACATCTAAATCACTGCAATATATTTCTCTTACAAATGAATTTTTCAATCACTTTAATGAATACCTTTATTTTTTTTTTAAGTTTTGTTTTGACAATTTCTTTGTTTATTTTTACATTAATGATAATCTCGTTCGATTATAAAATCAGATTTCCAAACGCTTTAATGAATACCTTCATTGTATTCAGTTCTGTTTTCATTATTTCCTTGTTCACTTTTACATTAATGACATTCTCGTTCGATTATAAAATCAAATTTCCAAGTGAAAATCAAGGATTTATAAAGAAGATTCAAGTGTGTGATCACATAGATTCATATCTAAGTCAAGAAGTAACGTCAAATACCTTCAACCACATAGGATATACTAGCCAAACATGGTACAGTACCAATATAAGTTATTTTCCATCCCAGTTGAATCATGAATAAAATGAAGTGGATACAATTAATTTTATATTCTGAGGCAAAATTCTGATCTAACTTACCAAGCAATTGTGTTTCTCTTTATACTTTGATAAAAAAATAAAAATCATACAAGATTTAGATGACAAAGTTTTGTAATATATTGTTATTTTTTCAGTACATTTAAATTTAGAAAGATTTTCAAAGTTTATAGGAGCCATTTTTTCCCTATAATTGTATGAAGCTCAGTATTGTAAGTTTATCGCACTTGTAACATTTTAACTGAAGGAACAATGCAGAAAAAGAAGGCACAGATGCTGTATAACCCAGGATGCAAAATTCTGAGTTTGG
Organism: Latrodectus hesperus; assembly: GCA_037975125.1. Taxonomy (NCBI): domain Eukaryota; kingdom Metazoa; phylum Arthropoda; class Arachnida; order Araneae; family Theridiidae; genus Latrodectus; species Latrodectus hesperus. Next base: position 22,808,097 of record CM075862.1, read on the forward strand.
CGATTTTTTTTTGGTAGATTTTCTTACGTATCTGATAACCGGGTTTTTAATTACGTCATAGATATGAAGACCTATCACAATAAGGCAGAAATACTCTTTCGGCAACCATAGTTTTTACGTTATTGCACACGTCATAATATGCCAACTTGGCAACATTTCTCCAACTCCAAAAAATTCTAAATTTAGGATCCTTCGGATTATACGGCATCTGTGGCCCATTTTCATTGTAAAAGAAAAATTTTGAGTGTACTTAGTCTAATGAGGAAGATTATATAGTATATATATATATATATATATATATATATATATATATATATATATATATATATATATATATATATATATATATATATATATATATATATATATATATATATATATATATATATATTGGAGATTAAGATATTGAGTTTGATCTCAACCACAATTATGCAACGGTTTAACTTAGCGTTTTAGCTAGCAGCTTGCAAATAAATTGGAGTAGGTGCTTAGAATTTTCTGGGTTTCTTATCAATCTAGGAATATATAAGGCCCACCTGTCTGTGAAAAATACTTCCAAGAAGAAGAAAGCATTATAGTTAAATGTATAAAGAACTTTGCAACAGTTTTTATTTATAAAGCTAGCAATAATGGGACGTCAAAATGAATGATTTCATTGAACATTTGAAATCAACCTATCACTATCCCGGATTGCTCCTCAAAAGTTTTTTTCCCCTAATGCCCGGCTCTTCTTAGGATATAACTTTTCAGCGCTACATAATGGGCAAAGTGATGGAATCTCATGCAGTAGGTGGGCCATATTCGATCCCCGAAGGTGAAGGGATGAAGAAAGACAAACATACAGAGAGAAGGGGACATCCATGCCTGAAGCGGGATTTGGCGCAGATGCCGTATAATCCAAGATACCAAATTCAGAGTTTGGCAATTTTTTTGGCAGATTTTCTTATGTGTCTGACAACTTGGCTTTTATTACATGACAGATATAGAGAGCTATAAGAATTATGCAGAAAATTCTATTTTGGCAACCCTAGTAATTACGTCATCGCTCACGTCACAATACCTTGGCAGCATTTCTTCATCGCCAAAAAAATTCAGAATTTGGCATCCTGGATTATACGCCATCTGTGCCCAGGATTCGAACCCGGGACTTGCTGTTTCGAATTTGCGGACGGTAGCCTCTCCTCCATCGGTGGACTGCTCCTCAATAGTAAATTAGTATAAATATTATAAATAAATATCATTTTTTCCGATATAAAGTATCACAATAGCAAAACAAGACAGGAATTTAATTATTATAAATGGGATCCATTAGTTGGGTTTTTACGAATGTGAAGAAATAAAACCGAATTAGTTAAATCTTGCGTATTTCGCCGTTTGAATCAAGTAAATCGCTTATTCCTATCTGGAGAGTCGAGTTTGGAATAATTCAAAGTCCCAACACTCCAACGGAAAAAAAAAATAAATAAGGAGTAACAGAGAAACGCAAACAAAGAAAGAGGCTCATAAACCCAGAAGTATCTTTACCCAGAGAGAAAATTAAACCCAAGGGTCCAGTACTCCATGCATTTGAGGGAAAGGGAAACAAAGAAAAGAGAAAAAAATGTATCCAACAATGTTTCATCTCTTCTCTGGCCAGGGAAAGGGAGAAAATAACAAAGCAAAACAATGAACGATACGACGCACAGTGCTAGATCGGAAAGAAAGAAGAAAACAAAGGAAATGTGAGAGGAAAAAGGAGAAAACAAAGGAGGAAAAAAAAAGTGGTGAGAAAGAAAAGAATGAATACCAATCAATACAGACGGTTCATCCTCTATTCTTATAAAGAAGCGTCCTGTGGCACTTTTGTTTTAATTGATGCTTTTATTTTGCTCATGTAATTTGGTGTTTGTAAGCTTTTCTCATATGTAAATGCTCGTTTTGACTTGTGATTGTGACTCTCTATCGATGAAAGAGCACATTTGTTGATTCTATAACTATCTCTTAGTTAAAGAAACTTTAATAGCTGAATTTATAACATGTACTTTTCTTTTTATACTTTAACTTCAATATTTACATAGATATATAGTATTTAAAATATTTAAATATGTGTTAAATTTTGAAATTAATTACAATAAATGGAAGCAAACTGTACAAAACTTTATATTAATTATGCTTAATACTTTCCAATAATGCATATTAAATTTTTTTATCATTCCATGCACAAAATTTAATAATTTGACTTTTTAGTTATCTAAAGTATCTTTTTAATTTATATCTTTTCGGAATTAAAACTTCAAAAATGAATTTATAAGTTATAATATTTTAACTACCAAATTCACATTATTTTTAATTCAAAATGAATACAAATTCTTCTCCCGCTCATGAAAAAGTTGCACAAATAAAGCAAATTAAACTCATGCTCAGCATTCATCTTTTAAAATATTTTTTTTACAACAGATGGCGCCATTGGATATAGTTAACTGTTCTATGTTATTGTTTTACACTAAGTTTTAAATTTTATTTTTTTTTTTTTTAACATTTATTAAAATTTCAAGAGGAAAATCCCAGAGTTCTTAATCAATATGAATATATAACTAGAAAATCTAGATTTATTCTCTGAAAGTAATTTTCCATTAACTTTGTTAAATAAAAAATAAAAATTACATAAATTTTAAATTATTTTTCCTAAATAGAAAAATAAGTGTATAATCAAAATAAGATTCATTTAAAGTTTGTGTGTCTATTGAAATTAAATCAACGAAGGAACATTTTACCATACCAAAGACACATTTAATCTTCTTAGCAATGCAAAGAAAACATTTTCAAAAGTAGTTTTTAAAATAAAATATTAAAATCTCGGTAGACTCAATAAAACTCCTCTTCATCTGGTATCGTCTGCTGCTTGCTTTAGAGATAACCATGCGGAATGGGTTCGCAAACGACGGAATACGACTTCCTATTTTCTTTTCTCTATCAGTTCTGAAACAAAATAAGACGTTTGCAAGGTGGAAGCGAAGTGTCCCAAGACAATACCACTGGAATGACATACAATGGGAGTAATTTCATTATTTTGGCGTTTTGTCAACTACAATCGGATTAAAGGGAGAAAAGACGTTGGCTTTCTCTTGCAGAGCACACATACGCAAAAGTATGTATACTGGAAGGTGTAATTAAAATTTCTGCCAGCACTGTCTGGGGGAGGGGTGATACCATAAGGGGGGATGATACGAAATTCAATTAAGCTCCTCTATTTCATGGTTGCACAGAAATGAAATGGAAAAGAGGCACGTCATTTCTGTTTACATTTCTCTCCTTGCATCTAGCATAAATAAAGCGCTGTGTCAGTTGGTTTTTGTTTTGTCTTTGAGAGAGAGGAATAAAAAAAAAAGCGATATTTTTGTGTTTGCTTTTTGACTCCGCTTTTACGGTGTGTGATGGAAATTAGTTAATTGAATTACGTTTTGCATTTCACTTCTTGTTATTTCAGTACGTCGCAGATATTTTATTTAACACTTTTTTTTTAAAGTCTTTTGATTTCAATAATAAATTGTGAAGGAAGGAGACTTAAAAAATTTCGATAAATTGACATCTCTCTAGAGTTTTAACTTGAAGATTGGTTCTTTCAAAGATATCACATGTTAATGAATAGTTTTTATTTGCAATATTAATATTCTTGTCAAATTTCATTTTTCTAAAAATGTCATTTAGTTAGACAAAGAAATGAATATGAAATGCTAATGATTTGATGTTATTTTCACGCCATAAGCTTATATCTTGAATCATCAATCTTTCTGCTTGTTTTAACATTTTCGTCAAATCGAAGGCAAGCAAAAAACAATGATTAATTAATTTTTTCTTAGATCTCTCTCTTCAAGAATCTATTAATTAGAATTTTAGACTTAAATAGCATCAGAAAAACAGTTTTGAAAAAAAATATGTCGAATTATGTTTTTATCAAAAAAGAAAACAAGTAAGAATCTGATGAATAAAAATTGGCCTTTCCTTGGAATTAACTTTTGGAAAATTGGACCAAAAAATCTATATATTTTCACTTAACTAAACTACATAAGTAACAGTTTAGTAAAAAAATTACACAGAAATTAACTACACATTAAATGTTCATATCTATTTTCAACATCACTTTAAATTGATAACAATTTCTTATAATAAAAAATTTTAATTAATTCATATATGAGTTTTATTCACACGCATGCTCAAACTTCTTTCATAGTAAACTTCAAATATCCAACTTGCCCAAATTATATCATTTTGATAATTTCAAATGAGTATAAATAAGTTATTATAAAAAATGTTGATTCAGTCAATATTCACAGTTTTAATTAATCATATTCTGTAAAATATTATACAGAATTTAAGTAATTCAAAGAGAGAAAAGTTTGATTAATAACACCCATAAAATTTTATATTAAAATAATAACACATCATTTGAGATGACCATATTTTATTAGATGAATCGTATTTAAATTCCTAAAATTGAATTTTTTCCCTTGAAATTTGAATCCGTAACTTTTCTAATTTAATAAATATAAGTATTTCAATGATCTTTTCAAAATTTAATGAGTTATTTCTCTTTAAAAAATATATTATATTGAAAAAATATTGTTTATTTTCAAAAATGGGTAAAGTATGTATATACATATACACATACACACACATATATATACATATATATATATATATATATATATATATATATATATATATATATATATATATATATATATATATCAACAAGAATATGATACTTTTTGTATTTTTTTATCTACTATCCACGTCAAATAAATGTCTAATAAAATTATATTATTAAAACATAATCGCCGTGATACTATTGGATAAAATGCTACGAAATTGTAGCATTTTATGTATTTTTGCAAATTTTTTATAATTGTATGAAGGACTTTAAAATAAAATTTCGAAACTGAATAATTTGTTAATGACAATAAAATTTAAATTTACGAGATGAATATTTTATCAATAACTATGAAGATTTGAAAACTAAGTAATTTGGTAAATACCTTTAAAAATAAAGTTTTTGACATAAAAATTTCATGAAATTAAATTTTTGAAATTAGTAATTCTGTGAATGATAACATAAAATAAATTTACGATATAAGTAATTTTATGAATGAATTTAAAAAGTAAATGTAGAGAATTCTCTGTTTTATAAATGACTATAAAAATGTTATTTACACTTTTGTTAAAATTTTGTCACAAAAATTTTTTAACCTTAATAAATGTTGTTGAAGAATGCATTTTACTCATGCATAAAATTCTATATATTCTTAATTTGAAATATCGATATACATATCTTAATGCAATTTTAAGGAAGCCTTCAAATATTCAATTTTATTTTTTATTATCAATGTAATTTAACAAGTATTCTATTAATCATTGTGTTTTTTCTCTGCTAATTATTTGTTGATTTTTTATGATTAAAATCTCAAATACAATTTCTATTTCTTTCCACAGCATGGAATAACCGAAACATATTTACCAACTGAAGAAAGAATCAGTTTTCGCTTTTATTCATGTCTCTTTGGTAAGTTGAAAGTTAAATATTAGTCCATAATGTATAAATAATTATATGCCTAAAATTCAAAATTTTCTTTAATTATTGCTAAAAGAAAAAATTAGAATATAGTATATAAGTTATTATACAACGAAAATTGAAGATTTCAATTCTGATCAATTATTTTTCTTTCCTTTCTCTATCTTATTTTAAAAATTATAAGCAGATAGGAAATAGTTAAATCGATAAATAATTAATGACCACCTTCAATTTCATATTCAAATATTCTAAAAATTCCTAAAATATCAGATTCTTACAACAGCTATTCGCTTCTGATTCGAAATTTTTCGAGAAGAAACAGTTCTACGAACACACTGCTGGGAAAACAATGAATTTTCCCCTCCCGAAACGAAACTGCCCCCCCCCAGTGATTTGCAGTCGCATTAATCATTCGCTCTCGAACTCACTGTTGCCAACACCGAGTTCCGAAATGAATGTCTCATCAAAACTTGTTGCCGTAAAATGGAACTCAACAACGCAACTACAATTGATTTTCAATTTCTCTGTGGAAACAAACAGACAATTCAAAGCAATGATTTTCTACTTGGAAATTCTTCTAAACTGAATGAAATGCAGGCGAAATACACAGCAAAGGCCGATCGACACGATTCAGAACTGGGAAATGATGGGGTTGAGGAAATATTTTAAACAATATCGTCCCGTTTTAATAGCCCGAGAGAAAGAGTGAGAAAAGAAACAGAGCAAGTATTTTTCAGAGTTTTATTCTAAAATATTAGTGTTATTATCGTTTGGAAAAAAATAGGACAGGTAAAATTGTATTTATAAAAAAAATGCCGTGGTTTTTTTATTATTTGAAAAATTGCAAAAATAAATAGTCCATTTAATTAGTGGAATAATGTCTCAGGTATTTGTAAAGCATGACAAATCACCGAATCCTGATTTTAAAAGAACTACCAATTATCAAATAGAGAAACAATATTCCCTAATTTTATCTCTTATTTCCTTAATAACTTGTGACCCTTTATTATTAATTTATTAATAAATCATACTTCTCATTGATACACAATTATTTTTTACAAAGTCCTTAAGGCAAATGCTGCATTAAACTAAAAGTTTGCCTTTTTAATATAGTTCACTTAAAAATATTAAAAAAAAATTTAATTTTACTCAATGTTAAATGTGTTACTCAGATTATATATTGTGAGATATTTTGAAACACTGTGATTATATCTATTTGAAAAAAAAAGCACAGTGAAATATTCCAATACGTCTTTTAAATAGGATTTTGAACATTGGAATCAATTAAAATTGACTCGTGAGAAGGTTTATTATCGTTCACAATACTTGAAAATGAAAATTTAGTCTGATGTGCTGTGTGAATCGTGTGTGTGTGTGTGTGTGTGTGTAAGAGTGAATAGTGTGTGATGTGTGTACGATGTGTGTGCTGTGTGTGAATGAATGTGTGTGAAATGATGTGTGAAAATGTGTGTAGTGATGAAAGAAATGCGTGTGTGTGTGTGTGTGTGTGTGTGTGTGTGTGTGTGTGTGTGTGTGTGTGTGTGTGTGTGTGTGTGTGTGTGTGTGTGTGTGTGTGTGTGTGTGTGTGTGTGTGTGTGTGTGTGTGTGTGTGTGTGCAATCATCTTCTCCCCCATAGTGGGAATTGAGTTCGTGCACTGCGAACTAAGAACCGAACCACTAATTATTCAATTCCTGGGTTGGCTAATGCTCTGATATTTGCATTTTTGTAACTGACATTTAATGAATGTTTACATGATGTCATTCAAAAGCAACAAACAGTTGTTATGTCTGAATAATGCTATGCAGATATGGCTGAATTATATGTCATATATGATGTCATTCAGACATAACTATTGCTTTTTTTTGAATGGCATTTCACTCTTATTCTCTTAACAGCTAATAATACAACTTCTAAACTCAGCACCAAAAGATATTGCCATCGCTTAGCGCCATAACGGACACTTATTCCATAACATGCCTAATATTTTCCAAGAAAATGACCTGGTTACTCTTCTTTTGTATACTCTAAGTATTATTCATGAGTTTTAGTTCTCTCAACGTTGCCCGTTCTGAATATTATTCATGAATTTTAGCTCTCTTACTAAATTCAGACGCTTTTATTCGGTAGATAAAAATTTTCGCGCAAGAAAATATTTCCTGAAATTCAGTCGACAAATGTGAGTGATTTCTGGAAAATATCGCTTACGAAGATAGACACATTTATCTTTCAATGTCAACTTTTACTATTCTGTCTGTTAGGCACACGCTTTGTCGACAGATTTTATGGAAAAAGCGTCGAATTTTTGTTTTAAAAAAAATATATATTTTTCTTAAAAAAAAAATTAATTTCTTTTGACTTAAATAAAAACACTTTTCCTGCCTTTACTTTGCTTGATATTTACGATTGCTGATATTGCGTTGATCTTGAAATAAAAAAATCGCTGCGAAATCTATTGAAGATTTTATGCCACCTGCCAAGTTTACGATTTAATCGTAAAAAATGCTGAATACTTCAATTTCTTTTACGATTTCTTCCGTTCAACATCCAACGCGTGTTTTTAAGTGTTTCTCTGATGCCGCTATAAAATAACCTTGATATATGGTTATAAGTGCTCGTCTTCAGCTACAAGCAGAAGGAAAGATTACGGTGTAAATCGAAATCGAAATTCAGTTTGCGCCAATCCCAACTCTTGATAATCGTAAAGAGTGCAGAAGAAACATCGCCTATCACTGCCAAATGCTTTTCAAGTCAGAAGACGATAGTCGTAAGTTATTCTGATAAGAGATCAGTCACTACCTCTTAGCAAAAACTGGATGTACAACAACACGACTTTCCACTTATTTGATCTTAATAACTTATTTTATCTTGAAAACCTGTGTAGAAATATTTTAGCAAATTTAAAAAATTATACCAAGAATTTTTTCATGAAGTTTATCAGACATATTATGTAGACATTAAAACATAAATGCTATGTTTAAATAATATTTTTGATATCATTTATTCTGATACAAAAGGAGATGTTTTTACGGCTTACTTATATAAAACCCTTAACAGATTTGGTAGCTGAATTATTTGCTCAAGCTTCAATTCAATAGTTCATGGGTTCGATTTCAACTTTGGACATAAAATAACATTTTGGCTTGGTTGGTTAGGGCATCGTTCTCATTATTGGAAGATAGTGAGTTCGAATCCGGACTTAACCGAAGAAGCGTATGTTCGCTAAAGGCGGCGAAGGCACGTTAAATAGATCGTGTTCGCAATATCCTCTAAGTGAAATGGTACCTCGGCAGGTGGCAGGTAGTCTTCTGCTTCGTCAGTGCTTCTAAACTATGAAGTCACTCACATGACTGCTCTCAATTAACTGGTAAAGCCAAACTCCCAGCGATAGGTGCATAAATACAGAGCAGTGCAGGCGACCACCAAACTGTAACTTTAGATTAACGGTTGTGGAATGCTTGCCCATCATCAAGTTCCGCTTAATTTTGAACCATGACCAGGTGAGAAGGTCACATCTGAGCTGGTAGCCTCCTCTCCACATCCATGTCACATTAGTGGAATGATTTTAGACGTCACATATTAACGTGGTCACATCCCCAATCCACGGAGCTCCAGCAACCCAGTGAGGGAGGGTACGTGGTCACCCTCTCAATCACTACCCGAGGCAAATGATGCTTCACTTTGCTGATTTTAACGGGAAGAGGCGTGAAGCGAATACCAAAACTCAGTACGTGAAAGCGTACTGAGTTTCTATAGCTCAGCACTAGGTACAGGGACACATGCTAGTGCAACAAACTTGGACAAAGATGTTAGTAGTTATTCGAAATCTACTCACAAATATCGGTTTATTTTGAATATCCTACATATGAAAAAAGTGATATTACCGTGGTAAACAAAGCAAGCAACATTACTATCCTTTCAATGTCATGATAGGAAATTTTGAAGATTTTAAGCGATTTTTGTTGGTAAACGAAATTTCTTGCTTGAACGAAAATCCAGCTGGTTGCTAGATTATTATTTTATTGTTTTCTATTCGTAGGTTTAACTTTCATCTTGGACAAGAATGTTTATAAAGATTCAAAATTCACTTTGAATTATTGGTTCATTTTGAATATCCCTCGCTTGAGAAGAGTGAATTTAGGACGACAAATATATACCACCCAATCTCACTATCACTACTGAAGTGAATCTTCAGCATCCTAAAAGGAAAGTTTCTGAAGATTTGAAAAAACTTCAAAATAGCTTTTAGAGAATAGCAGTTTGCTCACATAAGTACCGAGTTAGCAGCTAAAAAAATTAGTTTCTGCCTTTCCATTCGAGGATTCGATTACTACCTCGGGCATAGATGCTTATAAAATTTCAGAATGCACTTCAAATTGTGAATCAGGCTTGAATGATGCTTCAGAATGCACTTCAAATTGTAGATCAGGCTTGAATTATGCTTAGAATGCACCTCAAATTGTAGATCAGGCTTGAATTTTGCTTCAAAATGCACTTCAAATTGTAGATCAGGCTTGAATTGGGCTTCAGAATGCACTTCAATTTATACATAAAGCTTGAATTATGCTTCAGAATGCATTTCAAACTATAGATAATGGTTGAATTAGGTTTTAATTTGCACTTCAAACAGTAAATCATAGTGTAATTAGGTTTCAAAATACAGTTCAAACTATAGATCATGGTTGAATTAATTTTTGAATGCATTTCAAACTGTAATTGATGTTGAATTAAGTTTGAAAATGAAATTTAAATTCTAGGTAAAGGTTGAATTACAAACGCTTGTGTGCAAAAAGTGACCCTTGAACGAAAACAAACAAACTAGTCTTACTATCTTTAAGAAATATCCCTTCAATGATTTCAAGAACTATCCTTTGAAAAATTGAGATTTTTGAAGGATTTTATATAAAAAGAGGGACTGTTTTTGATAGAAAGCTCAATTCCCACTTTCGTTCGGGATGGGATATCTGTCGTAGGATCCATTTTTACCGTAGTTCCCTTCTGAATAAGATTTCGTTTGCAAAAATAAAACACGCCCATACACACAGATATATGTATGTGTATGTGAAATTCATAGAATCTTGTACTATAATTGTTATATAGTATTATATGAAAAATTCAATAATCATTTGTTGCTTTGTATGAATTTCTAATAAATGTTTTCAGAATTAACCAAAAAAATTTATTTTAAAATGATAAAATACATAAAAAAAACATTGGGAAAAAATAAACTTAGTCTTTTATCAAGGTATTTTGATTTTATAAGAAATTTTTTCCATATACTTATATAATATTTTTAGCAATCCTATTGAGATAAAAATTTAAATAATATTCCCCAGTCTTTGCACATTTTCCTTTATAAATGCTAATACAATTGTTGAAAATATTCAGTCATAAAAAAGCTGAAATTGACTGATATTCTGTGTTGATAGGCTTATCAATAGTCAAAATTGACTTATATTTGATACATTCTTAATATTTCAACAGTATATTAGGCAGTCGACTTTGCTTGTAAATGATAAAACTTATAGAATGAGGATATTATGAAAATAGACATCACGATAGACTTAGACATCAATAGAATCAATTTTTAAAACTATGCTGTCTCCAGTTGAATGACACTCTATAAGAAATTTATGATAGCATTTTAAAATATCATTATTCCTAGTTCCTATAATTTTCTATATTATATTAGTTATACATCAAACAAATTCATACCCAATTTTTACCAATGAACTACTTTCTTCAGTTTGGGAAACTGAAATATTATTAAAAATAATAAACATTTTATTTTATTTTTTAATATTTCCCAAATTTATAATATTTTAAATTATCTTAATCCTAAAAATACATAATTTCATAAATGCTATACTTTAGCCAATTTTACAACCATTCAGATAACCATTTCAGAATTATCTTTAATAATTTTCAAAATTTAAACATTTCAGAATTTGATGCTGTCACTAATGAATCTTTCGCCAATCATCACGGTAATGTATATAATAGTCACCAATGAGGTAATTGGCTCTATAACCTCCTTCTCCCCCAAAGTTTTAATTTCTATAAATTATCTTTAAATGGTGTTTCAGATAAGTATGATTAGCGTGAATCACATTGTCATAAAATAATCTTTTTATAATCGAAGTTAAGTAGGAAAAAAAAAGTTCTTAAAACTAGTAACGTTATTTTAATTACTTATAAAAGTAAAATCCAATTTTTTTAAGACATACAATTATAACTCAGTTAATATGAAAGTCATTAATATTTTGAGTCCATATTCCTATGTCAAAATTTAATATTTTCATAAAAAGTTTAATATTAAAAAAAAATGAAGTTCTAAGCACTTTTTTATGTCATCATTTTTAAATATGAAATATATTATTACGCTATATCCAAGCTACATTCTCAAGTTAGTTTTCCTTTTCTTAAGATTCATCATGTGAAAAGATTTTATTTGCCATAAAATGGTAAAAACTCATTAAATATGTTTATGCAGTTGCCTACATTTAATGAATCACATAAATAGTTTTTTATATTCTGTAAATAGGGCTTTCTCCCTCATCATTAAAACCTATATTTTACCATAAATAAATAAAAAAATTTAGTTGAGTTTTTGTCAAAAAATTTTAAAAGCTTTTGCATCTATCTTTCATAAATCTTCTTCGAAGTCATTAAAAATGTCTTAACTACAATTTATGCTAAGTGCTCCATTAAATTCGAAGACTTCATTAAATTTTCCAATTTCATGTAGTCAATTTTTGTTTCGTATGCAAACCGCGAATCATTAGAAAATATTGAAGTTAAAAGTTACTTTATTGCTTACAATGCTATGGTTGGATCATTAATTAATCCTAATGCTTCTGTGCAGTAATTACCTTTTTAGTCAAAGGAAACACGATTTCATAATTAGAAAATTTTGATAGGAAAACTATCCATGATTATTTACTATTCATTAATAATTTGCTCCAAAACTCAATCGGTAATTAATGGAAAGTAAAAGACATTTGACTACGAACTCATTATAAAATGTGGGTTTACTTCCATATTATTAATAACACTAGAAATTCTGAATAATTATTTGTAAATCTAAAAAATTTTTTTACTCATTATTAATCCATTTTAATGTTTCTTTCGTTCCCAATTTAAAATCAAACTTATTAAAATAATTTATTTTTCATATTAAAAACCATAAAAATGCATTATTTCTTTCTTTCGATTATGATTCATTAATTTTTAATGATTCCCACGTGGGCTGAAAATTAATTTTTCTTTGTTAACTCAGATCATTCGAGTTTTTTATGAAAAGTTGAGATGTGGCGCATTTGTTTTTCTTTATTCATGAAAAATAAAATTCTCCTATAATTGAGTCGCTGTTTTACATGTTTCTCTCATTACATGTGCTTTATATATTCTCTCGTTTAAACGCTTAAAGTATCACTTCTTGCGACACATTTCTGAGTGGTGTTCTTGCAAATGTCATTCACTGTAGTTAAGTAAACAATTCAAGTATTTTTTCTTTCCATCCAACTACGTTTCGAACATAGTTCACATTCCAAAGAACACTATTTTTAACTCCTTAAATAATAATATAAAAAAATACTTTAAAGAACATTCGAGGGATACTTTTTAAATTTACAAGGAACATGTAAACGAAGTTGTATTCAGATTTTTTTCAAAAAAAAAAGTTTACTTTTTAATGGTAAAAAGAAACTATGTATATTTTATTTTGAATTTGTCTCGTCATTATTCTTATTTCCACCATGAGTCTTGCCAAAATGTGCTCCAATTTCTGCTACTCTGTTATTCACGAGTCTACCATCCTTCAACCATTGTCTCTAACTTATTCTTTTTTATTTTATTTTATTTTTTTCTTTTACTTTTGCCTGAACATCGTCTCTCTCTCTCTCTCTCACCCAATCCAAAATAGTCAGGGTTGACGCATATCATCCATCTTCGTCAAGATGCAGAGGAGATAGCTACTATCTAGTACCGTCGACAGTTCTGTTCCTGCTTGATGCATGGGATGGGCCAGGAAAAAAAATATCAAAGGCAGCACTTGTACATTTGAGTGTCACTCATTGGAACTCACTAACCACGTGTGATGTCCTTTACCGACCAAGAAAGTATTGAAAATTTAAAGGCAATTAGAGAACATAATCGAAAAAAAAATTCTGTTTTGAACCTTGATGCCAACTGACTTTTCCCCCACCAATCTAACTGGTTTGGGATGGTGCAAGTGCATTTGTATTCATCCGTCTTGTTTCCGAACTTATCCTTTAATTTAGATTTCTTCCAACTTATTGGATGTCACTTCAGGAGTTACCCGCGTAATTACTCTGCGTAATTCTCAATAGTCCGTTACTGGACAAACAATCATTTGCTGCCCTAGGTAACAGGTGGCAGGTCAAGTGCAACAGAACGTGCTTGGAAGTTGGCTCCGAGAGTCGTTTGTCTTCGTCACTGTCCGCTTCTAGTTTCTTCGGAGTTCGAAGTGGTTGAAGTTAACGACAATGAGTTCTGATTTCCCGAAACAATGCATATTCTTATACTGAGGATCCATTTTGTGAAATTAAAGAGCTGGTACAAAGCAGTAAACAATAATTGAGGGATTCAAGATTTGTGCTTTAATTCTTGAAATAGGATTATTTTAAAATGTTCTTCTCATTCAACAAACATTTGATGAATAACTGACACTTTATTATACAAACTGTTCTCCAAGATTTATTTTCAAGATTTTCTATTAGCTGTATAAGAAATCTCTTATTTATTAAAAAATATTTCTCAAATTTGAATTTTCAAGATTGTTTTACCCACTTAAATATTTTTCGAGTCATAAATTATAAGGAGCTTACACATTTAAAAATCTTACTTCCTATTCTTAAAAAACGTAACTTGTTCATCTTAGCTAGTATAATGCCTTTACATTTTAAATGAGTAGTTGCAAACACTTTTCTTTATTTTTAATTTTAATGGAATATCATAGTATAAACTCAAGAAAAATTTGGATTTCTTAACATCTTCAAAATTATATGGTAAACTAATCAATATTTAAAGAAATAAAATCATCAGCTTTTTAAACGATGATGAATTTTATGCTTTGCAAGTAAGTGATAAAAAATGCAAGACTATTTAATTCATTAACTTCTCCTTCAAATAAATGTTAAACAACTTATATTTTACTGAAATGCATCGGAATAAATTTAATATATATTTAAATATGTATGCGCTACGGTAAATATGATTATCTGATCATTTTGCATTAATCACCACTAAATTAAATAAACGCAATAACTTATTTAATATTTATCAAATTTACAGCTAATTTATAAAATTTTATAAATCTTGATAGTAAAATTGTTTTCTTGATTCATATATCTTATTTAAAAAGGCATAAAAGTTATTTAGAAGTACCAGTTACTACTTATTCGAAGCTCTGTTTTATTTTGATAAAAATGGAATTTTTGTTGAAATATTAAGCTTAAAATTTATTTTATTGCATGAATTTTATCCATTTTGCATTTTAAATACATTTTACAATATATATTATATTACTTATGTACATTGCCAAATATCTCAGTTTTGAAATATCTAAGGAAATTAAAACGTGAAAAAATGCTATATTTTAATTAAATTCTTAAATTAAAATATCAATTTTTAGTATTAATAAAGACGTTATTAATACTAAAAATTGATATTTAAGTTATTTTTAATGCTTAACCATGAATTTTTTTCATGTAATTTGGAAATATTTATTTTTTGGAATTATAAAAACTGACTACCTCACAAAATATTTCGAATTTATTAATTTTTTAAGTCAACAATTATATAAATAAATTGATAAATTTATGAGACATTCAATAATTCATCAAGTTTATCGACATCTAACGTAAATTCATATATTCAACTGATTCTCTCATTAAAAAAACTCGCCAATTTTATTTTTTTCATTGAAATTATGTATTATATATATAATTTGAAAGTAGTATATTTTAAACACACTAAATTGATAACTAGGAATAAGGAATTCTTCAAATAAATATTTGAAAATATGAATGTTTAAAAAACAAATTATTTCACTTTTTTAAATATTCATAACACTAAATTTCATTAACAATATCTTTAAAAAGTTATTGAAACAAATCAGAAGACGTATGACCATTAACAATACTATAAAATATTGTCTATTATCATCATATCGATTTGTTATAATCAAAAATGGAATTCTGGAAAAAAATTCTTTAACTCCTACCTAAGATTAATCCGCTTGAAATAATTACTTTAGCACTAAGACATAGGCAATTTTTCCTCTTTCAGTGATACGGCTGGAACTAATACTTTGACTTTCTTGATTACACAGATGACAATTGTTTTTATTTAAGTTACTATTGATCCAAATAATTGAGAAAGATATTAAATTTTAATTAGTACATTATAAAAATAAGGAATTTGTATTAAAGCGTATTAAAAGTCAAGTTTTTAAATCCTACATTGTACAGTAAAATTTAAAAAAATATTAAAATATAATAATCTTAACAATTGAGCAGTTCATTAATAAAAAAATGAATGAAGTAAAAATAAATTTAAAAGGAGAGAAAGCTTTATTCGGAATTAACATACCTTTCCCATGTAGAACTAAGAAAATTTATTTGAATTTTAAAAAAAATGGATTTTATTTATATATAATAAAAGAATTAATAATTCTGTAAATTCAGGAACATTGCAAAAAATGTTAAATAAAAGTATAGTTGAGAAAAAGCTTAAATCTACAAGAAAGTTTTTAATTAACTTTAAATTCTAAGCACGTATTTAATTTGTTTCAGAAATTTTACAACTAGAAGTTTTATTCTTATTTTAAATTTGTTAAATCTCTTTAATTTTGTTAATTTTGTAAAATCTAATATATTATTATTTTATTTATTTATAGAAAATCATGAATTACTTAAAGAAAATTTTACGTAAACATGCTGTTAATAAAAGGAAATTTTATTTTTTTTAATTATAATATTTAAGAAGATGGTGACTCTGCTTTTCATATAGTAATATGTTTTGTGAATGCTTTATTGGTTTTTTCATTAACCTTTTCAATTAAAAATTACAATTTAAATAATATCATATGACAAATAATATCTAAGCAGATACAAACAAATGTTATTTATCCTTACTACTTACATTCGTTTTCATTGAAACATCCTCAAGAATATGCTTTCAGAATTAAATTTTTTCATTTAATTCATTATAAAAAAACCCTAAATAATTTGTGCTCTAATTCTAATTTCAACGTACATGTATTTGTATTTTGAATATCATAATCTTGCATGCATGTGTTAAACCACATACATAGTAAGAGATTTCATTTTATTGTTCATATTTCAATTTAAAAACAAAAATTTAATTTGAATCTTTGACATTAATTTTTTAAAGGACACTATATTATTTGCGTTTGGAAATATTTCATGGCAATGAATAAAAAATAATTTCTATGTCTCATTCGTAAAAGAAAGTGAATCCAAAGTATAGTGTTATTTTTCGAAATAACTGGTTTAATAAAATTTCCATTAGTTACAGCCTCTGTTGTAATACCATAAGTACCAATCTGTATCGGTGACTGAGTATCGGTACCACTCTGTATCGGTGATATTTTAAAGTTAGCTATATACTTCCTATTCTTTTAACATGCACCATCAGCAATGTAAAAGAACAATATCGGTTTAGTTTGCTTGCTACCTTATGGCTACTTTTCCCACTCGTGGGCTAGAAGGTGTGAAACCAACAGCTTAAAGTGTATTCCAAACCACTACAAATATCCTCGCTCGAAGTGGGAGTCGAATCATCGAACTTTTAAACTGAAAACTATGTAGGAATTACTTATGAAAAAAATGTGCAAACCTTTATACAACATGATCCTCACAGTTAAATTACTAACAAATGCCTGAATTGCTATAGCAATGGATTGCAAATGGATAGCTATACTAGAATATTATACAATAATATTCCAAAATGGAAATTGAGAATGTTCCTTTTCAGATGTTTTTTAATAGTAAATATTCCTTCTTAAATGCAAAGATTTTTAATAATACTATGCTTTTTATGTTTAACCTGATATCAAGTCAACCATTTGTGTGGAGGCTAATGTTTTCGTTATTTAAACAAAGTAAACATTTTTAATGCACTAAAAATTTAATTATACTATACATAATTCATATTATTTTAAAATTATAGTATTTGCAATTAAGCATTTGTTTATTGTACATTATTATCAGCGCAATGTCAAATTTTTGACATTTTCAATAAACACTTAACGTTATTCTTGATAGAAAAAACTAAATATCTCACATATGAACTTTAATATTCATATATAAAACATATAAAATCAATACGTTCATCAGCTTAAGTAAATTTTTTATGTAATTATGAAGTCTGATTTATACAGTAGAATAACTATTTATTTTATTAATTAGAAAAATTAATAAAATAATACTAAATAAAGGGTTTTTTTAAACACAGCTGTATAAATAAAAGATGGCTTCGGCGCATTTAATCTTTTGCAGTTCAGGTTTATTTTTTTATACTTCTTGTGGATCAGGATCAAGTCTCGCCTGTTAAGTACTTTCTTAACCTTGACTTAAGCAGGATTTGCACGAAAAGCTTAGTCCTTGGTCAGTCATTGTCAACAGGAATGGGATGCGGCGAATCGATTTACCGGACCACCGATGGATTATCGATTAATCGATTCTTGGCGCCTCAGTGGTCAGCAAGGGACGAAAGGATTCGCCTATCTTCCTAAAAGAGTCCTCATTAAATAGCCATTCAGTGTCCATCCTCTCGCCAAATGAGAGATTCGCTCGCAAACAGTCCATTCAAATGCTCCCACCTGAAAACAGATGAGAGTGCTTTATCAGGTTCACCATACTGCTCTTTGTCCTCTCGCACATGATTTATGCAGCGTGATTTATTGCCATTGCCAACAAAACCTGAGGAAAGTTGCTCCCAATATCATTAATTGGGTTGCAGACTTTTTAGATGCCGAAGGAATTAAGTTCTTTGCTCAGCAGACAGTAATTTAACTAAGCAAATGCTAAAATAATACTTGTCAATATTGTAAAACCCATTGAAATGTATAAGTCTGAATAATGCTTTATTTATTTGCTTAGAGTGTACATTTTATGCATTCACAATATTAAGTTTATCATGGATGATCATTTAAAGCCTAACTGTCTGTATTTAATTTAATGCCATCATAAAGACCAGTGTCATATATATATATATATATATATATATATATATATATATATATATATATATATAACACCATGGTACGACATATAACACCATACATATAACACCATGGTACGACAGCCCATGCGGGCCAAGGCCTACAATACCCATAACTATATTTTCATGACTGATGGCCCTGGGGTGCGAAGCATATGTCGCAGTTAGGTGGTCAGCCGAACGTGAAACCACCAGTGTTTAGTTTCCAAGCATGCTCATTACTCAGTTTATCGACCCACTGAAGGGATGATAGGCACCGGGCTATATATATATATATATATATATATATATATATATATATATATATATATATATATATATATATATATATATATATATATATATATATATATATATATATATATATATATATATATATATATAATTATAAAATTTTATTTTAAACATTTTTGCTTACTCTATTTCATTAAGTATATGTATTACTTTAAAAATAGATTTCGCATGAATAATTTTCTATATTGTTAATACATCTCGTGAAGGTTTGAAACTACATCAGGAAACACTCTTAACCTTCTATCTGAAATATAATTCAATTCGAAGAATGGTGGTATACTGGTACTCCTTCGCACTCCTCAGACACAGGACCTCGAGCTGGACGAAGTTGATTCATCCCTTCAGTGGAACGATAAAATTCATACCAAGCATGCTTGGGAGCTAAGCATTGGGGAATTCCCGTTAGGCTGACCGCCTAACTGGGACATCACCCCAGGGTCCTCGTAAAAAGAAACACATATGAGCACTGTTGGCCTTGATCCCTTGGGAACTGTCGTGCCTCTTAGTTTAGTTTAATAATTACATTCACATAATTTGAATTTTGCATTTTTATAGATTTGTTTGAGTGTTTACAAGAATTTTTTATCTGCCATTGTTAAAAATAAGTCATTTGCTCAAAGAAGAACTCAAAAAAATTGCTCAAACAAGATATCATTCATTTTTAATAATATTTGTTTTTCCATTAAGATGATTTATCAAAAATATCAAAAAAAATTGAAATGTAACTAGTTTTTAAAATAATATAGTTAAAAAATTTTTTAATTTTCTTATAAGCTTAATATTTACAAAGATAGTTAAAGGTAGTTTTTCTTCATACCTAATTAATGAATGTTATATTCTATTTTTATCCATATATATTTCTCCCTGAAGAAATTCTTTATATATATATATATATATATATATATATATATATATATATATAGAGAGAGAGAGAGAGAGAGAGAGAGAGACATAGAGATAGTTTAATTAGTTTTTATAGAGAATGTAAATTATTCTTTATAAATATTATGTTAAATTATACAGTTATTTATAATTATAACTAAGAAATACTTAAGATTGAATACTTGACAAAATGAAACTACAACATGTACTTTTAAGTTGTCTTAAGTAGTTCCAATTTAAAAAAAAACTTTATTTAAGGAAGAATTGCCAATTTATTATATTATTTGTAAACTTTCTCAGAAATCTTAATGTAGTTGAATATTATAAAGGGATTAATTTACAATAATTTGGCATCGTTTTTTCTGACAATATTAGCAGAAAATTATCTCATATATAAAATTAAATTATACCTTAAAATCGATATATGTGTAATACATATTTGTAAGTATGAAAAAGATATATTTTTTAAACTACTCAAATTTTGTTGTATAAGAAAATTTAGAATTCAATGTAATTGTTATACAATTATGTTTATAAACGAAAATTAAAATACTTTAAGGATTAATATTCGAGAACAATAAAATGATTACTATCATTTGTGTTTCCATTAATTCATAATTATTTTTCAAGTAATAGTTACTTGTAAGTGCTTCCAAATCAACATTTTTAAGTACTTTGTATCGGCCTTAAATTGTGCATTTTCATCAGGCGTGCGAGAAATATGCATAATATGTAATCTATCTCAATACGAAAGATTTCATCTCATGAAATTTGAGAATCCTTTGCAAATACCAATCGCTCCAATTTCAGTGCAACTCACGACACCTTACGCTGTTACAAGTCACATCTTCACCTTCATTAGATAGCACTCTTCGTTAGCAGTCGCATGGTGGGTGCAACTCTCCCCAACGCCTCTGGAAGACCCTCGAAGAGGGAGCATTTAACGAAGGGGCGAGCGCAAAAGAAGCAACAAAAAAAGAAGCCAACAGTTCAGACTTGCAACACCCCGTTTCCAACTCTTCCCTGGAGTGCTTTCTCCCTCTAGCAGTGGCAACTCATTAGCTGCTGCCTCTGCTGGTCACCTAATGGTTTATTTCGTATGCTCTGCTCGTCCACCCCAGAAGTTGCTCTGGACACTCTCTGGCGGATGGATGCGGCTCACGAAAAGATGGTGGCCGGTTTGTTCCTCGAGTCGTGCTCTGGCTGCACGACTGGTGCATCCTTGCCTACATGATAAGAAGTTCCTCTGAGTTCTGGAAAGGCCATCCACTGCGGCAGGTGGCCCTGTTTAGAAAACGGTAGTCGTCCGGGTGCTGGAACCTTGTAATTTCGTGACCCCTGCTCGAAAGTTACACCAGGGGTTGATGATGGTAGCCGGACGACGTGATGCTTCGGCTAACTATCAGGTGGGGGAGGGTCACCGGTGGGGACCTTCAAAACGGTGTCTCGTGTTTATTAATCGTGGTTCTAATGGCCGTGGGAAGTGGTGGAGTTGAAAACAGCCGTCTCTGCACTGAATATTCCACCCTACTCCAAAGCCATGTCTGTGGAAGGCAGATTTGAACTGAATACGTTGTGGAAATCTAACAAAATCTTTACTTCTGATGAACTTTTTCTTCGATAAGAAATTCCAAGCACAAGTTTTTACAAAAATAAAATTAATAAACTGCAATTATAAATAATTCACAAAAGGATGCATTTTATAAATTGTTCAATAAAATATAAAACGATTTGTTCAACAAATAGATTTATAAATTGTTCACGTCTTAAAATATGTTAACATAACGTCTGCATCAACAATTCTTCAAAAGAAAGATTACAAATAACTTTGTGATATATATATATATATATATATATATATATATATATATATATATATATATATATATATATATATATATATATATATATATATATATATATCATAAAATTAATCGTAATCTTTCTTTTGACGGGTTGATGCAGACGTTTGGAAATCACTTAACATTGTTAAATGTTTCCTGGAACATATAAAATTAACCAGAATCTAAATCGATTACTCTTAGAATATTGATTAGAATAGTATAAAAGCCTGCGAATATTTAAAAAAAAACCTAATAATTGTGTGCAAATAATTGAAAAAATAAAATAAAAACGTCATAGAAAAATGAAGAATGCTTATTTAATTGCATTTCTAAAAATATTGTCTCAATATGAATATTTGAATACTCATGTTAGAACTGTTTTGTGACTAAATACTTGTACGCACGATAAATAAAAGAATTAAAATTCTAGAGTGATATTGAATTGTATAATAGGACGGCGATTCAATAAATGCGGGCATAAGATTCTGAAATAAATTACCAATGAAGCATATGGTTGATGAGGGAAATACTATTAAATATAATTATGTTGAGAGTTAAGTGAGAATTTTCCATATCTCTGTATATTAAATAAATGTCAAACATATATTTTCTGGTATTTAAAAGATAATAAAGCTTCAACTCTCTCACACACACACATTCGCAACTGAGCTATCTTTAACAACATTGTCTCTGAGGCTTTTCAATCACGACAGTTCTGTATTTGTTAGGATTCTACATCGTTAAATTCTACAAAGAGGTAAGAATTTAAGATGGCAAAATCCATTAACTTTCATTGCATTTCAAACTATGACAGTTGCGTTTGGTTGTTTTTATTATTATTACTATTATTTTAACTAAAGCCATTATACGCAGTCAACCACTTCTAGTTTTAAATCATGAGTAAGATTTAAGGCCGGAACCTGAGCAGGTACTTTCATCCCCAAACCAAACCGCTCAAGTGGAGGGACATTGAACCCTGCGGAACTTTTTATCTACACAGACCTTCTCAGCATGGTTGTCTTTGACTGATTAAGTATCGAACTAGTTACCTTCCAATCATGAGAATGACATCTTTCTTTATTTGGCTTCTGCAGTCCAATATAAAATGAAATCTTCTGAAAAATCTATTGCATTATCGAAAATAGATTCGATATTGAATGTCAAAATAAGAATTACATAGTCAGCCGCCGTGAAATTCAATATTCTTTATATTATAAAAGTTACCTAAATAAGTTTTACTTAATAAATGATTTTAGTGTTACATTAGTTACTATGGGTATAATCTTCTTCTTAATTGGCGTTACAGCCCTATCTATGCAGGCCTTAGCCTCCAATACAACCTCCTTCCATTTTTCCCGCTTCAGAGCCAAATTTTTTCAATTCTTTATCTTCATGGTCTCCAGGTTCTTTTTCACATTATCAATCCATGTTTCTCTGGGTCTCCCCTTCTTCTTGCTATTGAATAATTTACCCTTTGTTGTCCTTTTTATGATATTTTTTTTCATCTCTGTGGTGTACGTGGCCAAGCCACCGTATTCTTTGTGCTTTAATGAATCCCACTCTATGTGTTTGTTTCTCACTAGGTGCATTAATTCTTTATTATTTCTTCTGATCCATACACCATTTTCAAACTTTGGTCCATAGAATTTCCTTACAATTTTGCGCTCAAAAATTCTAATATATTCCGAGTCCCCTACATCCATGGGTATAACGATCTGGAGAAAATTTCCTCCCCCTTCAGATCAATGTCAAAATTGAGGGAGTAGATTCGCATGTGGTGCCATCTATCGGAGGAGTTAGTGCAATGTGGTACTTTCACCTTCGTGGTGCTCTAGTTAAACGAAAGACGCTCTCTACTGACTTAAATTCTCAAAGCCGACGACATTGTGAGCTTAGCTTGTCCAAGTGTCACAAATAATAACAGCAACAACAACTGTTAGATCAATTTTGGAACAAAATATCTTAAAATTTTGGATTCAAATGGGAAGGCGAGTAATCACTTTTCAAAATATTACATGACATATCAATTTTAAGAGTCAAAGTATGACGTAAAAAAAAAGTTTGTTTTTAAAAGAAAAATTGCACTAAAGCAGAAAAAAGAGAATTTTACCTATACGAAAATCACTTTTATTATTTTGTTACATTCTGTATGTTAACATAAGATACTGGAGAGAACTCTCAATTTTTAAGAAAAAAAGAAAAATATTTTACTACACCGGAGATAAAAATTTTCTTTAATTTGTTACATGTTTTATTTGTGTGTTATAAGGGCCGTGGTAGCCTAGTGGTCAGGGTATCGGTCTTCCATCCGGAAGGACGGGGTTCGATTCCCAATTCCGCCAAAGACCCACCTAGTACATGCGATATACGTGCTCGTTAAATCTGTGAAATCGAAAGTCCTGTGGTCGGTCGTTGAACAGTTACCATGGGTGCAAAAGACTGAAGAAATTTACTCCCCCTTCAGATCAATGCCAAAATTGAGGGAGTAGATCCTCTGGTGCTGCCATCTATCGGAGGATTTGAAGAGCAAAAGTCGTATTTTCACCTTTATGGTGCTCTGATTAAACGAAAGACGCTCCCAATTGATTTAAATTCGTATTGCCAAGGCATAGCGAGCTTGGCTTGTCCAAGTGTCATAAGTAACAACAACAACAACAACATTTGTGTGTTTAATGTAAATGAATAAGAATTTCATTTAGTTTATAAAACAGTTTGCTTGATTTAACCATTAACATTTCATGAATAAACAACCATTCAAATAAGCAAAATTCAAATACTTGTAAAAGCACTTGAAGTTTTGGCTTATTTGCCGCTCAAAGATCATTTTTTTACATAGGGCTAATTAGACCAGGACCAATAGTTTAAAGTGGATTTCGAATCACTAAAAACATCCTGCTACAGATTTATAATTTATTAGCATGGTCAATTGTTGAATGGCACATTTTACATCACTTTTCCTTAACACATCAATAGATGCTCTTTTGCTTTTACTGCACTTTCTTTATAAAGACCCTCCGCTGGATCAGGTATCGAACCGGTTATCTTTTGAACACAACAATAACATCTTTATAACTTGTTCTGAATAAGAAAACATCAGGGAAGTGTGATTTTAAAATGACATTTGTTCCGATAAAGCTTCAAATACTTTTTTGTAGAAAATAAAGATGCAAATATTATTAATAATAAAAAGATATTCACAGCAAAATAATCACCTCTCAAGCATCCATGCATGGTAAATAATGCTGAATGCAAGAAGCTAGTAACCATGAAACTATCTGGCGATATCTCCCATGCCAGAAAGCTTTGTCGAGACTTAACCAGCAGCGACATTAAGGTAAAACTTCTGGCCATCCAGATTCCACTCGCTCGCTGTAAATCCTCTTCCTGTTAAGGATTTCGCCGGAGAGAAGTTGGGAAAACGTTTCCGGACCCTGTAAGGACTGAAGAAATTGGGATTTATTATCGCCGTTTTCTCTCAAAGTTATCCGGACATTCCAGTGGCGAGAAAACTAAACCACGCCAGAAGTTGGCGAAAGGGAGTTGGTACGATGACGGGGAAGTGTTGGTGGAGTGTTAAAATCCTTTTGCGGTGTTTTAAAGGAATGTCAGCCAGGAGTTATTTCGGTCCTTTAGATTAAAAGTGGAGCCTCTCTGTGTTTATTGTCTGGAATTAATTTACCGTACAGGACTTTGTTGGGAGCGTCAATGTAATCTGGAGTTGTTCTATCAAAACGCCTTTTCAAGAGAGAAAGGAGAATTAAATTTGAATTTGATTAAGGATAACCAGGCAATTGTTCATTTTATTGCTCATTTTAGACCCTATATTAGCATTTATATATAAAGAAATACTATTTGACCCTTAATTTGTTACCACTATCTCAAATTTTTGAAACAAACATAAGAATATGTGTGTACATTTAACTTCATAATTGGCGATTATTTCTTATAGAATCGAATTAGCGGGAATTGTGAGTTAAATCATCTTTAAAATGTAGATGTAGCTGTAGTTAACAAATTTAAAACCAAGCTCATCAACACTTAATTAGTCTTAATACTCGAGAGAAAAAGTAACTTTACTAATCGTCATAAATAATGTAAGAATACTGATCATAGTAAATGCAATCGATTTGCTAAAAAAAACGCCTCAAATAATTAGACTTTATGCATTTGATTTTTCCAATATGGAAGTTATTTTCAGCATAAATTATAATAGATAAATGCTTCTATAAAAATAGAACTAAGCAGAAAGAAAACAAAATAATTAATGCATTCGAGTTGTCATTCACATCTGTTGGTTAAAAGTACATTATTTAAGGATTGGCGATAAAATACAACATAAGTCGAATAGTATGAATTATCACCAATTTCGAATAAATTACGTTGTGTTTTAATGATGGGATGGATTTACAATGATGAATAACATTTTTTTTATTGATGACAGTAGCCTTCATACTTTGCAGTAGATAGATCTTGAACACGATCTGGAATAGTCTCTCTCTCTTTCTCTCTCATAGTTAGATTTTTTTATTGGGGTTACACAAATTATTTATGTTTGTGTTGCAAGTTAGTCTTCTGGCTAATTAGGTATACGTAAATTACATTTTGCTGCCTGTAATTTTGGTTGAGCCATCGAATTCTCAAATATCATTTGTCAGTAAGAAAGCATTAAATCCACCTACCACCACGTTTGTTTAAAAAACATATTAATGAGCTCATATCATCATTTGAACCAAATTACCAAATATTATTTTCGTAGAACATATTGAAGAGATCTTAAAAGGAAAAAAAATTTCTTAAGAACTTACAGAATTACTTGATTTAATGTAGAATGTCGTTGTTGCACCAGCATATTTCCCAGTACCAAGCCAACAGACTGGCTGTATCAGTTATGTGGAAGCAGCAGGGAATTTTAATAACTTAGCAGTAGTGACCAAGCCGAAGACACCTCAATACTTGCCTGACACCCCAGAGGTATCATTTCGCTTGGAAGAAATTGCGACTACGACTTATTAATAACGTGCCCTAGCCACGTTTAGTGAACACGATGGATCTCCAATTAAGTCGGGAAGGTATTGAATAATACCTTCCCATAATGAGAACGATGACCTGTGGTCACCCTCCCAAGTATTGACAGCTCCCAATGATGCTTGACTTCCATCTGAACACCGAAGTCAAGCATCATTGGGCGCTGTCAGTACTTCGGTGGGTGACTACCTGGGAACCGGACTGTTGGCACTTAATTACTATTTGCCAACGCGCGCGACCATACCATGAGGAAAATACCGGTTCTCGTCTGATGATCGAAGTCAAACTAAGCCACTTTGTTCCTAATTGTAGAATGAGTGCTGCAACAAAAGAACATCAGAAATTTAATGTTTTCCATTATTATCGAGTATTTACGTCTGCATACCGTTTGTTGTCGTGTGCCAGCTAGGCTGGCAATATGGGGTGCGCTGCTCCACTTTTCCAACTGAACCATATTTGGTTATGCTGAACCATTATGCAGCCAAACGGCTCTGACAAGACTACGAAGTGGCCGCCTGCTTGCTCAGAGACACGTCTCTGGTACCAAGGTCTACCCTCTCTGTCCCAAATGTCGAGTGGTTCAGGCCTCCCCATCTCATATTTTTCAGTGCATTGGGTGTGAGAGAGGAGACATGGAGTTGAGACCGGAGGTGGTGCTTGAGAGATTGACTATTTTAGGAATCATGGGGCTGGTGTGATGGTACTGTCACGCCAGTCAGGGATAAGCAACAACAACACGTCTACATACAACCGGAGTAATCTTTTGCAACCTATAGAATTTACTAGTCTTTGTATTATTAATTAATTATAAATGAAATACTTCTTTTCAATTTTGTATTAATATTTCTATCTAATGAAATTTTTTCTTGGTAAAACATACCGACTAAAAACCTTTAACGCGCCTCTTCAATTTTAATTAATAAAATTCAGATATTTTTCGTGGCATAATATAAATTTTTCAAAACATTGCATAGCAAAATAAATCTATACTTAAGCACATTTGGATTAAAATTTTCCAAACATAATTCTAAAATATTTTATTTATTCAGATTTTCTTACTGTTGATGGATTATTTTCTTTATGAATACATTTTTCAGCCCTGTTGATTTTAAATTTAAAGAAATTCATCAGTTTCAAAGTCAAGATAAGCATTATCTTCTTTATTTGGGAAAAAAATTTAAACTATTGCAAAACTAGTTTTTTCTCCATAATTTTCCAAGTTTTGAATTAAACTACAAAATGCATATTTATTGTTTTCCGCGATGTCATAAAATGTATAACAATTACAATTTCGTAAACTTTATGAAATTATACATGCATAATATATTTCCCTAACTTTGAAATAAGGAGAAAATTCGCATTTAATAATACTTGAGTTCAGTTCACAAAGAACAAACATCATTATTTTTATCAAATATAAATTACTTTTCTCCAAATATGAAACCACGGAAAATTCTGGCATTTAAGGTCAATATTTGAAATGAAATATGGTCGAAGCCTATATGAAATTCCTCCTATGATTCATAACAACTGTTGAGTTTCTCTGAAAAACAATAACACAAACCATTATCAAGAAATAAATCATGCACTTTTGACTGAAACATTTAATATGTTTTTCATCTTGAGCTTTTGAAAATATCCTTTTTGATGCGCTCATTATAAAATTGTTTCTAAACCATTTTCCACATCTTTTGGAAACGCTGAATTATTGTTTTTGCAAATAATACATGCATATTGATTTTTATTTTATAAGAAAAACATTATTTATATTTCAGACTTGCATTATATTATATAAATTTTCGATTTTTTTTATCAAAATATGAAAATAGAATAACGTAATGTTTTGAATTTAAATTTTCTTTTTCTTATAACCATTTATTGTTAAATTTATTTATTAAAATTTTTTCAACGTGCTTTGATGTATGTATGTATACTATATCTTTAAAATATATATATATATATATATACATATATATATATATATATATATATATATATATATATATATATATATATATATATATATATATATATATATATATATATATAAGTAAACACTATATATTTAATTTGGACCGTATTAAACAAAACTTAGCTTAACCGACACAGGTGAGCCTCGGGCTGTACCTTTAAGTTAACAGGCTTGGAATACTCGCCCATCACCAAATGCCTTGTAATGTTGAACCACGGTCAGGTGACGAGATCACATCTGAGCTGGTACACTCTATTCCACATCCATGTCACACTAGCGGAAGGTTTTTAGACGTCCCCAATCCACGGAGCTCCCAATAACCAGTGAGGTGGAGTACGTGGTCACCCTCTCAATCCCTGCCCGTGGCAAATGATTGCGTCACTTTGCTGATCTTAACGAGAAGCGGTGTGAAACCACTGAGCCACTGGAGCTCGCTTTTAATCCGGGCAGGCATTATACTGTATAAGTAAAAGTATAGTTAGCGCAATAAAGTATTCTTGTAGAAGCTGGGGTGTTGTTGTTGATCATGGATGGATCAAACCTTACCTATGAAACATTTCCATCAGTTAATTATTTAAGAAATGACCACTAAAGTACGACAACAAAAGATCGGTAGTTTCTTGGAACCAGTGAGCGTCTCAAGTGTTATTCTTGATGATGAGCCAGGACCATCTTGTAATTTTTCATCTGTTGTGTTTGTCATAACAACAGAGGAAAGTCATATTAAATATAGTATGTACACATCCTATATTTAATTTTCTTTATACAGTTTTATATTTAATTCTCTTGAATTCAAAACACAATTTTTATGTACTGTAGTTTGTTTATGTATATTGGCTCAATTTATAGGTTATTTTGTTTAATCCGGACTTTCATTAATTCGGACCACCTGGATCCCCTATTAGTCCGGATTAATGAAGATAATGGTCAAAAATTGATTAACTAGTATATAACAATATATATAGAGTACTTGTTTATAAATTATAATACTTTAAACAACTACCCTTATATAATTAGACAACATTTTCTTATGTATCTTTATCTGTAGCAAGCGCTCTGGGTTTTATTTCAATAATTCGTGAATTCGACCCCATTTTTAGCGTCAGTGTTCGCTATGATTCGAAATTCAATTTAAATTGTAGGTTCTGAATTATTGGGCAATATAATGACCAATAAACCAAGTCAGTGGATTTTTGTCTTGATTAATCACTTTGTAGCTTCTTTTGGTTTATATAATAGTAATGTGACGTGTAATATAAAATAGAGATTCCAAATCATTCTAAGCCACAAACTATTGAATTGAAGATCTAAGACTCAGACTATCTAGCGATTACTACTGTGGCAACTCAGCCACAGTAAATCCCTAAAAAGGGAATGAGAAGCGCATCTTCCCTATCCGATGGGGAATCTAGCTCAGTTGCTATTTGGATGCGGTCGTATGAAGACCGTATTGGCACCAGTGTATTATGGTGTGGAACTTATTTTGTGGAAATTAATCATGAAAATTGTTATTTGTTAAAATGTTATTGTTAGATAATTCATATTAGATTGTTAAAATAAAATATTAAAGACAATAGGACTTATTAATGAATAAAATCACGCAACTAAAACGTAACGCAATAACTGCGTCTATCTGCAACGGTGGAATGGCAGCTGCAATTTGTCTAATTCATGCAAAATCGCAATTTTAGGAAGACAAAAATCTGCGTTATTTATTTTAATTGCACAGTTTGGCTTCTAACATCACCAAAGAGATTGTGATCATTCTTTATTCAAGATATATTCTTCTTCTTCATTGGCCTGACAGCCCAGGGTGGGCCGTTGCCTTCCTCAGAAGTGCATACTAGGACCCCCTATTTTTGGATAAGGTCATCCAGTTTGTCACTTTTAGTGTTTTTAGGTCGTTTTCAAGGCAGTCACGCCATCGGAGTTTCGGTCGTCCTCTTCTTCTGATGCCAATGGGGCGAGCCAAGAAAATTTTTTCGTCATCCGATTGTCGTTCATCCGGCTCAAATGTCCTGCCCATTTTAATCTCTGTATTGAGATAAATTTAACAATATCTGGTTCTTTATATAGTTTATAGAGCTCAGAATTAGTTCTTCTTTGCCATGTATTCTCACATTTTATTCCACCAAAGATGCTTCTTAAAGTTTTTCTTTCGAAAATGGAGATGGTTTCTTTGTCCTTCTCAGTCAATGTCCACGTTTCAGATGAGTAAGTGAGAATAGGCCGAATCAAGCATTTGTATATCAAAATTTTTGTTTTTCGACTGACGAAAGTAGATTTTAGGTACTTTTTTAAGCCGAAAAAGCATCGGTTAGCAGCTGTAACCCTGCTGCGGATCTCAGGTGCGATGTCGTTGGATGCATTCAATTCAGATCATTCAAGATATATAATGGACAGTTTAAGAGGAGAAAAATTCATTTTGATTGTGTTTTAGGCAAAAGCAAAATGTCATATCAATTTCGATTACAATTTATAAACATTGGATAAGAATTCTTAAGACAACTCATGCATGTTAATCACGCCTTATTTTTAATTATCTATTATCAAAAAATTGAAGCTTAATTTTATCATTTCCTGACATTTTCGAAACATTATTCTTATTCCAAAATCATTTAAATAATTATTATATTTTCTGATATTCTTATTTAATCTCTCAAAACTAGAGCATAATTTGACTTTATTTTTCGAATCGTAATGTTAGTTGGTACAAAAGAGTTTTCTATCAGATTTCTTCACAGTGTCTCCGAAAAATTAATATCTTTATAAATAATATTACGCCTCTGTTCTACTCTTTTATATGCAGCCTTTTTCTGTTTGCTCTCAATTTGTTACATAAATAATTTTGTTTTTTACCGATATGTTCAACTGAGTACTGCACGTAAACCGTCGAAATATTATAGAATAGTTGAGTTTTTTATAATAATTTGTTTATATTTATATATTGCGTTTTTTTGTTTATATTTATGATAAACATCTTACCTGTAAGAAGCTGATGACAAAAATTTTTTTCAATTATTAGCATCATTACCACCGTCAAAATAATATTGAAGCCTATCAGTAGAAAAAGTTATTTACAGAATCCTAAAACTCTAATAACACAATTAAAATCATTTTAATCTCAAATAACTAAAATCAAAACTATTATTTTATGTGTATATTTTATATTAAGCTATACTTTTTAGAACTCAGGTTGTTTAAACATAATACCGCTATACACAAATATGTGCAGAACATAAACATTGTATATATGTTTGTTATAATTTTATGTACTGCATATTTTACCTCATTTATAACATTCACTCTTAAATTAATTACTTCAACTTTAGAAAAAAAAAGGGGAATGTTTGGTGGAAAATCTCGTGTAAATGTCACAGACAGTTAGTTTAGCTATTTATTTAAGAAGTTAGTTAATTAAACTCTCACATCTTGCGTTTCTTAGAAAATTATTTCTTATTCTTTGAGAATGCTTTCATTAAAAAAAATTAATATTCATGAGAGGGTTGCATAGGAAGATGTTTTATAATTTCAACGCAGATCTAAGTATAGTGCATTTCATAATAACTAATTTACTGAGTGGAGTGCATTTACATCAATCACAAAAATTGCACAAATCATAATAACTTATTTAATGAATTTCAGTATTTTTTACCAATAGAGTAGATTGCCTGTTACATAGCTTTTTATTTTATGCAATTACATCTTTTTTCAATGGAATATTATATGAGAAATGGTACTACTTATGAATTTCTGTTATTTTTACCAATAGAGTAGATTGCCTGTTACATAGCTTTGTCTATTTTATGCAATTATATCATTTTTTTAATGGAACATTATATGAGAAATGCTACCACTTATGAATTTCTGTAATTTTTACCAATAGAGTAGATTGCCTGTTACATAGCTTTGTCTATTTTATGCAATTATATCATTTTTTTAATGGAACATTATATGAGAAATGGTACCACTTATGAATTTCTGTTATTTTTACCAATAGAGTAGATTGCCTGTTACATAGCTTTGTCTATTTTATGCAATTATATCTTTTTTAATGGATTATTATATGAGAAATGGTACCACTTATGAATTTCTGTTATTTTTACCAATAGAATAGATTGCCTGTTGCAGTTGTGTGTGTCGGAATCATTTATATCCTTGAGGATATACTGTATGAAATAGTATCTCATATGAATTTTAATAATTTTTTTATCAGTAATATAAATTGCCTCTAGTTTTTGAATCTGGTGCAATTGTTTTGCGTTTTATCTTTAAAGAGGTATTCTTTGAAATAATACATCATATTTTAACATAAAAAACATAAAATATGACAAAAAGTGATTAATTTCAGCAAATCTTTTTTAAGAAAAAAAAATCATAATCTGTTTTCTTTTAAATCTATATTAATGGCACCATGAGAGGTTACACACAATAACTAACACACTTCATTTTTTAATTCAACTCTCAGAATTTGATTCTGCATTATTTGTGTTTTCTATACAAAAAATAAATAAATAAATAAAAAACCTGTATTTTTGCTTGTAATTTTGTGTCTTGTACCTATTTATTGTACATATGTCCATTTCCTGCTTTCTTTTTGCGTAACGTGTAAAAGAATGTTTTTCATTATTTTTTATATTATATGTGTATATTTTTGGTAACTAATTGTTATCCTCCAAAAAAGAGCACTCAAAAGACGTTATTTGTATCTCTAAATTTTATTTAGTAATTAAATGGAATGTAGCATTAGCAAAGTTTACAGGAAATTCATTTTATATTTATAATTTACCTTGTTTTAAATTTTAAAATTCGATCAAAACTATTAGTGAATACTAAAAACTAATAATGCATACTCTGACTCGTGAAAGTTATATAACTTACTATCAATTCCCCTAAAAGTGTTATAACCTCCCTTCAGTGTAAGATAAATAATACAAATTTCACGACTTTTCCAATTAAGAAATAGAATTATCCCATTCGCGCTCTTTTTCTTTGCAAACTTTCTTAAGAAATCACGATCAAACACTAACCAGAAGATGGCCATAACTCACTCCTTCCTCTGATTCTTCATCAGCTACGATAACAACTCAACTCACTTATATTCTCGATGAAAGGTGGTTTAATTTCATTACGAAAACCCCTTCAAGGTTAGAAACGAAAATTCTCTCTCGGTGTTTGGAGAGCGCAGGGCCCTTGCCCCAGCCACGCACGTGGGCACGCTGCGCTGAAACCAAATAATGAACACTCGAGATCTCAACGAGATGAAGTGGATGTGAAATTAAAGCCGAGACAATGGAATGGTGGGAGGGGGGTCGCTGCAGTTTATAAATAGTTCCTTTCCAGTATACGTACGTACACCCGGGGCGTTTTGTAAATAGCTGTCACACCAAAGTCGTTGGAGTAAATCACTCCGAAATTTATTTCGTAAAGCAGTCGTAACTTGGTGCTGGAAATATTACTTCTGGTCTTTTTAGAAGAGGTGCTTTGGAGAGGCCTTTTCTAAATTAAATCTAGCGCGTTTTGAAGTGTAAGCCGCTTTTAAGTGGAAACGGAATTCTCTGCAAGTCCCCACACGTGAAATCACCTCGGATTTCCGCGCTGTTTTGTATATTATTCTTTTAAGGCCATATTGTGTGTTCGGGTGTAATGTGCTTATTTTGTGGTTGGGGGTGTACTGGGCTCATTTGGGAATTCGGGCAGGTGTGGTAAAGCACGGCGCCAGGTTGTTCCCGGAAATTCCGGAGATCGCGTGGTTTTGGATTCTCGAGGCTGGAACGAATGTAAAAGTTAGGCGTTAGAATGAATTAAATTAGCAGTTCCGGGATTGCTTAGTGAATGGTAAGGG
The DNA here is from genome assembly GCA_037975125.1 of Latrodectus hesperus. NCBI lineage: Eukaryota > Metazoa > Arthropoda > Arachnida > Araneae > Theridiidae > Latrodectus > Latrodectus hesperus. Next base: position 22,842,775 of record CM075862.1, read on the forward strand.
CTGTGATATTCTGGACAAAACGTGCTAGTTTCATGGAGGGTTATTTAATACTTTTCCGTGTTGAATCTAAATATAAGAGGCTATTGGGTCAATTATTGATGATTGAAATTTAATTTTAAGCTGCGTGAGTCTAAGGCTTCCAGCTTTGAAATTTACTCCTGAATTGCTTAATGAATTCATAATTTTGATATTCTCGAAAAAATGTGTTAATTTTTTGAAGGCTTATTTAATTTTATTGGACTGGGTCAAAATATTGCTTAACTGAAATGACTCAAATGCATATAATCGATCTTTGATTCAATATGGTTCGGTCTAGTCTCAACTTTCTTAATGGGTGATAAAAACTCTGATATTTTCGACATAATGGAGCTAAATATAGCATAATAATGGATCAATTATTCGTAATCAAAATTTAATTTGAGGTGCGTGGGCATAAAGAGTCTGTACTCTGAATCTATTCTCGAATCGCTTAATGATTGATAAGGGTTTTGATATTATTGAAAAAATGAGTTAGTTTTGTAAAGGTTTTAGTTTACTGGACTGGATAAAAATATTTCTCACTAAAATGCTCAATTGTATATAATCAAAATTTGATTCAATATGCTTGGGTCTATTCTCAAATTGCTTAATGGATGAGGAGATATTTCCGATGAAATGTGCCAGTTTTAAGAAGGCGTATTTTTTTAATACCTATAAGATAAAGTCTCAGTATTATTCTCAGATGGATTATTTACTTATGGTATGTGCCAATAATTTTTATGGTAGATGATGGGTTAGTCATTCATAATTGAGATTTAATTTAGTTCTCAAGAGTTTGTGCTTCTTTCTTAAACCTGTTTAAAAATGGATTAATGAATAATGAAAATTTCTGATGTCCTCAACAAAATATGCTAGTTTTATTAAATAAACTAGTATGGTAATTATATGGTCTATTCAGTGCTGTTAGTTTTTGTTTGTCTCTCAATAGTCATTTTCGCATCCAAATACCAATTGGTCCGAAAACTGCGAATCAAAGTGGATTTCGAACCACTACAAACAACTAAACCCAATATAAGATTCGAATCCACAAACTGTTGAACCGAAGGCAAGAGCACTAATCATTTCGGCTACCATCATGGTGGTTTATTATCGCCTATCGCACTGGATCTAAATACAACTTACTGATAATCAACAACTTAGAATTCCTCTAACAGGTCTGTTATCTATTATAGATATTTAGTTTAATCTGCGTGAGTCTATTTACGAATTTCTTAACGAATGGTTTGGTTTCTTTGTCTCTCAACGACCATTTTTTGCTCCCGAGAGCTAATTAGAACAAGGCTTACAGTTTAAAGTGAATTCCGAGCCACTGCATACACCCGAACCCGAGATAGAATTCGATCCCACAAGCTGCCAAATCGAAGACCAACTCTCTAACCCTTCGGATACCAGCCCCGGCTTTTAACGAATGAATCATAAGGATTGGGAAATTTTCGAAAAAAAAAGTTTTAGCTTTATGAAGGCTTGCTCTATGGCTGTTGGATTATGTTTAAATATTACCTTCTGATAGATCAATTTACCTATAATCAATATCCTGCTTAACATGCGGATGTCTATTAAGTATATTCTCGAAACTCATTTAATTTACTAAATACAAAATGTATGTACAAATTATATGATTTATCATATACATAAATTGTCACTAAAAAGTAAAATTAACATGTTTTAGGGCAGTAAAATAGCGTCTGTTAAATAACTTCACAAAGCACAGTTTACTTTAATAATTTGTAAGAAGTTGTTGCTATGTAACACAATCAACAATTTTTCTCAAACTTATAAATTATATAAACTCTTTAAGCACATAATAAATTTTTTTGTAATCAGTCTAGTGTTATGTATTAGTTAAAATAGTAATATAATCAGTAGTTAAATTTCACACTTGTAATGAAAAACAAGTAAATGTTTATGATTTGTTTCTGGAATCAGATTCACTAATAAAAAATGTATTATGTGTTGAATCAAAATGCTCACTTTTCACTCGAAGAATAATTTTGATGCTATACATCATTAGAATAAAATATTTGCAAGTATACTTTGAGCATATTGTATAATAAAATTTCATTAAATTTAAATGTAGCTCGTGCTGTATTGATACAGTAGGTTGATTTGCTGTTTTTTGAGTCATTCTTTGTTTGTAAGGGCTATTTTGACAGAAATACGAATAAACGTGAATTTCGGAACCTGCATATATCCACATTCAAAATGATTGATAAAAGACACGAGCTTGAAGAAGAAGAAATTCTGAACAAGAACTTTTCTGAACTATTGAAATACACATGCATACACATATATATATTTATGGATAATGGGATAGTAATTTTCGTAATGGTTAATGCAGGACTTTTTATAATAATATGAGACGTTTATTCCAGTAAATAAAGTAAGAAAAACTTTTTACAACATTTTTAAATGGTGTTTTGTATGCTCTGTTCAAATTTTCACTTTTATTGTCAGAGATATATCTTAGACATGCGCCATCATGAATAACAAAACTTACTTTGAGCTTGTAAAGCCAAATTTCTTATTTCTTCAGATGAGAGAAAATGATGAACTTCGTTACATTATAAACCGCTTCAATCTGTGTGTCACAAAAATATTTTTAAAGTACGTATCTAAACTTTTCACGCCATTCATGAGCCTTGTAAAATCACCCAATATGTGTCATTGCAAGGACAAGTCATTACAACTCGTTATGACATTTCAATACATCCTCCTTACAAACATTGTCTGAAGTACATATCTAACAAAATTGCAGTCCAGGCTATGGTTATAAGCATTGCAAGATTTTCATAATATCACAGTATAAATCATTTTTATCTATATGTCGCAAAAAATGTTTTTTGAGACATATCTCTGAGAAACTGACCAAGTCTATTTGTTTTTGAGGCAACGGCGCCATTCTCTTCATTGGAAGAGAGTGAGTATCATTCCATCTGTTCAAAAAGGTGATTCGGGCTTGTTAAATCTGTTGTGGTAATAAAATCATCCTAGTGAAATCAGGGTAGGAGGTCAAATATTGGTAGGGTGCAGGTCTTCTGTTTGGTCCCTGCTTCTAAATTATGAAGTCTCACACCCAGACTGCTTCCATCTAACTGACTGACCGCAACTCAGAGCTAGGTATACAGAAGCATGCTGGTACAACAACAAGAAGTTTGCTTTTGAGAATTGTCAGTTTATGAAAATTTTGCAAATGATATGCTTATAAGATGGTGAGTATTATTGTAAAGTTCTCCTCGTAAGGAAAGAATACAAGAAAGAAGTATTAAATTGTTGGAATATAGTGCTTTCTATATTAAAATTAATGTATGAGAGTTTAATGTAAGAGACCATAACTGTCGGATGAAGTTGGCATCAAGAATAATATATCAAAAAAAAAAATTACTAAATCCACAATCTAACAACTGTCGTCAAGCTGACAGAATATATTTTAATCTATTTTTAGATTTATCATTCCACTATTTTTCTTATCACTTTGCTGTTGAGACTAATATTTATCTAAAGCATCTTATTTTTAAACACCAGAAAAATATCTCCCACAATTTTCTGAAATCAAAATAAAAATACTCACATCATAAATCTAAAGGCAAACACTTGTATGTTATTTAGCTATATCTTTAAAATATTTTTATTAAAGATAGTTAGAATCACATTTATCTTTTTATTTTTAATTGGATCTAGCACCTCAAAAACTAGGTAATATTTGACAATAGTAAAATGAAATGAAGTGAACTAAATTCTATAATAGATAAAATGGTGCCATTTCTTATTATCAACCAGATCATTGTGTACATTCCTCTAAGATTCCGTAAATGGTGCAAATAGACAGAAGCGCATTTTGCAATTATTTCAAGCAATTAGCATAAGAATGTTTTTAAGTCAGTTGAACATTTGATCGTCAAATGCTGGTCATAATTTAACTCCTAGTATTGTAAAAAAATTACAGAACTTTCTCCATCGTCCCATGAATAATTAAACTGGATATTTTTTGGTACCTTTTTGCGAACCAATTCTTTTGCAATCACATCAAGTAAGATCATTTTATTCAGTTATATAAGAACGTACGTACTCAAACGTATGCTATTATTCTATGAAATAAAAAGTTCAATTTATAAGCTCATGTCATTATAATATTAAGATAAATTTCGCGATTTTTTTTAGTTCTTTTTATTTTAATTTAAAAATCATAAATTTACATCTTGTCTATTTTCATTCATCTATTAATTTTAACCATAAAAAGCCATAAGTAAATATAATCTTTTTTTCAATTTTTTTAAAAAAAACTTGAGTTTTAATTCATAATTTCAAAGGATTTAATAAAGAACATTTATTTGATTCTCTAAAATAATTGAATGTAAAAATTTTATGGTTGAATTATTTAACTATTTTAATCTGATTTTAAGCGTAATTAACAATATGACTCCAAAATTCACTCATAAATTAATTTTCTAAAAAAAATTTATGTAAGTTTGAATGCATTTTAGATTGCTTCCGGCAATTTGAAGCCTTTAATTTCAAAACATTTATTTCGTTAACAATTTAAGAATTTTCATCTATTTGAATATAAATCTTTTCACTTATAATACTTATTTAGTATCTAAGAGTAAAAAAATGATCTATAGTGCAGAATAATTAAATACTTATATCAATCCCCCAATAAGCATCATTTGGAGAAATACAAAACTCGGTTACGAATTACCAGTCTTGAGGATACTAAGACATTGTTACCACAGAGTAATTTAAAAACAATTTTCTTGCGTATTTTAAACTTACTTTAGTTAAAATTAAATGCACGCCTTCAAATATTTAAGTCCCCCAAATGTTTATGAACAACAGCAATTCGCTCAGGAGCATATCATTCTAGGGAAAGAAATTAATGCGATTAACTAAATCACCGAGAGTTGCCATTTTGTTTACAAGATTAGACCCATTCAACGCGCAGGAATCGAAATTAAATCCCTGATAATGCCTTATTTAGGAAGATATACAAGTTGCTTTTCCCACAGCTGTCAGATACACGCGCGCACATTCCTTTTTCTTTAATGAGAAGAAGTGCATTTGACGCTAAGCTCGCTGGATTAAACCACAGAACCACGCCAAGCAGTGTGGGCTGGCGCACTTTTTAGAACTTTTACGACGCCATTTCCAAGGCAGTCCAGAGTTTATGGCCATAATTTCAAATGACAGAATTTACTAAACGACGGAATTCGGAGTTCACCAGCAGCGCCACCTGGCGAGCATCCTTACACACAGTGGCAGTCGCAGTTAAGACGGAGACATTAAAAAAGAGAGGATGGAAATTAACGACTGGAGGCCACCCACGATGGCGGGTAAAGTGGCGAGAAAAGTGCTGAAAAGAGCTCTATTATGAATAGATAAATATTATGAGAGTGGAAGAATAAGTCCTGTACACCTCTCATAAGCTTTGTTTGGACGAGAAGGCCCATGAGGCTCTATTATTTATCACGCGATGCTATTTAAAGCTTCATCGTCTCAGCAAGTTTTTCGCACGAATTCAACGCGAAAGAAACAAAGTTGCTAGGAGATTTTTATTCGGAGATTTAATATGACATTTAGAATTAGTATTATTACGTGAATTACTCTTGAAAAACTAAAATGTTACTCTGTAAATTTTTCATGGAAATACTAACTATTGGATGCACAAGTTGTGTTGTGCTTCCTAGTAAAGTGCATTGCCAAATCTTTCTCGTAAAATGTTTTATAATCAAATGTTGCTGTACGACATAAATCAGTTTGACGAAAAAAACAGTGTAATGTTTCTTCATAATAATGTAAAGTATGATGTAAATAATGGTGATTTTAAGAATAATTGTCGGATGTAATGACTAGCAGAAATAATTTCATGTTAATCTCGTTAATGATTTTGTAATGTAATTTCTGCAACTCTATTCCATGCATTTAAAAACCGCATAAAATTTCCATGCATCATAAGCGAAATAAAACAATTCTACAGCATAATAAAATACTAAAACTTATCGCAATTCATGTCTTAAAATTTAGTTTTTTATACGATTACTTGAATTATGAAAATAAACTTCATCGGATTTATTATTTAAGTGATATACATTTTTAACAAAAATAAAAAGTTTTAAGAAATACAAAGTATAAGTTTGTTAAATAAAAACTTTAAAATGATAAAAGAAAAGTGTTAGCCATGCTTATTTTAAAGAATAAAGACCAAATTTGTACTTCATAAATGAAAATTAAACAAGAATTTAAAAAACGTGCAGTTAGTTAACTTTTTAAATCTTTTTATGATAGTTGTCAGCATACTTAGCATTGTCGTGAAAACATTTTGCAAGGGGAAAAGGTATATAAAAAAGCAGAGATTAGTTCTGAGTTGCACAGTTAATTTAAAGTCAATTAGGTTGTTCAGAGCTGACTTAAATTCCTGATAAAGAATCTTTTTAATGGAGATATCAGCTTCTATATCTTGCTAGAGGCTGATATGTGTGAATGGCTCTTATGAGTGATGGATGTTACAATTCTACTTTCTGTAAGTACAAGCTGTATGGTAATGCTTGTATATTTTCTGCATTTTCTATTTATAACATGTGATGGTAGCCCATAATCTGTGAAGAATTCTCCAACTTGTGGTTGATAGTAAAAATCTTTACAACAGCTATCAGCTGTTAGGCAATTCGTTTAATGGTTTCAGATACTCTGCCACTAGGCAATAAACTACTCGAAAAAAGAAACTCTTTTGTAATCACGCATAAAAATCCCGAAATACCACAGTAAATTAATATTTTTTCTTACAACGAACTTATTTTGTAAAGCCAGTTGTATAGAAACATAAATTTAATAGAATCTCAAGTGTCCTGTCTATCAGAACTAAAAGCAATCATCATAAAATGATTCGCTACAGAAATTGAGAATCAGTCTTGTAAATTTTAGGTTAACAATTTAGCGTATATCGTTTGCAGGAGTAGGAATAGGTATGCCATTAGTTTATACCAGTTTATAGGTGGTGAAACAACTTTCGCGTCAAGTTTTACACTTCCACCAATATGGATAGTTGAACTCAATCCCACTTTCCTGTCGTTGGTTGAAAAACCTCACCTATCACTCGAAAACAATTTCTCGAATCACGCTTACTAACGTTATTCATTGCAGGATTACGTTCGCTCCCTTTTCTATTAGAAAGGAAAAGCCATAAAAATTTCCAGCGGTGCCATCGGATGGAACAATAAGTCAAGCGATGAAGAAGGGTGAAAAACGTCATTCATCAACAGCATCAATCGGTGCCGAAGCCACACGATTTGGCTAGAAAATGAAGTATGGCGGAGTTCAAGAGGTTGGCGATTTCTCTGGCTCCTTTTTCGTGATGCGGGGATTGTTGGGCTATTTGTCAAAGGAGGAGTCATAAATGACCCCAAGTAGTATTAATATGGGAATGATTTGGGATGCACACATCCTCATAACAAGTTCGACTCGCCACGGGTGTGCCCCACCGAAAATTACAAGCACCCCCATGGTCACAAGCGTAGAATTCGATCATGGGATTTATTTATGGCATTCGACAACCAAAATAAATTTCCAGTGGAAGCAAATGCTGAAAATGATGAGAATTGTTGAAGTGGTGATTTGTTCTGTGTGATTTGTTTTCAGAATTTGACGTGGTTCCTTAATAGGAACTTCAGTCCCATATAATTGAGATTTTCAATAAAAATAGAAATGGTTTTATATGCTATAAGGCTTTTATTAACTCATTGACTGGAATTTTCTACAAAATGAAAAGTAATAATAATGATGTAAATTTCAATTTGTAATGAGTTAGTCAAAGAATTGTTTAATGTAGTCATTTGTTTTGTGATTTGTTCCGAGTGATTTGTTTTCAGAATTTGACGTGGTTCCTTAATAAGAACTTCAGCCCCAAATAATTAAGATTTTCAATAAAAATAGAAATGTTTTTATGCTATAAAGCTTTTATTAACTCATTAACGTGAATTTTCAGCAGAATGAAAAGCAATTTTAATGATATAAATTTCAATTTGTAATGAGTGAGTCAAAGAATTGTTTAATGTAGTCAGTTATTTTCAGAATTTGATATAGCTTGTTAGTAATAACTTTAGTATATCAGATTGTTAAGATTATAGTATACTGTTAAGAGATTTTTAATAAGGATTATTAATAATTTTATAAAACTTTTAAATCGTTTAACTAGAATTTTCCAATAATAGAAATATTGGAAAATTATTTAATGATTGAATTTCAATTCAATTTTCAGAATTATTTCATAGATTTTAATAAAAATCTTGATAAAACGCCAACACTTAAAATTAAAAGTAGAATAATTACTTAATAAGAATTTCAATCTGACTTGAATTAAACTGATTATTCGAAATTCAATAATTAATAAATTTTCCAAGAATATAAAGTATTAAAATAGTTAAGCTTTGGTAATTTTTCTAGATCTTAGTAAGTATAGTCTTGGCAAATAAAATACAGAATTAATTTTTGGTAAATTAATGTTTTTCGAACTTACTTTTTCAAACTATAAAAGAACATTCTTATATTTTTCAAAAATTCTATTTATCTTCAAATAAAATTAATTAATTATGACATCAATCTAATTAACCAATTTCTAGCATTCTACTGACTGCACAGAGAAAGGCAATGTGTCCTAAATTATCAATTACAAGGATGGATTTCGATTTAAAAATAAAAATGGTTAAATATGCATAAGTGGTTAAAAGAGAGTGCATTTAAAGCAATCTACTGACATTGGTCTCTTCTTTGTTTATTTGTTCTTCATGCAAAAATGGTTTTGTTTGTATCTAAATATGCAAATAATTCAATCATATAAAGAGTAAATGTCTTAGTTATGATCTGCAATTCACTGATATTGAATTTAAAAAAAATCACTGCTACAGAAAACAGAAATGATGCATTTCTACGTACACAAGTTTTGATGGCTGTTTGGAGCTTTCTCGTGTTTCATCATTTTCAACAACTTGCTTGATCATTAAATACTCACAGAATATCCTACAAACATTACTTGGCAGGTCTGGCAGTGGAGTAATTAGCGATCTTGCCTTCGGTTCAACATTTTGTGAATTTGACTCCCATTTTGGATGCAGACTTTTGTTATGTTTAGGGGTCCACTTCTGTAGATTCAGATTCAGTTTGATATTCCTATGCAAAAACTACATTCAGCTAATGGATATTTTTTATTTTCATTTTCAGTAAATTAAAACTCAATTGTATTTCTATCTTAATTCTGTTTTGAAACGAGTATGTTTAAAATTAACTGTAAAAAAATCGCAATGTTCAAAGTCATAGATTTACTTTCTAATGCATTCTTATTGATGTTCTAGTTTGTCAATCAATCTCACAATTAAAACAAATGTACCTAAATGTAAGAGTACATTTAATATTTGGATATTCTACATTGTGTGAATCTCATACTTTTACAAACTTTAGATGCATAAACCATACTAGTCGTTGAAAACTTTATGAATAGCTGACTTATGGAACCTACCATTGTCATTTTTTGATTACAGATTGTAAGTTTATTTAAAAAGCATCTTATATACATGCATGCTATTATAATCAATCCCACACTTAAAACAAAGGCTCATAAAAATAAGAATCTATTGAATATCTCTATGTCCAACATAGCAAATTTTGCACTTTCTCATATTTTTAAATATTTTGACTGTATAAGCCATTTAAGTTGTTAAAATTTTATAGCAAATTTAATTTCTTGCAGAACATTTAATAGTCTTTATAAGTAACATTTTATTGTATTTCTATCTAAAAATTATCGGCATATTTTAAAATTGCTTGATTAAAATAGTGGTATTTACAATTATAAATTTGAAGTCTGATGTATTGATATCGATGTTGTATACTTTCGCCATCAATCTCAGTATAGAAAAAAATACCTCTAAAAGTAAGACTGATCGAATATTTGGGTGTTCTACATTGCAAATTTCGTTTTTAACGTCATGTAGCGAGATTTTAAAACAGTTATCTGCATCCTATGTAATTACTTTGCGGAGAATAAAACAGAAATACAATACCGGTGTAAGTATGATATACCCCCCAAGTGATTTTTCGCCAAATCTACCGTCCTTTGTTTTGGTTATAGTGTTGCCAATTTAAGTTTTTGTTACTTTTCAGATATTTTTTTTGTTGCCAGATTTGGTTTTTTTCCTGTTTTACATCATTTTTACATCATATATATGTTTTTTTTTCAGTGGCAACAGCATTTGAAGTTTTCGTTTTACTTTCAATTCGAAATTTTTGTTTTACGTTTCAATTCGAGGTTTTTGTTCTAGTTTCAATTCGAAGCCATTTGACCACTCTTTGCTAGTGTTTCGTTGTCGCCAGCGCCCAAACATCGTAAACTGTTCTTTTTTCCAATTTCTTTTTGTTTATTTATTATTTATATCTTTTTTACTTTGTTTATTTATTTTATATTTTTCTTATATATTTATTTAATTTATTTTTATATTTTTCTTTTATATTTTCAGCATCGCAAACTGTTATTTTTTTCCAATTTCTTTTTGTTTATTTATTACCTATTTCTTATATATTTTTGTAAATTTATTATATTTTTCCATAATATCACCGAGCATATTCGACATGTGAGCTTGACGTCATATCAAGTAAGCCCATTATTGTTATTTACTTATCCCTTTTACCGGTTGTTTTGAAGAGAAGTCAAACCCAACGAAAAAAGCTCTTATTTATTTTCCAGTAATACTTTTTTGGATTTTTTATGCTATTATGTGATTTAAAATTTTCTAAAATGCGTATTTTTGGATCTTTGGGAAAATTCACGCGTTAAAAAACATGCGCTTAGCTTGGCGACCAAAAAAGTCGCAATGATCGCCAATGGGGAGATATCCTACTAGTTCCACAATACCTACCAATATTATTTTAAAGAAATAAATCGTTCATAACTAACATCAAACTTATTGCGTAACCTTGTTTCAGAGAATGAATATTTAAAATTTTCTTTTGCACTGTAAATATCTGCGTCTAAAACTTATCGATTCTGCAAAAAAATTCATCTTACAGAACACTCTTTTTGGATAAATATTGCACGTCAAAGGAAAGCTGAAATATATATTTGTCTTTCAATCATCTCTAGAAACATAGTATTATTTTCCCCTTTAAAATAGTAATTCTTTGAAGTACTTGTTTCTTCTATCCAGAAATTGAAATATTTTAGAAATTCGGAGAAGAAATCTGGTGCGGTTCTGAAAGAGAAGCACACAACCTAATTCATATTTCTTATAAAACACTTATTTCCATCATTTTTTTTCCTACATATACTCAGACTTCATTCATCAATTTCAAAATAGTATCTTAATGGAATTTTGATCTTTAAAGGGAATTCTTATTGGAATAATTTTTTTCGTCTTACCATCCTTCCGCATCATTTTTTTTCTCAAGAATAAAAAGAAAAAGTGGTGAAATCAATGAATGTCTTAAAAATGAATGTAAAAAAGTGAAGGGAAAGAATGAAAAAATGGGGGATATTATGCATCTGCAAAGACATTAGGACAGGGTAGGGTGTTCTGTTTGACATTAACTTTTTTTTTTCGGCTGTGCGGCTTATTTTCATTGATCGATACAGACCCCATAACTTAGTATGTAACTTCACCCAAGCTTAGGACTTGTTATTATGTTTTGTAACCATACTTATTTCCAATCGCCTTTTACATGTATACGATATTTTGGTTTAGTAGAAAGGTTTTGTATTCATAATGCTGCAATGAGATATGCAGATATAAACCTGAAGGTTGTTCTATTACTACTCGTTTGGTAAGAATGAATAATACAATATCAGTCTTTTGTCAAATATTTCTTAACGATTCTATAGGATTAGTCATGTGACATATAACTAAAGATTTTGCTTTGTTTCGAAAGTGTGAATGATAATATGGCATTATGGTATATGTTTCTGTTATGACCAATGAAAATGAGAATTTCAAATAAACATTCTTCCCTGAAGAATTATTATATGCAAAATGAGATCAAAATATAAAATCGCGATTTCTTTTAGAAATAAAATTTTTATTTATTGACTCTAAAAGTATTATTAAAAAATTTATTATTCATACTTAATACTTAGTGTCTTTTTATTACCAAAACATATTAAATAAATTGAAATTAAAGTTACAAATTTTTATATAGAGAAAGCAAGAGAGAATATTATCAAAACATAAACATTATTACAGTGTATTTAGATAATTATTTTAGAGGGAATTAGTTGGTTAGTTTGCGAATTCGTAATGGTTAGAGATATAAAATTTTGAAAATTTAAAAGCACTGAAATTTTAGGAAAAACCATTAATTTTGGAGAATACGTGGAATTTTGAGAAAATAAATTCAACCAATCATCTTTCAAATATCAGAAGCAACCAATCGCTTCTGATATTTGAGACAAATCATGGATTGCTTTGTCTCAAATATCAGAAGCGAAGTGAAGAAAGAAAGATAAATTTCTCAGAATTGACAAAATAAATATTCACATTTTCATGTTTATTTCGCCATAAACTCATCCTTAGAAGAAAAGAGAAAATTATATTTTCTCAACATTGATTTTTGAAATTATTCTAAATTGTTCATTTACGCAAAATTATTTTCTTTTTCTGGAAAATTTTATGTTTCCTTAGTAGTCGAAATCATAAAAGAAATAGATTTTTAATTATTTTTGTAAATGTTTTTGATAAAAATAAATAAAATTTCAAAATTTTCTAAATCATCTGAAAATATTCAAAATTTCAGAGTGCTTTCAAAAGTCTCAAAAATTTTTAAAAATCTCACAAGCTTTCAAAATTTTCACAAGAACTTTCAAAATGTTTCGTAATTTCAAAATTCCCGAGGGAATAAACCCGGTATTTTAACCTCCTTTACAAAACTGATAGAAACTGCTTCCATCGAAGGTTAATTCGACCAGAAGATAAGGATTAAAGTGGATTTTATATCACAATAAATATCCATAAGGGAAGTAAAAGATGAATGTTGTATTGTTGTTTCTACAAATGTTGTTTTCATGAACTGAATGTTGTTATTACTAAAAATGTGTTGACTTCTTCATAAAAATACATAAAATGAAATCACAAATCCCCTAGATTAAAATTTAGTTTTCTTGATCTATCAAAATAAAAATAATTAAATTACTGAAAACTGAATGTTAGTTATTACTATGAATGTTGACTTATTCATAGAAGTCATTGAAAAATAGAAGTTGCTGAACTATTGAACCGAAAGAAAAATGCTCAACATTCAGTCAGTAATTGCTAAATAATAGTGCTGAAAAATGTAATTAGTGTTACATCACAAGACCGCATGATAGTAAAATTTAATTTTCTTGATCTATCAAAATAAAAAATAATTAAATTACCCAAAACTAAATGTTGTAATTACTATGAATGTTGACTTATTCATAGAAGTCATTGAAAAATAGAAGTTTCTGAACTATTGAACCGAAAGAAAAATGCTCAACATTCAGTCAGTAATTGCTAAATAATAGTGCTGAAAAATGTAATTAGTGTTACATCACAAAACCGCTAGATAGTAAAATTTAATTTGCTTGATCTATCAAAATAAAAAATGTTAAATTACTCAAAAGAGTAAAACAATGAAATATATTTTCTCGCAGAGTGTAAAGAATCAACACCGAAATAAATCTTTTGATTTTCATGGAATTATTTACCGTTCTTTCATCACTCTTACCAGCGTATTACAGTCCTAAGAAATTTTCGCTACACATTTTCCAACCAAAAAAATCCCAACCGGAAATTCACATTTATATTTAGGAAAAGAAACTTTCATGGTTTCTCTCAAACATCCATGGGAAGTTCCACATGACAAAGATCAACCTCCTGATACGGTACTCAGGAGAAAAAGAAGGAATGTCAACCGTTCCATTTGTAGATTAATTACCAACAAGCAACGCTGATGATCTCACCGACCATGCTTTTCTGTCTACGTGCTTTCACTTTACGAGACGATTCAAATTCGAAAAATCTTTTTATGTCAGCTGACGAAATGTTTACATCTGTACTTCTCTTTTTTGCATTACAGATTTGAGTCGTCCTTTGTGCAATTACTAAGTTTAAGGGTTTCGAAAAGCACCTTATTTAAAGCTCTGTTAGAGGGATTTAAAAGGAAGGGGGAAAAAAGTCTTCGTTGACGTAAGCTTTGCGACAGATTCGAAAAGAGATAGAACTTTCGCTGCGTGGGAGACATTAAAAACTCTTTAACTCTCCCATTAGCGTTAGTATTTGCTTACAATTCTCCGCTGTCTTAATGATGTCTTCTTTGCTTGTGGTTTACAGAATGTTTTATCGTTTCTGGATCTGTTGTAAAGCTGTTGAATGACTTTTTAGTCTTACAGTGAAGAAGCATTTGTCAACCAAAGTAAACGATAAATTAATTGATTTAATTTAAATATTTCCATTTCTATTTAAAAGTAATGTACTGCTATTTTACAAAAATTTGAGCTATATATATCCGTTTATAATGGAACTTAAATATTATATTATTCAGAATGTACCTCAGTTTTCTAGCACTAATATTTTAAAACTCTTCTCCATTTCATTTTGTAAACAAACCATAATTTATTAAATAAATTCTCGAAACTTTACATTATAATTTTAATTTCTTCGTCAGCTACATTTTATTGTATAACTCATATAAAAATATTTTGAGATTATTTGTTAAATACAACTTATTTCAATCCAACACAGATGTTGTAATTTTCTTTTAAAAATTCGAAAAAATAAGTGTTTTGTAACAAACTTTTAATTTCTGAGGTAGGTTGATTGCTAAATTCTTTAAAAAAAAAATAGATATTGCCTATGAAAATATGCATAGACTTTATTTGTAAAAAATTGTATATTACTTGAAATATTTAAAATACGATTTGAATAATTTTACAGATTTATTGTTTATTATAATATTCAATTCTTGAAAAATCGAAATCATTTATTTAATATCACACAAAAAAAATCAAAACATATTCTTTTCATAACGCACAATTCTGATGAATTTATTTCCCTTTTTTTTCTAGAATTTTAAAAAAGAACTTCATATTGTTATTTCATTCATAGAATAAACATAAATTCTCCTAAATATTTATATATTGACCACCTAATCGGGACACATGCTTCGTGCCCCAGGGCCGGTCAGGAACACCGAGATAGGCCTTAGACCACATGAACTATCATGCCACGCCACAGGTTTAGTTTATACATTCATATATATATATATATATATATATATATATATATATATATATATATATATATATATATATATATATATATATATATATATATATATATATCGAAAGGTAGGGAGTAAGAATCCTGATCCGTCATGTTCACTAATAGCGCCTGAGGCTCGTAAAATATGCCATGCCCTCCATATAAAATTATACCTCTGGGGATAGCAGACCAAGTCTGGGGATCTTCTATTTGGTCCCTGCTTCTAAATTACGAAGACCAACCCACTTTCGAGCTACTATGGCGCACCCACTGGGCACATCGCTGTATAGGGTGCCATCACATCCGCCCCTTGTATTGCTCAAAGCGGGAAATCCTAATAGCCGTAGCCGGGCATTATAGAAAAACAAATTACACACACACACACACACACACACACACACACACACACACATATATATATATATATATATATATATATATATATATATATATATATATATATATATATATATTAGGTTAAGGAATAAGTTCGCGTAGCGTTTTATCAAAAACATTTTTACCAAAACTTAAACAAAAAATAATAATTATATCAATAAGTTAATTAATTAT